>JAPTGZ010000009.1:19066806-19078893 GCA_029814645.1 Fowleria isostigma
ATTGATTCACCAGTAAAACCCATGGAGTTTGATCAATGACAGTGGATGGACACACTGGGTTTATATTCAGTTAATGATAGATTTGGCTGAAAAAGTCACTTTTTTCTTCATTTATCTCTGTTTTTGATAAAATAACCCACAGGTTAACTTTGAACTTTTATGAACATCTACATGCTTAGTAAATTAAATGTTGGAAAATACAAGATTTTCACTGAAAAAAGCTGAAAATACAGACGATAATATTTCACCAAATGGTGATAAACCACTTAAGGATGGTTAAATAATCAGCAATCAGTTAACTTTAGAAGTTCTTGTTCAGTCTACTGTTAATTTTTATTTCCTTTGCCATATGGTGTAAACATATAATTTGTCTGTCAAGTTCTATTTTAATTACTTGAAATCCAGAAGGGCATTGCTGATGATGTCTTCATAACACATCAGTGTGTAAAGTAAAAAGGTGAACCTTTCATTATAAACACACTTCAAAGAACATTCCTGAATCAGCTAAACATTGTTTGATTTCTTCGGGGGCCCGAGGATGGTTGAAGACATTAACTCTTTCCCTCTTGGACGCCTACAAAGAACAACCCATATATATGTTATTAGTTCTACCCATGGAACATTCTGTTTTTCCCGGTGTGTTGTTTCTTTTTCCAGTGACTACAATCATCACTGTTTCAGCGAACTTCAGAAAAAAAAAACAGTGAAAGTGTATTATTTATTTATTTATTTATTCTTTTAATTAAAAAAAAACAAAAATAAAACAAAATTTAAAAAATAATCAAAGATGGAAAAAAAAATTAAGATATAAAAAAAAAATAAAGAAAAAATTACTATTTAATCCTATTGGTTGGCCGAGTATGGGTTGTGGTCACCTCCACCTATCACAGCATCTGTTACATTTAAAAAAAAACTGAACCAAACCTGTTCTAATGGTCATCAAATTATGTCTTTATTGATGTATGATATATATAAGTGTCAAAACTCACCACGGGGAGGGGGGGTCATCAAATGTCGTCTTTATGGAGAAAAAACTTAAACTAGGACTTAATGCCAATGGGTGCAAGCGTCACTAATAACAGCCTCTATAAAAGTGTGCACGGATGGATAAATATGATTTTAAACACTGCATTCTTGAGCCTGCCCATGAAATCGGGGGTCCATAAAATCCTAAAAGTGTACATTTTTCAGTACACAGCCAGCCAGCTAATGAGCAGGTATTGCAGCCATGCTAAACTTAAGAAAATACCAAGAGCTTTGCCTGTACGATCCATGTCATGCAATGGAAAAACCTATAAGGAGGCTTTGAATGCAAGGCAGTTAGCCAGTATCCATTAATTTTCTGTGTCTTGGTTCTTGACAGTCTGTCCTCAGTAGTGCAGTAGAGAGTGCTGTTATGTGCTTACTTGGACACTGTGTTCCCATAGCTGCCCCAGTCATTCCAGTGTGGGAACACTGATTTGATCACTGAGTTGCCAGATTTTGTTGGATTTACTGTACTTGGACTGGATGTCCTGCAGCTCCGTGTGCTCTATGGTATGGCAGGATCTCAGCGCCCTATCTCTGCCACTCTGGTCTGTCTCTGATTATCTGTGTGTTGTTCTGTCTGTCTCTCTCTGTGTATTGGACGTCATATCAGTGTGTATCTTTCGATCAGTCACATGTTTCTTTGTCATCCCTCAATCTCTCTTTTATGTAACCATATTTCTCACTCCTGCAACATTTACAAAAACCCTTGTTATTATTGGCGCTGGTTTGCTATCATGTGAGGGTTTTTTTTTTTTACGCTGGGAGCCAATCGTTTTTTTTGTTGTGGGTGGGGTCAGTATCTAGTGTGGGAGTTGCCGCTGTAGAAGAGCAGCAGAGACTTTAGGTCACTTGGAAATGAGTTTTAACAGCACATCTGTTGAACTTACCTTTGGAAAATGGTATACAACCCACGATAAATACAAGTTCATTTCATTCATTTATTGTTTATTTCGAGCTCATGCACTCCATGTCCAATACTTCTTATATACATTTCATCATATGTACACAGATATACATAGTTAGTTTAGTTTACGTCAGGCTTTGGGTTTATGCACTCCATGTACAGCACCAATTACATATACATGTACGGTAGTCATACTGTTCATATATACATCTCATTATGTGCACACAGATATATATGGAAAAATAAACACCATATACACAGAATTTACAAGAGCAAGTATCCATAGAGAAATATACATAGGGAATATGCATATAGAATTCTATATAAATATACACAGAAAATAGGCATATAAAATCTTACATGTACACATACATATAAAAACATACGTAGAAAAATATACGTGAAGAACATGCCTATCAGAATCCATAGAGAATATGCGTATAGAAATATACATAGAGAGGCACTCGTAGCAAAGTACACATTAAAAAAAAAAAAAGAGATTCATAGTGATACACATTGAGACATTGGTTGCCAAACCTTGTGTGTACACAGTATAGATGATGCATAGTTTTGTGCTGCAAATGCACATAGAGAATTTCGTGTAAACACTATATACATAGAGAATTTTACACAAACAATATACATAGAGAAATATACAGTACACTAAGAAATATACATAGAGACATTGGTTTTAAACATTATGTGTACACTATGGATGTAATGATTACCGGTATAACGATAACTATAACTATTACCATTTCAATTCTAATTATCATGAAAACTGTGATCGATTACTGCACTTTGAAAACTCATGGTAATATTAAATACTTGTACTATGGATTTATTTGCACATGGTTGTATTGTTCTTACATCCACATTAGTTTGTTTAATGTTGGTCTGTACACATTTGATTTCCACCTAAGTAAATATGTGGCATTTTTTTTACATTTTGATCTCAGGTGAACCATGTTTCTGCCAACAAAGTACACTGAGTTGCTTTTTTCTCTAAATAAAGCTTGGTTAATCCATTTCAGTTTGTGTATAAGTACTTTTTGGACATTTTGAGCTCATTTCAACAATACCGTGATTGTAATGATAACCATGATCATTTTGGTCACAATAAGCATGGTATAAAATTTTCATATTGTTACATCCATCTAGTGTACGGAATATGCATAATACACAAATATATACAGCAATTTACTATTAATATACAACCCCAGTAACCCGAAAAGGAGTGAAAAGAAGTAAAACTTATTTACTCCCACCCCCAGTTTCACTACTTAAACTTGTATGGTTCACTTATATCATAGAAATTAGCTGTAAACATGCATTAATACACCAAAACTAACTTAAACACAATGTACACACGAAGTTATCTAATAGGCTGTTATAGCAAAGAAGAAAGTTTGCACATTTTGAGAAAGTTTGAATTAAAGTATCTTAAAAATGTATCCACATATTTGGATCTAAAAAAGTCCATAATGTAAATTTGCTCACTTTGTTCCACATAACATGTTGCAGTTCCTGGTGATGTGGAGTAAGTCAGGGTGTTGAGCTGTATGTCCTCACCAGATGAACACTTATTCACACATGATGAAGTAAGAGGCCTAAAATAGAACATTGTGCCAGACAAGCACTGGAGGAGGGGTTGGCACTGTTTGATAATGTTAGCAAATGGGCTGTTGGTGCTTAGTGCCAGTTTAAGTGTCCACTTGCATACGTCTGCAAAAGAATTAATGCCTCTGTGTTTTCTTTTGGGCTGGACTAGAAGTTTATAGAACTCCTAGAAGTATGTGAGATAACATTCAATGACTTCTTGCATTAAACAAATATGATTTTTATATTCCATGCAATACAAATTGACTGAGAATAGTACGTGTATATACAAACAGTGCAGAATTCACCTATTATAGAATGACATGGGCTGAGAACAGTCTTTATATGTGTATTATTACAGAATTATTACAGTAATAATATCAGCACCCATCCTTGATGATTACCGCATATTAGCATTGATCTGTTAGCATATCAATCTATCACTTATTGATGAGAAAAACATCTGCAATCTGCCCATACAGTCTCCTAGCCCAGTCTTTCTCAAATGGGGGTACATGTACCCCCAAGGGTACTTGAAATTTTTTGGGAAAAACACATTAAATTAGTCGCCCTGTACCGAATAAAAAATAAATAATGGGAATTAATCCTGAAATATAAAACTTGATAAATACATTAATATAATAGCTTTATTGTCAGTCATCTTGTTTAAGCTTTGGTATAATTTGAAGAAATTATATTTTATATTATTTAAATTAGTTTATTTGAGTAGATAAGTCATTATTTTTTGTTAATGAAGGGTTCATTTATTAATTAATGACCACTTTAATTGTTTTTCTTATCAATGAAAGAGGGCACTTTTCATTTTTTTTTTGTTTTTCCGTGGCAGAATCAGCTGTAATCCTGTAGGCCTGTATTTTTGTTGGCAGTTCTTACCTAAAATATGTTAGATCAGATTGTCTAAGTGTTGTAGTCAAGACCGACAAGACCCAGAAACCAAGACGCTAACGAGATCAGAGAGTATTGAGACCAAGACAAGACCAAGACCAAGATACACTAAGGCAAGACCAAGACCAAGCCCAAAAACAGACTAGTTAGAATGAACATGACATGATTACTCATATCAGTTGCAGAGCAAAAGGCATTGATGTAAAGTGTCATGACTAATTAAATCAAATTCATGTTATCTTTTCTATTATATTGTCCTTATGTCTTCCATTTTAAATCACCTAGATCAGTCATAGTTATAGTTACACCTTGCTCTTCTGTGATGATGCGGTTTTTGTACAAATCCCATCGAGACTGCTATGTGTGAGACCAAAGCGGTGTGGAGAACTCCATCACTAGGTTGTATTCTAGGTAACTGCTGTGTCATAGGATCCCTGAAGGGAGGGCGATGCTGATCACTTTTCCACATCATGTCACCTTTTCCACCTCGCTCTCTCTGCATGACTCTGAGTCACACTGAGTCTTGAGAGATGTGACACCAGATAATGATTTTAATAGCATCCATCTCAACATCATGTTTAATATCTTGGGCTTATCTTGCAGATATGTGAACCAAATTTACATTTTTGCAGTCAGTAACATTCTATCATCATTCATCATGATCAAAAGTCATTGTAACTGCTAGGGGTTTACACTTGTTTGTAGCAAACTGTTCAAAAACAAACTGGGACCTTCAATACAATACAGAGGTGTACGAAACATATGTAACCTATGTGAGAAACAGAGAAGAACCGTCAGGGCCTTCTACGCCTTCAGAGAAGTCCTAAGAAATTTTAGGATTAAATAATATGAATACTAAAATAATTATTTTAAAATTTCTATTTAATTTAATTTAATACCATTAATTTGATACATTTTTCTTGTCTACATTTTAAAGTTAAACAACTTCACATCAGTAATGAAAGGGTCACTGTCCTGAAACATGTTATCCACTCAGAATCATCAGTATCTGTGTAGACCTGTTAAGGACTGCATACAGGACTGCATCAACACCTGGATGTGTGTTTTGGTCTCAGAGTGACAGGTGAACTGACCAGTTATGGTTTGATTTTGAATGGGTAGGACAAAAAAAATACAACCACAGGACTTCTGGAGGACTTTACCAACAGCAGCTCCTCCCACTGAGCATGCTCAGCAGAGTAGAGAATTTGAGTTAAGGAAGAGGAGAAAGGCAGAAAAGGAGAGTGATGTTGTGGCTATTTCACAAGTGTTCCCTTTTTCAAGGTGAATATTCACTGAAAAACTTGAAATAGCAAACAACAGAGGGACAACTCCACAACTGGACTGGAAGGAAAAGGAAAATAAAGTGGAAATGTCTTTGAAGACTAAAATTGATCAGCGGTATGGATGGATGATGGACTGTAAAGAAACTTTAAAGAGGCTTTTTGACCATCATCCACCTGGATCAGGACTTTGGGAGCTCAAGATCGGCCACTTCACACAGACAGATGGACGGATGGACTTTGTTCATAGTTGTGTGTTCCATTCAGCATCCAGTAGTTTGTATTTCTTGTATTTGACATCAGTATTTAATGATGTAACATTATAGACAGATGATGCTTTGTGCGTAATTTCACACGGATCATTCCGTCTCCTCCGTGTTCCGTGTTCATCTGCCACTGCCCTCCCCAGCCTTGTGTAACTTTTGGTGTATTGTGCATTTGAAATGGGATTTATTTGACTTGGTCTGTGTGTTTGTGTCTGTGTGGCCTTGGAGGAGGTTTTGTACAGTTTATGTTTGTGTCTAAATGATCTCCAGTTTTGGTGAAGTTTATGCTGAGATGGTTGTTTGTTGCAGAAGAGTCAACACATCTTTAATTAGAGGATTGCAGCTGTTGAGCCATTCAATTCATCGTGCTTTTGTTTTGTTTTGTTATTTTGTCAGTGAAGACGTCTTTTCTGAAGGCCTAGTCCATTTTTCACCATTCGCCACTGGTGAAGAACACAAACACTCACCTTAAGTTTCCACACGAACCTCGAAGTGGAACATAGACAGTATGAACAGGGTGGACACAAGCAGAACCCATTTACAGTATTTGATATCTTAGACCAGGAGTCTCAAACATGTGGCCCAGGAGCCATGGCCTAGATGGCTGGAGAGTCGGTTTGTGAATGATGGGTTGCCAGTTTGGTTCCCCGGAGTGGCAAAGAGTTGTTGGCTGATGTGTCCTTGAGCAAGGCACTTAACTCTCCATTTTCTCCTTGAGCGCCTAATAAAGCTAGCCCACTGCTCCTAGTGATGCGTACATGTTTCATCTAGTGATGGATTAAATGCAGAGGTCAAATTTCAGTGCGTTGCATATCTACATGTGAACTTACTGGCAAAATAAAGATTATTATTATTATTAAAACCAGTCTGCCATAGAGTCCAATCTGGCCCACTGGATGAATTAGTGAAATACAAATATTACACTAATTTAATAATGAAAAACATTTTTTTTTTCATTGTACTATGTAAAAAAAGTAAAATTCTACAAAAATGTTTACATTTACTGACTAACCTTTTACAAAAAATGTGAACTAAGTGCAATTTTAAAAATATTCTTCATGTTATTAAATGTTTTAGGTATTTTTTAGATCAACTGTGGCCCACAAGTTTTAGCAAACATGTGAAAATGAGAAGCTGAGGCAAAATAATAAGATAAATTGTTAAAATTGCTTTTTTTTCTTGATAAATGTAATTTTGTTCATGTTTTTCAAAATTTTTTAAAGGATAGTATATAGATGTAAACATTTTAATAATATAATTGTACTTTTTCCCTCTAAAACAGAAGTTTGACATACAAATGCTGGATTTGACATTATTTATATATTATTATATTACTATTTTAATGATCCAGCCAACTTCAGGTCATATTGGCCAGAATGTGGACCTGAGCTAACATGAGTATGACACCCCTGTCTTAGACGGTGGTCTAAGCAGCCCACACACCATCCACATGCTGAACATGGACTAACATGGCAGCTTAGAGCAGTGTCACATGGACAAAGCCAGGATTGAAGACCCTCAATTTTCTGTAAGATCTCTGATTTGGGTGCATTTTGATTTCCTTCAATTATGTCAACAGAGGAAAATAAGTTGACAAAACAAGAGCAGTGCGCTGACATTGTTTTGTGAAGATCAATTATATTTCTGGTAACACATCAAATTTCGTAACATATTTAAAATGACACTTTATTTCAATGAAGGTTTTTAATTAAAATTGGTCTCCCTCACTGTACCGAAAATGTATCAAATATGTATCGAACCTACTGATTCTGTTTAAAAAATATCTCAAGGTCTGTATGCAGTTCACTCAGACTTGATTCATTCACAGCAGGAAGTAACATGGGGGGTGTGATGCTGTAATGAGACTATAACTACTTCGCTTTGCCGTTCAGATTAGCGTCATACATGATTTAGCCTGATATCCTGCAGAACAGGAATATTGCACATGTCCATCTGAAAAGCTTTTTTTTTGGCCACTCTTTATTCCATATCTCTGCAGAAAATGAGTAGAATAGAAAAACACAAGCCTGCACAAGTAGAACTGGCTTCATGGAATAGTGCATCATTACTTCACAGTAATATTCACTGTTTGTTTTTTTTTTTTTACCACCGTGTTTGTTTCCATCAGTAGTTGACTCTTCTCTAAGTATACCACTGAGTCCAAAGCTGGCTCTGTCTACTTTTGGGGACTGTGTGGCAGATAAAAATGACATGCATGAAAGCATCGTGAGTGAACCAAAAAAAAAAAAAAAGACTTGGGTTATAATTCTCTCCAGGTTTGTCACCATCTTTCAAACACAGCCAGTGAATTACTCATCGATATGGAAAAAAAACAAAACAAAACTAACCACATCATAGCTCAAAAACTTAATAACACACACACACACACACACACACACACATGCACACACACAACTGTAAAACGCATCTGCAGAACTGGAAAGTAATGTTTTTGGTTGTGCCAGTTTAACAAATCTGTTTTGGAACGGAGACTGCTTAAAACAGGTTTTAGCTTCCAGAAAAAAGACAGTGGAATTAATACTGGAACACACGCTACATAAATGATGAGAATTGATCCATCACTCCTCACTCTCTTAGCGCTGAAGCATGGCATTCCCTGGCTGCCTACTTCCTGACTGTTGGAAATACTCCAGGTCAAAGGGCAGAATTTTCCACTGTAAACCAAACAGCAGAATGGAATGCGGTCGATGCCCAAACTGTTGAGAACATCTGTGGGAGTGTGCGTGAGTGTGTGTATTTAGAGCAGAGTGCGTGAACGCTCATGCGCCTGATGTATGTACAGTATGTTTTTCTTTACAAGCGTGGATGCGCGCGTCCACTCGCATGTGTTTATGTGTGGCCTGCTTCTCGTCGGAGCGCTGATGGGTTCTGCAGGTCGCGCTGTGAGAGATCAAAGGTGACACAGCGCCACAAAAAAAAAAAATCAGCTGCTCACTCTCACTCAGAGGTGGGAAGGAACGTAGTATAAGTACTTTGTTACTGTACTTAAGTAGATTTTTTTTTTAAGGTATCTGTACTTTACCTGAGTATTTTTCTGGCAACTTTTGACTTTTACTCCCTACATTTGTGCATAAATATCTGTACTTTATACGCCATACATTCTCAGAATAGACTCGTTTCTTTTTCAAACTAAACAGATGTGACAGTACATGAAATATGTCGCTTTATGTACTGTAGAAATGGAAACCTTTATGTTTGTGCCTGATTTACCCAAAAAAACAACACTACTTTTTGTGTCAGTTTCCAAATAAAATGTTCTTTATATTTAACCTTTTTTAACCGTAAAGACCCAAACATCCACCACCTACCAAAACCATCTACTGATATAAACTGTTTAATAGCTGTTGATCCATTAATCCTATCAATACATGTAAATTGGTAGATAATTGGTGTAAAATACAAATATTCATCTTTTTGTGGTCATCAGATATGACCCATTAGGACATTCAGAGGCTCTGTAGTTACCACAGAAACACCGTCATCTTCTACAACATTGATTCAGCAGTAAAACCCATGAAGTTGGATCAATGATAGTGGATGGACACACTAGGTTTATGTTCAGTTAATGAGAAATTCAACTGGAAAAGTCACTTTTTCTTGAGTTTTCTCTGTTTATAATACAATAATCCTCAACTTTACTCTAAACTTTTATGAACATCTACATTATTAGCAAACTCAGCAGCCTGTCTGCCGATGAGGACCAGAAAGAGTGAGCGTATCACACCAGTGCTCAGGTCTCTGCACTGGCTTCCTGTGAGCTTCAAGATTGAGTTCTTTTACTACTTTTATTGGTTTAGTACTTTTATTGGGTTTGATGATTCTTAATGGTCTTAGTCCAATTTATTTACTCAATTTGCTTTTAACATATGTGTCCTTTTGGACCCTCAGGTAATAATCCTTTGATTATTATTATTTGAATAATCCTTACTGTTCCAAGAGTCCACACAAAAACTCATGGTGAAGCCTCATTCAGCTTCTATGGCCCTAAACTGTGGAACAGTCAACCTGAGGACCTGAGATCCACTGCAAGTGTTCATATTTTTAAAGGTAAACTTAAAACCTATGTTTAGTCCAGCTTTTTGTTAAACTCTTACTTTTTAATATTGTTTTACTCTATTGCTTCTATTTTATTCTTATTTGCAATCATGGGGCGATGGGGGGGTTTGATATGAAGCACTTTGTGGTACATGTAATATGTATGTAAAGTGTTCAGTAGATTGATAAATTAAATGTTGGAAAATACCTAATTTTCACTGAACACCCCCCCACCTCCATACTACAGAAGATAATATTACAAACAAATGGAGATAAACCACTTAATGTTGGTTAAATATATTGAAAAAAATCATTTGGGAGGTGCCACAAATATCACACTGCATCTTTATGGGCTACATAAGTATTGTTTCATTCATGGCAAAAAATGCTGTTTTGCTTTTTACTTGATTACAATTTGAGAAATTGTACTTTTTTTACTTAAGTAAAGAAATCAAATCAATACTTCTACTTTTACGGGAGTATTTTTTCACACAGGTAGCTGTACTTCTATTTTAGTAGTACAGAATGGGAGTACTTTTACCACCTCTACTCTCTACCCCCCAGCTTGCGTCCGAACCAATCTTGAAGACAAGCGCAGAAAACATCCAAATTTCGACACTTGTTGTATTGTGTAATCACGGGTTTGTCACGTTTATATGTTTGTAGCATGTGTGTGTGTGTGTGTGATTTTGACTGTTTACACACTACAGTTGTTTATGTCTTTATGATTATTTGTAACTGATGTGAATATAAATAAATCGCTTAAACTGGATGTTTTATTGAGCTTGTGCGTGTGTGCATCCATGTGTGTATATTTGATGCATGCCTGCTTTTTGGCCTCATTATTCCTAACATTACACCGAGTCTCTGAGCCTGAGGCGTACACACACACACACACACACACACACACACACACACACACACACACACACACACACACACACACACGCTGGTGTTATCTGATGCTCTTTGTATCAGAGGTAAAAAGAGCATGCAGGCTGTACAGTAAGCCTTTGTCAGCATACGTGCCCCTGCTCTCTTTCCTCTCTCCAGTTGATAAACACACCCATAATGACATATAGACAAATGCACAGAGTGACTAAGTGGATTCGCAGCGTTCAGTGCTGTGAAATACAAATTGTTTGGCTGCAATTGAACAAATGCTATCTGGACGAGTGCCACGCAGGTTGTGGTTGAGTCTGGAACATCTCGTGTGTCAGGGACATATTTATCCCCTGCTGCTAAATGAAAACATGCCTCGACCTGCTCGCTTAGACCCGCTACTGCCACGCTGCCACAGAGACACACATATGCGCAACCACAACACATAGCCTGTTGTTAAATAATAACCTCGGTTCACGTGATTAGTCTGGGTTTTAATGAATAAAATAAATCACCGCTGACAAATCTGTTGCGTAAATAATCCGTCATGATGAAAAAAACAAACAAAAAAAAAAAAAAAAAACACCCTCTGGAAACCTAAGTGGCAGACTTGTGCCACATTATCTCACATATTCGGAATATGTGACCCAAAATATTGGATTAAAATTATTCTGTTACACGCTAAATTAATTTACACACATGCAGTTAAAAATAGGTCACTGTCACTGCAACCACTGAGCCATCTGCAGCTAACATCCACCGCCTACACTGGAGCAGAAACACCATGTGTTGAACACCATATGATAGCCTTGAGCCAGAGAAAATGCTGCACTGTACACACATGAAAAGAAATTCCAGCTGCGGCGCATTAAAACATACACTGTCATTGCTAAATAGTACCAACGAGCAAGAGTTTTTTGCCGGCAGTTGAAAGCGACTTTAACTCGTAAAGACCCAAACATCCACCTTCTACCAGAACCATCTACTGAGGTAAATGGTGTCATCGCTGTTGATCCACTAATATATATGTCAATAATTGGTGTAAAATACAAATATCCATCTTTTCATGGTCATCAGATATGACTCATTTGGATGTTCAGAAGCTCTGTAGTTACCATGGAAACACCGTCATCTTCTACAACATTGATTCACCAGTAAAACC
>JAPTGZ010000009.1:19255425-19269863 GCA_029814645.1 Fowleria isostigma
TAACATCCTTATACTCATCTCTTTTGACCTCTTTACTAATTAGACTGTCAGTGTTGCTTTCAGTCCCTCTTCTGTCTCCACCTGAATATGCCCAACCTACACAAACTAATCATACACATATACATATACATATACATATACATATACATATACATATACACACACTTACCTGTGAATCACCATCTGCTTACACCTGTCTTTGTCTTGCTTAATGTCTAGGAATTATTCTGTCCTATCTTTTGTCTATGAACTTCTATGTCTTGAGTCTGTGAATTCGTATGCCAGATGTTTTGTCTTGTATTTTTTGTTACCCCTGTCACAATGTTTGTCTAGCACTAAATAAAAATGTTTAAATTTAAAATGAAAAGATAAATAATAACAATTTGACAGAAAAGAAAAATGAAAAACTACAAAATGCAGACTTTTCTTGTTGGTGACACAGTTGTATATCAGCAGCAGCATTCACACCTACCCGTTCTGCATCGTGGTGGGATCATATGTCAGCGCCATACCGCTCTAAAGAAACAGACACAAAGTGAAAAACATCAGTTATTGGTGCAATAACATTTTTTTTTTTTTTTTTAACTTTATTTGATACCTTCATATCAAATAGGGGACTTTCTCAGACAAATTTGAAGTGTTATTCTGTGATGGAAACTGACATGACTAACAGGTTGAGAGATATTATCCCTGACAAACTGTCATTTAGAAATAAACTGAAGAATATTAAACACATGACAATGTAATCTGCAATTCACTTGTACTCAGTGCTGTTGTGCAGTTACATTTAAGTACCTGAAAGTGTACTTTTGAAGCGTAATTACCCAAATCAACTGAAAGATGGAAAGGAAGTAAATACGCATCTATGAAAAAAATAAAAAATAAAAAAAGCAGTCTGGAGGAAAACATGAAGAACTAGAGTTTTGAAATGAGTCTGTCTGAGCTGTCACACACACAGTTGGTGCCTGTTGTCACAGCAAACAGCTGCACCGTCAGTCAGAAAACCGACAGTGTCCAAAAGACACCAAAACCACTCATCAGTTGAACCGAACTGAAAATTCATCTCACTGAACGACGCCTGCGGATTATAATGCATGTAGGGTGTACTGATGGAAAAGAATTGTCTCCGAGGCTCTCTCTGTGTATTAGATTGGAACCAAGCTGAAATGATTTACTAAACATTCTCCAACACTTATTGCTGAACAACAATAGATTTTTTACAAGCTGATTTCTTGCTGTTTACACTCAACCCGCATTTTTACCAGTATCACACTGTAACAAATTTCTGTATTTTATACGGTAAAAAAATTACAGTAGCTTCTTCTTCTAACATTTTACAAGGTGTGTCTGTACATTGCAATGCATTATGGGTAAAAATTATTATTTACAATAACATCAAGCATTTTTTTACTGTATCACATTGTAAAATTACAGGATGGTTGTGTTTTCACTTGGTTCTGACTGTAAAAAATTAAAATGACAATTACAGATTGATAGTATTAGAAGGAAAAGACAAAGAGGACATGAAGGTGGACATGGAGACGTGAACCCACATCCATCCACTCAATAAAGTCTAAGACATTATTAGCACAAAAAATATATATGAGATTGATGTAGTAACTTTATATAATGTGATCGTGTAGATGTCTATTTTAACTCTGTGTAATGTAAACATGTCAAAACCAGCATTTGAGTCAGAATAATGTTTCTTTATTTGTGAGTGACTATATTTCACATTATTTTATTTATTTTAGTCATGTTTCATACAGAGGGGAGTGGGAATCAGACTGTACTGTTTTTGCAAATGTTAGCTCGCAAAAACTGGTTAAGTTAAGCAAACGTGCATCAGCCCCGTTCAGACATGCCTGTTAGCAGACAATACGAGTCTCCAGATCATGTGAGTCAAGCATGCAAGCATTTATCTCTGTTGGCCATCTTTTACAACTTACTATGGCACCCTCGCTAGGACAAACAACTCACTACAGCACTGTGATTATCCTCCACCGTTCAGTTTCCCCAGACTTAGATCTCTTTAGTTCTCAGGCTAATGTTAGCGGCATAGTGCTAGTGGCTGCAGATCGAGCCTCAGACTACTAGTTTGTTCTTAAGCTGTGCGGCTGACGTTAGCAGCATGGTGCTAGCAGCTGCAAACTGAGCCTCAGACTCAGCCGGTTCCTGCACCAATAACCAGTGTGTCAATGTGACCTGTCCATCTAAGTAGACATATTAATTGACTCTCAAAATCACTTCTGATTGCTAGAAAAATACTCCTTACAAGTAAAATCAAGTCTCTGTACTTTTATACAACTTGACTCATACAACAAAGATTTGTCCTAGTGAGGTGCCGTAGTTAGTCATAAAAGATGGCCGACTGAGATAAATGCTTCAACTCATGCGCAACTCACATTGTCCAGTAACTAACATCATCTGCTGAGAGTTAGCTAGCAAAAAACTCGTGAAGTTAAGCTAAGGCTAGTTGCAGGCATCAGCCCCTTTCAGAAATGTCTTCAGGCTCCATTAACCTTGTTTGCATTGTTAGCACTGCTACAGTCAAACTGGAGCAGTCAAAACTAAAAAATAATAATAATATACAGCAAAACCTGTAAAAAGTGTCCTGCGATATACTTTAATTATTTTTAAAGTAATTAGCAAACAATTTCCGGCACTTTATTGGCAACTTTTTTGCCTGGTATATTTAATGTAAATTCTACAGGACATTTGTTACATTGTAGAAAGAAGTCAAAGCCACAGGAGGAATTTAAGTCACCTCCACCTCATAAAAGTTACTTCTCTCTTTTGGATGTTTTTCTGCCCGTCTGCATTTTCTACATTGAAATGAATGGGACTGTATTTTTCTCATCTGAGCTATGGAAAAGAAAATCATCCACTTGACTGCCTCTTGGCATTGTTGGCACTCTCTTGAAGCAATAATAGTGTTTTTAGTCTTCAAATCTATTATTCCCCATCTCCATATTCCCGTTATCTCCACTCTCCTCCCCCTTTCCACTTACAAGTCATTTGTGCTTGTTCCACATAAGGCTATGCTTTCCAAATTGGCACATGACTTAAAAGTGTGCCCTGACACTGAACTCTGCTGAAATGTTTGGTTTATCCCCCCCATAACACTTTTTTTTTTTAGCAGGATTAAGGAGAATATATATGCTCCAAAAGCACTACAAGGGAATGCCATAAATTGATGACCTATGAAGGTAAAAATTAATCATTACCTGGATTCCCTTTCAAACCTAATCTGAAACAAACAAACGATGGAGTAAAGGTTAAACCTAAATTACACACACACAAAAATTCCTCTTTTTTGCCTCGGGCAAAATTTGCATTTGGCGATTGTTCCTTGTTGATCTATCCAAATGTCGGTTTCAACAAGATTTCAGCGCTGGAGTTTCTTTTATCTAGAAATATATAGTCTTAGGGACATGGACAATGTTTCTCCAATGCTGCAGATTAATGACTGAATGGGTTACAGTCTCAAAACTACAAAGCAGGAATAGGGCTGAATGCAAATTGTACAAAAATCACAGGAAAGTACAAGCTTTTACAAGAAATAGACCATAACATATTACAAAAATGTACAGCCTGGTCTATGAAGATGTGCTATTATCTGGGTTGACATTCTGATGCACTGATTCTGTTAAAATTGAAAAAAAAACTGTCCAAATTTGTCCATTTGAAATTAATTGGACCATTTTCAAGTGGCTACCATTCCCACACGATTGATCCTAAAATTATTCTGACAACAAATGTGCAGCCCAGAGATTATATATGTGACACGTCATAAGAATATCTTGTATGGTTTCTGCACAAGAACATCATACCAAACCCCGTTCACATACAATGGGAACAGAATGCTGACAGCTGATTGGCTGAAATCGTCCCCAGTCTAATTTAGAGTGGAGAGGGTTGGATTTTATGTTTGAAAATCTACAAACAACTCTTCATAACTCTCACATTTCTGGGGTTTCAGCAACCATTTATGTATCAAAATATTGAAAAAACTCTTTTCTTTCAAAAACCATTCACAGAAATCTTAAAATGTTTAATTTTTGACGTATATACCTTTACGTGCACAGACAGGTGACTTTTCTCTCATTCACTTCAATGTGACTCAGACCCAGACTTTTTAACCAGTCTTTCTTTGGTAGCATTTCTTTCTTTTACATCGCACCTAGCTACAAGTTCACCAATCTGGGAAGAGGCAAGAAAACGGGTTACATATCCTTCAGGAAATGTAGGAAAGTCTAGTTTCAATGTGTAATACAATGGCACTGAAGAATACCCTGTCATGATCATTCATATAGTCTATCCCGTCCAATATTTGACATTTTTAGCTTTTCGTCAACATGCTATCATGTTTTACCTTTCTATTTGAATGGGGGGGGGGTAATAAAGAGATTTATTTTTTACCACCATACTATCTTTATTATTCCATTTGTAACAGCAGCATCAACTTCAAGCTTAATACTAGACTGCTTTTAGAATGTTGTTTTTCCTTTCAAGTTTTTGCTTTTTTAGACCATTTGTCTGCTTAGAAACACAGAATCCCACTTTGTGCTTTCTCATTTTTTCCTTCTTTTAGTTCTTTGTCCTCTGCTTTTGTTTTATGGCTGACACTGTTGTAATAGGTCCCAAAAGTTCAAACAGTCCAAAAAAAAAAAAAAAAAGGGATTTTAAACTAGAACCAATTTTTACCCAGAAGTCTGGCTCTTTTCATCAGACCAGGGTTCAGCAGTTTGGTTTGGAAGTTTTACGTCTGAAAATGTGATTTGGATCAAACTGCAAGGTGAGAAAGTCACATGCAGGTGAAGAACTTGGTGGGCCAGAAAGTCCCCAACTATGAAAAACACAGCTTGCAAAAAGATTCATATCTTGCAAAGAGGACGGGAGGGTGGCTGTTATAAATACTGGAGTTAACAAAGGAGCTGGAAGCAGGTGGACTGGGATGCAGGTGGAGTAGGTAACTGAAGGACCAGCTGCACAGAGTGGGAGGAGAGCTACGACACGCTGATTACTGCCATGGGTGAATGTGTCAGGCAGCCTATATGTGTCTGACGGTATTGTGATGGGCTGGTGTGAATGAACCAGGAGTGCTGGAAGAGGGAAATATCTAAAACATGATGGATACCAGTTCGAGCCGGTTCCGGGGAATTTTGGCGTTCTAGGTGAAATGCAGATGTGGCGCCTTTTCGATGTCAGGCTATTTAGCTAATCTGCTTTCCGAACTAAAACAGAGCCTCATCCAACTTACAACATCCTGACTCACGGTTCACAAGAAATAAACCTACCCTGCCCCAATGCATGCTGGGAAACTCTCTAGCTGCCTCAGCCATTGTTGACAAGCAAATTATTTCCAAGTCATGCATGGAAAAACCCGGATGTGATAGAATATAATATACTGTGACATATTGGAAGAGCAGCTAATGGGTGGTTCCCAGCATGCATTGGAGCAGGATACTTTCATTTCTTGTGAACCATCAGTCAGGTTGCTTGTCAGTTTGATGAGGATCTGTTGTAGTTCATCTGTGAACACTGTAGAAGTCATGCCACCTCTCATTAGGAGCAAAATATGTGTACTCTTATCACTCCTGCCCATATGATCTAGTAGTGTAGGTGATAGAGCGGGTCATCCTATGGTCGAAGGGTCAACAGTTTGAATCCCACCTCCAACTATCAACATGTCAAACTGTCCTTGGGCAAGACACTGAACCCTAAATTGCTCCCAGTGAGACCTGATATTGCCCGGCATAGTGGCAGCGCACTGGTGTATGAGTGGGTGAATGTGAAGCTTGTATTCTAAAGCACTTTGAGTATCATTAATATGTAGAAAAGCGCCATATAAGTACAGACCATTTACTATTTACTTTAGGAATAGCTAAAGGAGTTACTGTTTGATTAAATATACTATGCACTCCTCAGCGACAAGGAAAAATCTAAGAAAAATTTCAATATTATAAAATTATTCACTTCCCTCTCCTTTCTGTGGTGCCCCTCCAGTAGGTGGTGCCCTAAGTGGCCACCTAGCCTGCCTATGCCACAGGCCGGGTCTGGTACTAGCTCTCAAGGATTGGAGTTGCTTACCACTGACTAAATTGTTTTTGTAGGTTTGACTGGATACAATTAGTCAAGCTTAACCTAGAAAAACTACCAAGAACACTAACCTGGGCAAATGAGAACTTACACAGACACTAAAGAGTTACCTTTCCGCCATTATATTAAAACGTGAGGTTCTAAAATCTGTGACAGATCCCAATGAAGCCCTGCTAATTTGTTTTATTTTAGCTTCAGACATATCACTTCTGATGACAAGGTGCTACAAACAGACTCGCTAATTCAAAGAGCCTCTAATGTAAAGTTAGCATAGAGCTGACTTCATGCTCTCATAAATAAAAACTAACCTGCAATCTGTGCATGATCCACACAGATCCACACATACACATACACGGTGGATTTGTCATCCTGTAATCGTTGTGGTGGCTCTGTTTCAGTTTCTCTGTTTCATTTCACTTTACCACTCTGCTCTGTCTCAACCTCAATGTAATATGAATGTTGGGAAATTGTTAAAAAGTACCCTCATTGTGTGGGTGGCAACATTATTATTCACTTTCCCTTGTTCTGTAAATTAAAGCTTTGGTATCGACACTAGCAACTTCTGAACTCTACATTGTGCAACAGTCAATCTGCTTTCAATCTGCTGTACAAGGTTTCATTTCGTCTGGAGATGACAGACTGGAGGTGGGAGTTTCAACAAAAGAAAAACAACTTGGCATTGGGGTCTTGCAGAAACCTTATATTTTAAATTTAACAACCTTTATATTTGCCAGCTTTCATACTGTCAGCAGCATCTCTGATTTGGCCTACAGTGTGCTATTGGAAATGAGAACTGATAATGACCCTGCAGGGGGCCCTGTCAAGGCTTTAAAACTCTCTTATAAAATGTAAAAAAAAAAAAGGGTCTGATGTCAGAGGAAATATCAGCCAGATTTTTTAAGTATATGAGACGAATGACTCTTTTGGCCCGCTGTAATGTTCCCTGTAGCGCCGCGGCGGACGTGAGCTATGAGGCTACAGTAAAGTCAACCGGAGTACAACTGCACTTAATACACACTTTTCTGGCAATTTTGATACAATTATTAACATTCTTTTGTGACACAGCTGAGTAGGAAAAGGTTCAATAGGTTTTGTGGATCTACAGAACTGTAATCATTAAAGGCTTTTAAGTTTTCAGGGTTTGTTAACTTCATTCTTTTCTTTTCTATATAGAGAAAAACTACTTTCTTCTTTTTCCTATGTGTGTTCTTTGCCTACATCCATCTTTTACTTTATAGACACTATTCATTAGATATATTTATATATTTTTAAAAACTATTCAGATATATTATACAGATAATAGGCACCAAAATCTGTTTTGTTTTATTAGTAGTAATTTCTCTTTATTGGGTACACTGGTGTCCTGTACATTGTGTTAAAGTAAGTTTTGGTGTACTAATACATGTTTATAACTAATTCCTTTGACTTAATTGCAACCATATGTTTAAGTAATGAAAATGGGGGTGGGAGTTAATAAGTTTTGCTTCTTCTCACTCCTTTTTGGTCTACTGAGGTTGTATACTAGTGGTGAATTACTGTATAAAAGTCTGTATTATTATGTATGTACAGCAAACTCTCCATGTATATCTGTGTACACATAATGAGATGTATATAAAGAGTATTTACCATTCTACATGTATGTGTAATTAGTATTATACATAGAGTCCATAAGCTCAAAATAAACTAAAAACCAAACTGTTTGTCTCTCAGTGGTTGGACCATGAAAACACTTTGGATACCATTAGAAAACATTTGTAGATTGAACAAACCCCTGTTTTCTAACCCTAACTAACCTTAACATGATGTAATATGCAGATAAATTTGTGCAGATCACTGTTTTTTTTCCTGTTTACCAATTATGCTAGTAAACCACATTATTAAATTGATAAAATGAAATGTGGGTGGCAGTATGTTTTTAACAACTTCACAGTAATTGCACCCACTGTGTAGTTATACGGTCTATAATCTCTATGAGATAGTGTTGGTTGTCACTGTGGTACAAAACCAGTGTGAAGAAAACATTTTTCCTGAGAGATGTTATGTTTCTTTGGTAGATATTAGAGGTTGGGGGAGATTGTTCAAGTTCCAGCTGTACAATATATCATTAGAGCATCATCATCGCAATGTACACATGCACAATAGTCACATCACGGATCCTGCAATGTAGGAGGTAAATGAACTCAATGTGTTCTCATTTTGTTTCAAGAGTACCACCAATCACAATCTTTCTCAATCAGTTTGGAGTGAGTCGCTGGTAACAACATTAAAAAGTTAGCAAAAAACAAGAGACAATCCTCAAAAATTAAGACTTTGTGCCAAAAAGAAAAGCAAAATCTGTTATTTGGACATATTTCAGCTGCAAGAAGGGCAGCTGTGGTGTAGTTGGTAGAGTGGGTTGTCCAATGGTTGAAGGGTTGGTGGTTTGAAATCCCGCCTCAAACTATTCACATGTCAAAGTGTCCTTGGGCAACACACTGAACCCCAAATTGCTCCCAGTTGTGCCCGACAGTGCCTTGCATAGCAGCAGCCGCCCACTGGTGTATGAGCGTGTATGTGAATGGGTGAATGTGAGGCTTGTATTGGAAAGCACTTTGAGCACCATGAAAGTGTGGAAAAGAACTATATAAGTACCAACCATATACCATTTACAAGAAGGACAATGCATGTTCTGTGCAAAGATGTTCACCAGTCATTTTTTCCAAGTCAAGTCTCAAGTCTTTAAGGGCTAATACCAAGTCAAGTCTTGAGTCTTTTGGCCCAAGTCCAAGTTGAGTCTCAAATGGCGGAAATTAATCTCTTATTGGGTGCATGCCATCAGGTCACAATATGGAGCAAAAACTATTTTCTTACTGTCATTTAACAACTGCAAAATAAAACAACAATTTGAAAGCTTGCCATAAGTTGACCAACACATCTACACCAAAACATTTATGGCAACAAACATTTCCATATGATCTATGTCCTGGCCCAGGTGAGCTTTCAGATGGTCATGGTCAGAGTGGGTGTGATACCAGTGGATGCACATGCCTTATGTTGTGCTTGATATCAAGGGAGAGAATTCAACCTGCCATCAATTGTCTATGTCACACATTGGAAAAAAAAATTAAATGACTGAAATAACAAAAACAACAATTTCATAATATGAATTTTATTTACAAGTCCCAAACCTCAAGTCCAAGTCAAGTCTCAAGTCTTTTGAGTGAAAGTCTGAAGTCAAGTCTCGAGTCTTTGTTTGTGCGACTTGAGTCCAAGTGTCAGACTCAAGTTCCCATCTCTGGTAGGTAGTACCTTGCAGTTGTTGCCACACAACTAATTTGCCTGATCATTTACATCCTCTCGAGTATTTTGTTTTAAATTGCAATATATATCGCAGGGTTAAAAAAAAATCACTGTCAGTTTTCTCCAATTTCGTGCAGCCGTAGTTCAAGTGTTTCTGCTGATGAATACGGCTGGTTATGATTTATGTATCTGAGTATTTTTTGATGATTAAATCCACTCCTAAGCCTCACCTCTCCTTCTCTTGTCCATGGTCGGCCATTCTGGGGATATTTGACCTGGGTCTGCCTCTTCTTCTGGCCTCCGTCAGCAAACTTGCACAGCAGTGGCTCTGCAGGGGCTGCAGAGTGAGTCAGAGGAAGAGAGAGAACGAGACAAGGACAAACACACCGAGATGGTTTAATCATTTTAATGGCAGGAAAAAAGTGAAATTTCATGCATTAGGTTAAGAGTTGTATCTTAAGATAAGACTTAAAGGCAGCGTGTTTTACTGTGGCTTAAGCAAAAACATAGAATAAATCAATTGGAAACAACAGAGCTCTTCCATTTATCTCTTCCAGCCCTAATCCAAACATCTAAACAAAAGCAGCTATCGCATCATCTCTACAACTTGTACAACCATGCCTTGACAAAAATACAGCCTTGACATGAAAACAAAGCCAGGGGCTAATCATCAAAGCATGGGAAGTCTGAAAACCAAACAGGCATACTTAATACACTAAATAACTCCACGCAACTCGACCCCGGGCAATAGACTGTGATTGTGATTGCTCCAAAGACAACATGGTCCTTTTCTGGACCTGAGAAAGAAGAAAGCCTTGATTACAAATTGGATTAGCTGAGTGTGACCTCCCATACAAAAGTTCACCAAACTCTAGCTTTAACCTGATAGGCTGCAATCTCAAACCCCACAGGCTTCTAAAAAAGGCAGGAAGCAGCTGAACTATGGTAGGATTATCCTTAAGAAAAAGAAAAAAAAGCACTCTGTTCTGTACTGATTTACTTTATTTTAAAAGCATATCTTTAGAATTCATTAAAAAAGCAAGAGAGTGTGAATAATGTTTTTCATTGCTGGCAAAAGCTCCAACATCGGAGTGACTCAACACAGTAAAAAACTTTTATCCTAACTAGAGCAGCACAATATATCATTTGAGCATTGTCATCATTATGTATGTGTGCGCAATAGTAACATCGCAAGTCCTGAAATGTAGTAAGTAAATGAACTCAATGTGTTCTTGTCTAATTTCAAGGGTACCTGACACATAGTTGCTGGTAACATTATTGAAAAATGAGCAATGAACAAGAGAAAATCACCAAAAATGAAGAAGAAAATAACAGAAAATGAAGAAAATCACTGAAAACAAAGAAAAAAATCAGAGAAAACAAAGCAAATTACCGAAAACAAACAAAATCACCAAAAATGAAGGCAAAAATTGCAATGTATATTGCAGGGTTAAAAAAAAAAGTTGCAATGTCAGTTTTTTTCCAATATTGTGCAGCCCTAATCCTAACTCTAACTAGAACACTCAGCCTAGACAGTTGATGTAGCCTTATGTGATCCCAAATATATATTTGACATATTTCCTCTGTACAGTCACAGAAAAATTATTAGATCACCAAAAGTCATCAAAAACAATGTTCATGTAATTAAGTACTATCTCCTGTGTGTATCATGTGACTAAAACAGACAGAAAAGAAAACATGAAATGTCTAAAAACACTAGTTTTGGCAGCATATATATCCATATATTTTTTTTATGTTTACTTTTATTTCCCACCAAAGGACTATGTATGCAAATGGCTATTTTAGCCATAATCTGGCATATTTACATCTGATGTTCCTTGTAGAGATGTTCTTTCATGTGCAGTCTTACTAAATAAACCAATAAATAGATTAAATAACTACAATTTCTTAAAGCTACAACATTATAGATTCTATTCTCAAATGTAACTGTCATATGTCTTATTAGAGGACATAATTGCACTGAATACAGTCACAAAAAAAATGATTAGAAGAAGTCACAGGTTGACAGATATTAAACAGTTTATATCAGTAGATGATTTTGGTAGATGGTGGATGTTTGGGTCTTTATTGGTTAAAAGAGGTTAAATAAAAAATGAAAATGAACAAATCACAGAAAACAAGAAAGAAAATCACCAAAAATGAAGAAAATAACCAAAAAAGAAGAAAATTATTGAAAACAAAGAAGAAAAGAAAAAAATAATAGAAAATAAAGAAAATCACTGAAAATGAAGAAAATCATAGAAAACAAAGAAGAACATAATGTGCGTGAACTTGAAAACCCTCGGCCTTGAGTGCAGCCCGAGTATCTGCAGATATCCACAGAGTAGGGGTGTAACAGTACAGGAGAATGTACAGGAAAGGTATGTTTTCAGCTGAGGGGTCTTCGGTTCCAGACATATTCAATACATTTTTGTTACAGAGAAGGACACCAATGGGGGAGGGGGGCACTCTATAACTACCTGTGGGACACAGGACATTTGTACAAATATAGGTCATTCATTTGTGCATTAACACCCCACATGTTATGAATTTATATACTTTTGAATGTTCAATGTTCACTTACGGAAAACACTGTAATTTACTGAGTGTTCTTGAATGCCTCACAGTATTTTCTGTGTTGAACAAACAGACAGCAAAGCACAGCACAGACACAGACAGGAGGAAAGAAAATTGATTTTGACAACTTGAGTAAAAAAAATAAAAAACATTTTTGTAACAAAAGACCCAGTAGACTCTTCTGTGCCAGAGTCTAAGCTGCAACATATGGAAAACAAAACATAAAACCAAACATGCTTAGAACATCTGAGTGAGAGAGTTTAAATTAAACAGTGGTCCACACCATTTCTAAGTCAGCTGATGGACACCAGCCTCATGCTGAATGTATATAGAGTAAACTCTGTGCAGCCGCTCAGCTTCTCCAGTGTTAGTGTTCTTCACATAAACTACATGTATTTGTTCTTTACAATTTGTTCTGTATAGTATCAAAGGCCCCAAACCCAAACAGTTTGAGTGAATCGTTACACCTCGATCATCGAGTGTACACGGTCGACTCCAGGTGACTGCAGTGGACTACCCCTAATGGCCTGACTTATCACTGCATACCAAAGTTTTGGACATGGACGGATGGACGACGAACCAACAACAATACCCTGACATGCCCTAGGTATGGCAGAGGGTAAAAATCTGAGAAAACATAGAAGAAAATCACCGAAAATGAAGAAAATCACCAAAAATGAAGATGACCGAAATCAAAGAAAATCAGAGAAAATGAAGAAGAAAATTGCAGTATATGTATGTGTACATATATATATATACATAAATATATATATATATGTATATATATATATATACATACATATATTGCAGGGTTAAAAAACGCCATGTCAGTTTTTTCCAGTATCACGTAGCCCTACTCTGCCCTGTTTTTAGGATCGGTTTCATAGAAGCACCCAGTCACTCATAACATTGTAACAGCAGTACACTAGAATACAAAAGCCTAGAAATGCATCTGTTAAAGAAATAACAAACCACTTGTAATTACAGCGTGTTGGAGTGCGGTCACACTAGCAAGTATACTGTTGATGATGTGAATAAGTTTTCTAAAGATTCTACTTGACCCTGAGATTGAGTAAGCCACCTGCTTTTATGAATAGCCTCTCACTTGTTCCTTTAATACATCCACCAAGGCACATTTGAGTCATTGACTGCATCATAAAAGAGGTTATTAGCTGGCACTCTTGTCCTATTTAACCAGCAATGATTTCAAACACAAAAAGTCAAGTTGCGGCGTCTAGTCTGTGTGTAGTTTAGCGCTAAAGACATTCTCAGTTGACACATACAATACAACAAAGTGATATCATCATGCTGGCTATGATTGAGACACTATGAATGGTGAATGAACTGCGCAATTACCTTGACTACTTCAAGGAAAATGTTTCTTCATCTCAGTAAACTAAAAAAAAAAAAAAAAAAAAAAAAAAAGAAAATGGGAAGAGCTGCTCTCGGCGGAAACAAATATCCTGAGCTCAAGGCTGAGACAAGAGTTATTTGGAACGCCCGGGGCTTGAAAGGGTCCTCCAAAGTGGAGTGGACCAAGAATCACAGCACTGTGTGATTACACTGCATTTACAGAACAAGTACTTTGTCATTATACTGTTTCAACTTAATTTCTATGTGAATGACAGACACCCGGCTGGACCTCTGTTATCATCTCCCTCCTCTGTTATTCATCTTTCTCAATCAGTCTCCCTCTCTTTATCCACAACAGAGCGTGCATCCACATACATCTGGTAAACAGTCGTGTACATGCGTACCTACAGTATGTCCTGTGTGTAGCATCAGTGTCATCACGCAAAAATGCAAAATAGACTCAGTGAAGTTTTCCGATGAAAACAACAAAAAAGCTCAGGAAGAATGAGAAAACTGGCCAAGATTGACATCATGTGTAGTGGATGTCGTAGGCTGTGTGTGTCAGCTGTTGTTTCAGAGGAAATCAGACAGGATACCTGTTTTTATATGTGGTACTGTGTTTTTGATCTGTGGGAGTGTTTTTAATGCCTCAAAGTGGGTTTTAAAACTTTGTTTTACAGCTGTGACAAACAGTGGCGGTCCATCTTACAGGCGATATAGGCTGTTGCCTAGAGCGCCACCCAGTGGAAGTGCCAAGCATGCAGCAAAGAAGGCCAGAGGGATTACACTGTAAATACAAGTGTGATCATGCAAAGTAAAACATAAAGGTGATGTTGTTACTTGAGGGGAATTTGCACCTCAGTTTTTTTGTTTGGGTTTATTTTGTATTTTATATTTGATTATTTAACATGTTATATGAATCACATTTTGTATAATATAATTTTGGACACAATATTATATTATTTAGTTTACTAATTTTTTGTTCAGATTCCTCAGTGTGACTTTTTTCTCAGCTCCTGTTGTGTTTTTAATGAAGATGTTTCACTACTTTACTGTTTAAAAAAAATGTGAAAAAGTTCATTTATTGTTTTTACGTTTCTTTTTTAATTATAGAAGACTTTTATTTT
>JAPTGZ010000009.1:19365187-19376157 GCA_029814645.1 Fowleria isostigma
AAATTTGTCCATTCAAAATTAATTGGGCCATTTTCAAGTGGTTACCATTCCCACATGATTGATCCTAAACTTATACTAGCAATACAAAAAATGTCCACCTTGGCCCAAAGATTATCTATGTCATACTTCGTAACGATATCTCGTAAGGTTTTTGCACACAAACGTGATCAAAATCCCCATTCATCTGCAATGGGAACAACAAAAAAGTTTACTTTTTTCCGACTTCTACTCCGCCTTACTTTCATCTAGAGATTTTATTTAAACTTTAAAACACAGGCATTTGTGTCGTCTCTCCAAGAATGTGTTTATTTATGTCATAAATAACTTGTGCATACAAATACAATGTAGAACAATATAACTTTAAGAAAATAAATATAGATCTTTTTAATCAGTCTGTCTTTGGTACTATT
Organism: Fowleria isostigma; assembly: GCA_029814645.1. Lineage (NCBI taxonomy): Eukaryota > Metazoa > Chordata > Actinopteri > Kurtiformes > Apogonidae > Fowleria > Fowleria isostigma. The sequence continues at coordinate 19,365,598 of JAPTGZ010000009.1, forward strand.
TCTTGCTTTTACATCACATCTAGCCACAAGTCCTCCAATCCAGCAAGAGCCAAGAACAAGGGTTAGATTTCCTGAAGGAAATGTAGGAAAGTCTAGTTATACTTTATGACAGACACTAGGAAAAAAGAGAGACTGACATGAATGTATTTCACTGCAGAAGAAGAAGTGGAAGCTTTGAAATTCCAGCTGTAGTTTGGAGTGGGCCGCATATTAACACAATTAAATGATCCACATTTCAAAAGCCTCTCTCATTACAATCCTATATGTAAACATGTTAACAGTGAGGGAATAGACCGCCTCCCGCTCCCTCTCTGCTTCCACCAAACTCACACTTTTCCTTCCTAACATCTGCTCCTGTCTGTCTTCTCCAGAATTTGGAGGCATGCTCTGTTTTGCTGATAAGCACATGATTTTTTATTGTTCAAAGGGAGCAAGCTGCTTTCACAGCAAGATCTGCACTGTGCACACACAAATATTTATGCTGTTGCTAATGACACACTCATAATTTAGCCAAAATGGGATAACACAAACAAACATGCAAGTTCTTACATTTGTACATAAGATGTGCATGCAGATCCACACAAACAGGAATACACAGACAGGCACACATATGCAGGAAAAAAAAGATTCAGAAATGTATGCAGGCACACAAACACACATGCACCACATTCACATACATTCTGTTTTTCTTATCTATATTTATCTAATTAGGGGAACACCAAAACAGTTGAACTAATTAAGAATGCACAAAGCATACAGTATTCATCAGTAGCCTGGCAGAATGCTTTAGTTTTTTCCAGATAATTTTGAAAAGTTCCATCTCTCATCTCTCACTGGCTAAATACGCCTTTTTTTATTTTATTTTTTTTAAACCATAAGCTGTCCATGTAATTAACGGGACAGCAAAATCCCTGAAACAGAATGCACTACATACAATCCACGCCTTTTTTTTTTTTTTTTTTGCTGATACGCAGATTTGACCAGATTTTAATCTTTTATTTATTATTTTTTTTAAGCACACAATATGTTAATTCTGCTGTTAGGGGTCTATCAGTTAGAACAATAACACATTCAGTTTCATTGAAATTACTCTTAGTAATCTTAATCTTATTATGTCATGTCATTCAAATGCAGAGGTTCTCAAATTGTGGGGCGGGGCCCCCAGGGAGGACATAAAGGCTTGCCGGGGGGGGAATCATTCCAATATTTGTTTGTTTTTTCTTCAGGTTAGAACATTTATCAGGTGCAAGTATTTATTTTAGTGTTGGAACACCCTGGACTCATTTTAGGGATGCACAACAAACCAATCTGTTGCCATGGTGATCTGTCACTAAACTAGACAAAGAGTTTAGGTTTAGAGAATAAACAAGGATTGGGCCGGGAAAAAAAAAGTGCAATGTTTCTGTTTTTGCACAGTTTGTATTTTAATGTTCTGAGATGTGCCATGTAAACGGGCTCATTTAACCACTGATATTGTTAAAATGTTCATCTTTGTTACCAAAATGTGTTTACTGTTCTAAAAAACGTACCTTTATTATCATAGTTGTAAGATAAGTGCGCATTTCCTATTTATATTTGGAAAAATATTGTCAAAGGGAGCAGTCTGGTTGAGTTTATTTGTATTATTCAAGCAAAAATCCAAAGTAATTTTAATGTGCACAACAAATGTGGGGACCCACAGAAAAAGATTGAGAACCACTGTTCTAATGAAATAGCTACAGATGGCATTAAGCAATGAAAGAGGCAAGTGAATAAATACATGAATTACCAGAAGCATTTGACAGGTACAAAAGTGCATAAATCAACAACATGTGCCTACATTCTTCAGAGCTGTTTCTCTACCTCTACATATTGGCATTGAGGGACCTAGCTAAGGTAGCTAGCTGAGTAGCTAGGTGAGTTAGCTAATGCCAGCTAGTTTCCTAGATAGTTTTTAAATTATCTGTCATTTGTTTAATGTAATGTCTTGGTTTCTATATTCTGCATTTACATGCCCAGTGACTGCAGACGTAAATTAGCTCTTGGCTAACTCTGGTGCAATCTTATGCACAACGTCCCTGTCAAAGAAACAATAAATGAAAGGAAACAACTACAACTTTATACAAGGTAAATGTGTGCAAAAATCTATAAACTGCTCATACCAAAATAAAACCAGGAGTCGTAAGATGAAAAATATAATATAGAAAATAAGTGGTACATATCAGACAGTCAGGGTTTATTTTAGAGTAGACTCTGAGCACACAGGAGTCTTCCACCTGCTGCTAACCACCATTTATCTCTGTGTATAGGCTGAAATGATGGTAGTATTTCATATGCTCAGTCTGATTAAGCATCAGCCTTGAAAAGAATGGGCCTGATGCTTGGGCTCTATTCATCACTCAGGCAAAGATTTGTATTTTGTGAACATTATTTGAACCCTCTTTCCAGGGAGGTCAGAGGTCAAGTATTAGTAAAAGAACACAGCCGTCTAGCTGCTATGGTTTCATTTACTTACTCAAGGACACTTGAGCTGTGTGGAGTTTGTCGAGTCTATGAGCATTTCAGGATGATAGACTGGTTTCTCCATCTCTGTACCACAACACTGGCCCACATATAGGGGCGTAACGAAATAGTCATCTCATGAAACAATACAAAATACGATACAGGGCTTACAATATGAAATGCTCATGATACAAAATAAAGATTAAAGAAAATCACCTGATGAAGATAAAGAATTTGATGAAACACTATTTGACTGTAAAGCTGGACAGTGTGACTGTGTGGGTGTGTTTTGTTCTACATATTATAAAGAAAGAATGAAAACACATTTTAATTTACCAATCTCACTGGTTCTGTTTGATTATTTCTAAACATAAATGACAATGTCATGAAAAATTTTGTCTTAGTAGGCAGTGGGAGGAGCTTCTCTTTGTGTTGCTTTTGCAAATGATACATCAAGCTTATTTTCCTGATCTACTATACGCATTTCCTTGTAATGTGTGTTGAGTCTAAAGCCTGTGTCTGCTGTCTATCACTGAGGGGTGGGACTGTCCTGCACATGCATGTCCAGTGCAAGCGGGAGCACAAGAAAGAGAGATCGCAGCTGAATGTCCCATGCACAGCGGACTGAATGGTACACAGTTTTCCCGTTGCATTCCTAGTGTCCACTATTTTCTCACCTTCCTCCATTTTCACATGAAGTGAGAGGACTGCTACAGTAGGTCAGAGGGTCAAAAATCATCAGTCCCAGTGCGTGGTACCGCTTCTTGACGCTTCTTCATCTTAATTTTTATTTTGTGCATCTTTGAATTTTACTTCATCATTTTTTTTGCGTCACAAAATTTTGTTACACCCCTACATATAACTTGTGTATTTTTGTAATAGGCTGTACACTCAAAACATGGCCTCTCCAGTTTGATGAAAACTCATGTGGATGCAAATTGAGCCCTTCTGGACATGATAATAAGGACATTTCCAGAGAATGGAAGACTGAGAATCTGTGAATTATACAGCCCCTCTCATCTGCGCCCTGTCCTTCCCATCTGTGGCCTTATGATGACACTCAGATGAAAATTGATCTTGCTCAGTCAGGCCTGACAAATATTTCAGTTGTGAATGTAAAAAAAAAAAATAAAAAAAATTCAAAACACAGAGATGCAAATACACACAGATACACACATGCAGAGACAGATAGAAGCTCAGATAAATATAAGCACTTACGCTCAAAGACACACACACACACACACACACACACACTCAAATGCACACACATCCCTAGCTTCCATCTAATCTCCTGAGCTCCCAGAGTTCCTGGCCTAGGGCCATTGGAATGGGCTAACTGAGTACAGAGGGACAAGGAGAGAGTGATGGAGCATAGGAGGAATGGGGAGGTGGGGGTGTCACGGAGACTGGGAAAGACTGGCAGAGAGAAAGAGAGAATGAGATGAGATGAGAGTTGGAAGAGGGAGGGAGGCGGAGAACAGGCGGGAGACATGGAGACAGTGAGAGGGAGGGAGCTTGTCTTTGGGAAATGGAAATCCTTTACAATCTAAAGTGGTTTCCTCTCCCTTCCTTCCTCCATCCTGTGCTCTGTGCCCTCCCCCTCCCCCTGAGCTCCCACGCTGCTAACTAGAAAACTGTCAGTGTATTTAACATTGAGCCTTCTACAAAGCGGAGCACTTATGAATATAAAGGAATGAACTTTATGAACGAAAAAGTTTTATCCACTGAACGTTGAGTAATTAAACAATCACTCCAAGAACAGAGCATTTTTAGCTTTCTATTCTGAGAGGGAAGTATTTATACCCCATGCATATTTGTATTATTTTTAATTTCCTGCATATTGTCACAGAAAAAAGCTTTCCGGTGACAAAGATATCAGAGGATGGGACTTGAAGGCGTTTTTTAAAAACCTAAAAATGATGAAATTCAACCTGCACACCACAGACTTGCTTAGAAGAATATTAGAGATGAAAATGACCAAATATGGAATGAAGTTTTAACTTGACATTAGGAAGCTGATTGAACACTATCCCTGCAGACGCAAAGGAAGAGGCCTTTATTTATTTGCCTGTCTCTTTTGTCTAGATCTTTCACGCTTTCTGCCTCTCTGTCTGCCAAACCTTCCTGAATAGAGGAGGCTGCCTGCTAAATCATCAGTTTCAAAGGGTCTCCTTCCTTTTCTGTCAGCCCCAGATTATTTTTACTCCCTTCCTCCACCTCCCTGTGCCTCCTCCCATCCATCCCTCCCTTTCCAAGAGAACTCTCTGTGCCAATTTGTACTCTCTTAGTCACGCTAAGCACTTATCTTGTCCCCACTGAATGCCTCTGCAATCAAACCAACACTTATCCGGTTGTAAGGCATTCTAATGGCCGACTGATAATGAAACTCCTTCATTGTGAGTTAACAACTGGCTAAGAGATGTATGAAGTCTACATCACAAGCGCTGAAATTGCTGATGAGGGCCACATGCTGCAAAAATGCTACTGCAGCTGCAACATTCTGGGCATTGTACCGTTTGTGTTTCGGTGGGTTAAATAATGGTCGTACACTAATGGCTGGACGTACAGGGATGCATTTAGAAACAGTCTTGTTAATGTTTAGAATTCACAAAAGCCCAGAGGTCTGGCGTATACCCCTGATACCAGATATATGGAGCTGGCACACATCTCAGAATGACATTACTCTTTACTAGCAGGAACACAAACAGCCTTGTAGTCACTTGGTCATTTCAGTAGAAAAGCTATTTTTAAGACAGATTGTTAGTTGTTCAGTTATGCTACATTTAATAAAATGAATGAATCACAGATTAAGTTTGGGTGTGATGTTAACCCATAAAGACCCAGCACCACTGTGGTTGTTGTGGTGCAGTAGGTGGGGTGAATCGTCCAATGATTGAAGGGTCAGTGGTTCAAATCCCACCTCCAACTGTCCACATGTTGAAGTGTCCTTGGGCCAGACACTGGACCCTGACTTGGTAGTGCCTTACATAGTGGCAAGATGTGGATAGAATATGGGGCTCGTACTGTAAAGCGCTTTGGGCATCATCATTATTGTGTGGAGAAGTGCCATATAACTACCTACCATTTACTTTTGTATCAGTTCCCAAATAAAATTTTCACTATATTTAACCTTTTCTAACCAATAAAGACCCAAAACGTCCACCATCTACCAAAGTCATCTACCGATATAAACTGTTTAATCCCTGTTGATCCACTAATCCATGTCAATAATTGATGTAAATTGCAAATATTTATCTTTTCATGGTCATTACATATGACCCATTTGGACTTTCAGAGAGTCCATAGTTACCATAGAAACACTGTCATCTTCTACAACATTGATTCACCAGTAAAAACCATGGAGTTGGATCAACGACAGTGGATGGACACATTGGGTTAATGTTCACTTAATGACAGATTTTGCTGAAAAAGTCACTTTTTCCTTCAGTTTTGGGAGAATGATCTTCAACTTTACTTTAAAACTTTTATAAAAATCTTCATGGTTAGTGAATTAAATGTAGTAAAATACCTGAATTTTACTAAAAAAGAACACGAAATACAGAAGAAAAGATTACAATAAATTGCGATAAACCATTTATGGACGGTTAAATAAAAAATTACTTAGGAAGTGACACAAATGGCACACTGGGGCATTAGGGGTTAAAGAGAAGCATACAATTACAGTGGACAAAGACACACACACACACACACTGTAAACCCGATTTAGTTGAATTTACTAGAAATTTGCGTGGTAACCCATTGCCTTAAACCACTTTAGTTTTTACTGATGCTGAAACTAAACATTTTAAGTTGTATTGACACAGACTATAATTATTATTTACTAAAACTCATTAGTTAACTAATTGTCTTTACCCACAGGTTGTTTGAAGTAATTATCTTAAGCTGAACATACATATACCCTCCATTATTACTACTTACATTAATTTGTTAAATAATTAGATTTCTTCATTGCATGTTAAATTCAGTCTGTGTTTAGTCCATATAATACATTTATTTAAAATTTGGACTATCTTAGCATTTCTAAGTTATATTTAGGGGCAAATGGGACCAGCCATTAAAAGTTGCCACTAAAAATCCCATTGAGTTCTTACAGGTCAGAGGTCAGCTGTGTTTATACTGCCTCTCGGACTCTTCCAGACTCCTGACCTGGTAATTCCTCCTGTGCTCCATACACCGCAAAATCACCAGAAAGTGTTTATCTATAACCACTAGTCCCGATCTGGATCCTGAGAGATTCTCAACCCTTCTTTTCTGTCATGGTTCCTTACTTTAAGTTTCCAGATCATTCAGTCTTTACAGGTGCGTTTAATCTCTTCCACCAATGTGGTTGAAAGTGTAATCAGACAGAACTCTTTATGGTGCAATTGCAAATGATACATCCTGCTTGTTTTTCTGATCTGAATCAGCTGTCTTAGTGCATGGCACCCCTTTGTGTTCTTGAAACTTTTTTAACTTGATTTTTATTTTGATTTCATCATTTTTTATTTTGTGAAATTTCACCACCACAAAATTTTGTTACACTTCTAATTATATATTTTAATAATGACATATAGTTTATAAAAACAATAAGTAATCACTACAAAACAGGTTATATTTAAATAAAATCCAGGTTTATAGTGTACTTCTTGAACTGAATCACAGGGACTGCAGAGAAACAGGTTTTTCACAACTCCGCTTAAAGAAATACCCATGAAATTTTAATGAATAACTGATAATTATCACTGGGTCTATAGAATTTCTGCTTCCCCTTGAGCAATGCAACTGTGCCAGGAAAGCCATTTTAATATCCTCACAAAGCTCAGAGCCATATTTGATAGTGTAACACCAAAGCAGGTACTAGAACGATACAGTTAGAGTAATACAAAATAATAATTAAAATCACTTTCAGGGGAGTTTCAGTGAAATTACACATTTCCCACTGCGAGGTATGTCACACTAACCCTTCCTCCAAATATTTTATCTCAAGACAGAAATCTGGCAATCTTGGAACATTTCGTCATCCTACGAATCAAGCTGCGTTCTCCTAAACTCCACGCCGTTGCATCCGTTATGCTGATTACATGGCGTTTGTGCCTGTGTCCTAACGACATCAGTGTACCTTTGAGTACAGCCCTGGCAGATGAGCAGCAATCATGCTGAACACATGCTCTTGTGTGCCTCTTCAAAAGCAGACGACTACAATCATATTGATTAGTGCTTTGTTCAGACCACTCCAACAATCAAGCAGACCCTCATCAGAAGACACTTGAGTGAGCCTCGTTCACCACAGAGACTATTCCAAACACATTGTTGCTATTGTATGGTGTTCTCCATTTTGATTTGGTCAGTGACAACAATGCCAGCATCTTGGTTTCAAAAGCTGCTTAACTCTGAGTATCATTAGGATGCAATACTGAAATCATCATCACAGAGGGGTAAAACAAAATAAAGGGGCTTTAGTGGGACATAATTTGGAAAGATTAAAGGATACGGTGATAAAACACACAATCATTCCACATAGATAAACAGGCATGTCTATTGTAAACACATGGATTATGTGAAATAGTGCATTGGCTGGTTTAAACAAGCTTAAGGAATTTCTTTTAATTTGATGTAACATAGTCAGATAAAAAAAAAAAATCTGTATCCTATCCTGTAAACACCTTTTGGCAAAGATGACTGTAATTAGTGGATGCAAAATAGTGCAAGAGGAAGTGATTCATAAAAACAAAACCACTCCCCATAGCACACTGATTGGTCTGCCATTAAGCTGCCATGTTAAATCAATTCTGCATTGATGTTTTCCAGACTTAGACTTTCACAATCCCGTATCAAATTGTGAGCTTGTGAAGTTTGGGGAGGGGGGAGTTCTGAGAGTACAGGAATAAAACACAGTTGGCAGGTTCTCACTCACCTTTGCATTGATTGGTGTTCTTGTCCAGGATGGCCTTTGTTGATACAATCTTCCCATATCTGCAAACAACAGGAAAACCCTCACATTACTTAATTATTATTGTTATTATTATTATTATTATTATTAAATATTATTATTTTACATAAATCTGTAAATCTGTAAAATTTTCTGTCAGATACATTTTAACATCATTAAACACAATGATTACTCTGCTCTGGACATCTGACACTTTACATTTGATAAATATCTCAAGATGTGACTATACATACATATACATATATATATATATGTATATATATATATATATAGACAGCCATACTGTTAATCTGAAGCAAGCTACCAATAGAAGTCCACCCCTTCTCGTATAGATCCCACCCAATACATTCAGTTAAACTTTCAAGCCAAACTTTTTGCCCTGCAAAAGATTTTGACATGCAAAACTTTTGACGCAAAAATGATTTTAACCTAGAAGTAAATACACTGTAAACCCAAATTAGTTAAGTTTACTAGACATTTGCATGGAAACCCATTTAGTTCTCACTCATGCTGAAACTAAACATTTTAAGTTGTATTGACACAGACCATTATTAATGTTTACTTAAATCATTAGTCCAGTTAAATGATTTTCTTTACACCTACAAGGTCTTATAAATTGAATTTCTTCATTGCATGTGGAATTTAGTGTGTGTTTAGTCCATGTAACACACTTATCTAAATTGGATTAACTTAACATTTTTAAGTTATATTTAGGCGCAAATAGAACCAGACACTAAGCGCCCCTTTGAGCTACTCAAGGTCAGAGTTCAGCTGCCTCTCTGACCCTTCCAGACTCCTGGCCTGCTAACTCTTCCTGTGTTTCATACACCACAAAACCACCAGGATGTATTTAAAGAGAACCAGCCTGATCTTAGATCCTTAGAGATTCTCAGCCCTTCTCTTCTGTCATGGTTCTTTACTTTAAGTTTCCAGATCATTCATTCTCCAGAGGTGTGTTCTATCTCTTCCATCAATGAGGTTGAAGGTGTAATCAGCCAGAACACCTGTTCATGAAGCAGCCATTTTGAAACATCATTTGTCAGTGTGTCCTTTCTAAGCACATGTGTGGGGTGTGACTCCAGGTACCAGTTATTTTTTAAATAGGCTCCACCCCCCTCTGACAGAAACGTAAAATGTTCAGTTATCTCGCTAATCATGATTATTGAACTGCACTGCGATGAAAAATAGTACAATCAACTTATATGATTTACTAATGACGCACAGTTTATACATAACACAAAAGATTATGTAATCACTGCTAAAAAGGTTATATTTAAATAAAATCTAGGTTGTCAGTGCACCACTTGAACTTACCAGCAAACCTTTTTAATTTGCAAAATATTTACTTTTGGACTATCAAATTTGTTAAGCTTAAAAAGTTTTAAACCTTCACGTTTGTTTTCAAATCTTGATTTTTATTTTTATTTTTTTTGTTTCAAAACCGTACTTTTTGTTTGCCTTTTTTTTCCCTTTGCTTGCATAATAAAGACACAAAATTATCTTCATAATCTGGTAGTGACAGGTAGCAGAAACTGGTGGTGTTAAATAAATGCATTAAGTGCATATATGCCCTTTTTTCTTGAATCAGTTTGCTCATGATAAAATGAAACATGATTAAAATAGATTTAAAATGAATGATTTTTAATCATGATTACACTTCTCTTTGTATATTCTCTTTGTATATTCTCCAAGTCTACTTTAATATGTATAGTTCCATATGCACATTCTCCATGTATACTTCTCTAAGCATCATTCTATATGCAGAGTCTCCATGTAAAATTCTTTATGTATTTTTTCTGCGTATATTCACCATATTTAATTCTATATGTATATTCCTTGTGTATTCTTCTCTATGCAGACTTGCTCATGTAAATTTTGTGCATATGATGTTTTACTTTCTTTTTTTAGCAATCTTTCCATGTATATCTGTGTACACATAATGAGATGTATATGAACAGTATTAAATATTGTACATGGATATGTAATTAGTACTGTACATAGAGTGCATAAGCTCGAAATAAACGAATTAACTAAACTAATTAATCATTTGATAGCGATAGATAGATAGATAGATAGATAGATAGATAGATAGATAGATAGATAGATAGATAGATAGATAGATAGATAGA
>JAPTGZ010000009.1:19541653-19554279 GCA_029814645.1 Fowleria isostigma
ACGGTCCAATCATGGATTTTCACGCTGAAACTTGGGATCCTCAAATTTAACCCCAAATGACCCCCCCTCACCAAAAATCTCACCCCTGTGAAATTTTTACTGGACACTCTTACACTTTTTAGAAAATGGCCACAAATGTCCACTTGAAGGGTCATGGGTGTAACTTTTCTGAGGGGGAACTCAAGGGTTAATGAACTGCTCTGTTACTGAACCTTTCATAGCACCAGTGAGAGTGTTTCCATGACACTTTTGCACTATACTTCTATACTAAAGTATCTCAAAAACTACTTCATGAGCACTTCACAACTTTTTGGCTCTCTTTTTTGCAAGATTTTGGTTTCCATTACCAGTTTTGTATTGTGTAATTTGTGCATTTCTGAAGGTAATGGAAACCCAGCTAGTGACAGCCAAAATAAGAAATTTCCTGTAATATTTTACACTGGCACATTGACTCATAGTGATCCATGGGTTCTACAAGTATTCATTCATTCATTCATTTTCTGAACCCGCTTTATCCTCACTAGGGTCACGGGGGTCGCATGGAGCCTATCCCAGCTACCAGCTACTTACCAGTTCATCGTAGGGCTGGGTTCCAGAAGTAATAGGTTTTATTTTGTTTCATATTTTTATTGACATGTATACAAAAGGAACAAAGGAACTTACATAAACCAGGGCACACCGTGTAAGCATTAAACATGAGATGTGGTAGTTTTTATTCTGTTGTGTATTCGTGCATACTGTATTACATTTGTCCAGCAAACAACAGCAAAGCATTCTGGCCATAGACACTTGATTGTAAGGGTATTTTATTCCAAAAATATCTCCCAAAATATTGGTCCTTTCCACTTGCTGTTAATGCTAGTCTGTTTCTTGACCAAAAATACATAAGTATGCCAAACTACAGTAGTCAGCTTTTTCCAGATTTTGGGCGAGTCCCCAGACACACATGCAGGCACAGAAACAGACACCACTTGGCTTTTATAATATAGATAGCTTAGATTATAGTTTTGGGTCTGAACTACAACCAGGTGTGATAAATAGAAAAAAAATGCTTTAGTGTGCATTCACCCTCCTTTCTCTCTCTTGCTCTTGTTTTCTCTCTGCTACTCTGAAGATGAATGAAAATTGCATGACTGCTTGAAATCTTCATTTTTCTTAGAAACTACATTTATACTGAAATGGAATCATATTGACAGTATATCAATAGGAGATTCATTGTAGAAAGTATGGCTCATGAGAGCAACACAAATCAGTGTGGTGAAGCGTTTGCCATGCATAGGTAAAGGAGCCAGTGTCCCAGGCATTAGGATGCAGTGGTGTGCACATGGCAGGGGAGGCGGCATCATGGCCTAATTGTTGAAAAACATGCATTAAAATGCCTTCATGGGAGCCAAAACACATGCTAAAATGTCCTTTTTGGAACCAAAACATGCTAAAATGCCCTCTTGGCTGCCAATATGTGTGCTAAATTTCCTTTTTTGGAGCCAAAATGCATGCTAAAATACCCTCATGGGAGCCAATATATGCGCAAAATACTGTTTTTGGAGTCAAATGCATGCTAAAATGCCCTCTTTGGAGCCAAAATGTATGCTAAAATGCCCTATTGGGAGCTATAATGTGCTATGCCCTCTTGGGAGCCAAAACACATACTAAAATGCCCACTTGGGAGCCAAAATGTGTGCTAAAATTCCCTCTTGTGAGCCAACGCATATGCTAAAAATGCCCTTTTTTCTTTGCGCCCCCCGCCCTTCAAAAAGTCTGTGCACACCACTGTTAGGATGTACAGAAGGACAGATTTACAACCCAATAAACATTATGCCTCTGGCCCTGACCATAGCACGGCACAGGGGCATAAAAACAGCTAGACCGCTAAGCGCAAGTTACAGAACGCTATCAGTTTGTAATAATAGGCAAGCCTGGACAACCGTGGGTGTTAAGCAGGAAATCCACCAAATGGTACAGTTGGCCAGCTTCCAACCAGTGTTAAGTAGGTCCAGGTTTCTCCCCTGGATACTATTGTAGTTTCCCACCTGCTAATAGGTGAATAACATATGGGCATCCCTTTGTGCTATAGCTGCTGCCTGCGCTTGTGGCTTTGGTCCTAATCAACTTTCTACAGGCAAACACTGAACTTTTTGTGCTCAGAGGACTGATAAACTGCAGCTATAATCACCATCTGCCTGTGTCAAAGAAGGAGAGGGGAGCCAGCATCCTTACAGGAGGTCCCTGAAACACAGAGCCATCCAGGACTGGCTGCTTCAGCCCAGGAGAATGCCAGAAAACAGTGCTGTGTATGCCTCTGTGGTGATAGAAAAGAGAAAGAAGAGTCAAAGCACCCATTCTCTAAGCGACTGCTGCAGCCAACACTTCAAACAGTGTCTGAGGATCATTTTCTTCAATGTGAGAAGAGAATCTGAGGTTGGTGGAGATACATCTCATTTGGTAGGAAAACAGTGCATGGCTATGTGTGCTTCCAAAACAGAAAAAAAAAAATTGGCGAGTGTTTGGGCCATTATACACATATACAGTATTGTGATGCTGTTGCCAAATGTGGAGTTGGCTCTACTTCGCATAACTGTGACGCTGAGAATTTTTTCAAATATTCCATCTCTCTGTGTGAATTTAGAACTGCACAATATATTGTTTGAGCATCGTCATTGCAATGTATGTGTGTGTGTAATAGTCACATCACAGGTCCTGCAATGTAGGAGGTACTGTAAATAAACTCAACATATTTTTGTCTAATTTCAAGGGTACCTGACACACACTGCACACAGGAATCCACCAATCACAATCGTTCTTAATCAATTAGCTGAAACAGACCACGCCCCTGCACATGAAGTGAGTCACTGGTAAGAAAATTGAGCAATGGACAAGAGAAAATCACTGAAAATGAAGAAGAAAATCAGCAAAAACAAAGAAGAAAAATCACCAAAAATGAAGAAAACAAAGAAGAAAACCTGTGAAAATGAAGAACAAAATCAGCAAAAATGAAGAAGAAAATCACCAAAAGCAACGAAGAAAATCAACCAAAACAAAGAAGAAAATCACCAAAAACGAAGAAGAAAATTACCAAAAAAACAAACATAGAGATCCTCGAACAGGAAGAACAAAATCACTGAAAACAAACAAAAAAAATCACCAAAAACTTAGAGGAAAATCATAAAAAAAAAAAAACACAAGACAATCAGCAAAAATGAAGTACAAAATCACCGGGTAAAAAAACCAAGAAAATCGTTGAAAACAAAGATTTGATGCCAAAAAGAAAAGCACCATCAGTGATGTAGAATCATTTCAACTACATAAGGATAAATATCTTTTCTGTGTCAACAGTATTTTACACCTGTTGACATAACCAGAGGAAACACAACTCAGTTGTTTGACCAGTTACGTCAGCACCACATCTATTATATCCTCCCAAGTATTTTCTTCATATCACAATATATATCGCAGAGTTAAAAAAAAAAAACAACTCAGTTTCAGTTGTTCCAACACCGTGCAGCCCTAGTTCTATCTCTGTGTAAATCCTCTATATTTTTGTGCTGAATATGTGCTTTAGGGTTCTTGATATAACTTTCTTATCACTGTCATATATTGTGTTTACTTTCTCTTGATACTGAAGACATCCACAAAGAGGGCACAGGCAAGTCCCAAGAAACCCATTTTGTCAAAACACTGGGTCTGTTCTTGTGTGCTGACTATGAATAAATATGTACAAATTTAGGAGTTTAACTTGTGTCTGAGCTTGTGCCCCGTTTTGTTGATGTCAAGTTGGTGGTTCAGATTCTTTGGGGCATGCGTGCCCTTACCTTGTGTATGAATTGGTGCCTGTTTGTTTTGGCTGCAAGGTGGTTTTTGTTTTTGTTTTTTTGGTTTTTTTTAATAATTAATTCTTTTCTTTGTGTGAAAAAACCCCGGCTAACGCAAATCCATATTTATGTAGCATTGAGTAAGCAGTCAGAAGTGGGTTATGTGAACTTCGCTGAACTCCCTCCTATTGTGTATTCAGCAGCTCAACCGAAGAGCAAGTTGGAAATCTCCTGTGTCTCAGTTAAACGCTTTATCTCATCCTTTGCCTAGCAACCAGTTATAAAAACACACACACACACACACACACACACAAAATCGCATAGCCACGCAAGCATAAACACACCAACTGAATCAGGGATGCACCTGCAGTCACACTCGTCAGGCTTAGTCCTCACGCTCATCCAGATGTGGAGGTAGGGGGGTGGGTTGAGGATGTGTGTGTGTGTTTGGGGGAGGGGGGCATATTTAATTACGCTCCCAGGCTTGGAGTTTTATTCAATCAAATTTTGCTGCGTTAACTGAATTATCTAAGCCAGTCAGATGTAAGGGTCTGCTCCACTGGTAATGTACAACGGTTTGAAAAGGATAGATGAGAAGACCAGCCCCTGTCGAAGCTAAATCAGATGCATCTGAGTAGATCAAACTGTGTCTGTGGACTGAAAACTACACACTGCACAGGCCAAACTGACCAGACTCAATTACAAAAAAACATCTCACTGCTCATTTACTATCTAATAAACTAGTGTTTGTCAACCTCAGGGTCAGGACCCCACGTGGGGTCGCCTGGAATTCACATGGGGTTGCTTGAGATTTCTAGTAATTGAGATGTAAAGACACTGTCGACACAGAACATGTGTTTTATATCATCCTTCTGTAGCTGAAATAATTCTAGATACCTGATGTTGCTTTTCTTTTTGGCACCAGGTCTCTGTTTTTGCTTGTTTGTTTTCGGTGATTTGGTTTTCACTGATTTTTTTTTTTTTTTTAATTTAACCTTTTTTTTAACCAGGTAAGTCAGTTGAGAACTAATTCTCATTTACAATGACGACCTGGCCAGTTTTCTGTAATTTTTTTCTTGTTCATTTTCAGTGATTTTCTAGTTTGTTTTCAGTAATTTTTTTCATTAGTTTTGGGTGATTTTTTTGTTTGTTTTTGGTGATTTTGTTCTTCTATTTCCTCTATTTTTTTTAATTTTCTGATTTTTTTTTCTTAGTTTTCTGTGATTTTCTTGTTTACAGTGGTTTTGTTCTTCATTTTCAGTGATTTTCTAGTTTGTTTTTGGTGATTTTCTTTTGTCTGTTGCTCATTTTTCAATGTTGTTACCAGCGACTCACTCTATATGTAAGGGTGTGGTCTTCTTCAGCAAACTGAATGCTTGTGATTGGTGGATCACTGCACACAGTGTGTGTCAGGTACCCTTGAAATTTACTTGAACAAACCGAGTTCTTTTATCTCTTACATTGCAGGACCTGTGATTTGACTTTTGCACACATTTTTATTGCAATAATGACACTCAAACGATATATTGTGCAGGTCTCATCTATGGTAACTAAAAACTTACACTTCATGCACATTTTTGATATACATATAGAAAGTACTAGTGGATATGTTGAGCAAGAAAGCAAATGGACATTCGCACTGTAGACTAAAATCCTCAATGCATTTTGTAGAGTAGCTCCTTTTGATTTGTGGACTGTGAGGATATATTCTACTATTCAGTTATGCCCAGTTCTACCCTGTGCTACTGGTGAAGAGAGAAATGCGTTCCAGCAAATGGGATAATGTACAGCGTAATGATCAGCTGGCTCCAAATAGTGTTTGTTTAAGCCTCTCATAAAACAAAAACAGAAAAAAAAAAACTGTTGTGTGTTGTTCACACACCATAAATCCACCGGTCCACAGTCTATGGCCATTTGTGTGAGTAAAAGAGAAGAAACTGTGTGTGTGAATATGTCTCTGTAGGCACCAAAGGGACTTTTACGATGCTCACAGCAGCCACCGTGACGGAAAGCCCACAGTTGGCTTTGATGCATAAAACGTAATTCTAAAATAACGATCATAAAAATGACACCGCTGTCATAATTTTATGTTAAGCAGCAGACAAGATGCAATGCAGCGTGTGGAACATATGAGCGTGGTTTGTCTGGAAACTGTGGGTCAGTGATGGCCTGGTCCTGGTCCATTTGTGCCTAGTCAACTAAGGACGGGGATGTGAAAGGGAGACGACGCCACATATGTATCACATGAAAGCCTTTAGGACACAGTGAGATCCCGCTTTTTTTTTTTTGTTTTAACCCATACCCAGCACTACTTTTGTGTCAGTTCCCAAATAAAATTTTCTCTATATTTAACCTTTTTTAACCCATAAAGACCCAAACATCCACCATCTACTAAAACCATCGACTGATATAAACTGTTTAATCCCTGTTAATCAACTAATACATGTCAATAATTGGTGTAAAATACAGTTATTTATCTTTTCATGGTCATCAGATGTGACCCATTTGGACATTCAGAGGCTCTATAGTTACCGTGGAAACACTGTCATCTTCTATAACATTGATTCATCAGTAAAACCCATGGAGTTGGATCAACGACAGTGGATGAACACACTGGGTTTAGGTTCATTTAATGATAGATTTTACTGGAAAAGTGACTTTTTCTTCAGTTTAACTCAACTTTAAACCTTTCTGAATATCTACATAATTAGTCAATTAAATGTTGGAAAATACCTGATTTTTAGTGGAAAAAAAACACAAAATACAGAAGATAATATTACAACAAATGGTAATAACCCACTTAATGATGGTTTACTATAGAGAAAGATATTTTTCAATGTTCATTTCAATTTCATATTTAAAACATTCATGTAATATAAATTTAAGCTGTTTAAACTCATTCAGGTGCAAAAAATTCAGATCAAGTATCAGGGAAACCAACATTAACCAACTGATTCTCTCTCAAGTCTTGAAAAGTGTAGTGAAATAAGCTATTTATTACTCTAGATTTGAAGTCATTGCTGTCTTAGTGATCAATATACCTGTCAAACAGATACACAGATAAATGTTCACTTCTATTGTTTTTTAAACCATAAAGACCCAACATTACTTTGTGTCAGTTCCTGAATGAAATTTTCTCTACATTTAACCTGTTTAACCATAAATACACAAACATTTACCATTTACCAAAACCATCTACTGATATAAACTGTTTAATCCCTGTTGATCCACTAATACATGTAAATAACTGGTGTAAAATACAGTTATTCATCTTTTTATGGTCATCAGATTTGATCTATTTGGATGTTCAGAGGCTCCATAGTTACTGTGGAAATACTGTCGTCTTCTACAAATTTGATTCACCAGTAAAATCCATGGAGTTGGACCATTAACAGTGGATGGACATACTGGTTTATGTTCAGTTATGATAAATTTTGCTGAAAAAGTCACTTTTTCTTTTCTCTTTTTTTTTATATAATAATCCTCAACTTTACTCCAAACTTTTACAAACATCTACATGATTAGTAAATTAAATGTTGGAAAGTATTTGATTTTTACTGAAAAAAACAAAACACAAATTACAGAAGATTATATTACAATAATTGGCAATAAACCACTTAAGGATGGCTAAATATAGAGAAAAATGTATTTGGGAGGTGCCACAAATGTCACACTGGGTCCTTATGAGTTACACTAATTTTTCTTTTTCATCTAAATGACTTTTAAGTAGCTTGAATATATATTACATGAATGTTTTGAGTGAAATTTTTTATGAACACAGAAAAATAAAAATGATCAAAAACATGAAGAGTAGAATTCAGAGACAAAAAAGTCAGATACTTAATTTCAGCGCAAAAAAAAAATCAGTGCTGTAAATTCAGTTCAAAGTTTGATGAGACAGATTTGCTTCCATAGAAATCCTACAACTATAACCTTGGCAGAGGAAATTAAAAAACAAAAACTTAAGCATTATCATAAGTTAGGCTGTGTCACGTTGCATTTTATTATCATCTAAAACTATAGTGTCAAAAAACTGCATCAGCACATACCACAGAATACTATATTAGGACCGACCGAAATGAAATATTCATATCCTGCTTCAATGGACAATGAAAAAAAAGCTGCTCTGGTCTGACAGTGAATGGATCAGTGGTGTCCTGTGCAGGTTATAAATACACAGTGTTTAGTTGTTAAAGAGCCCAGTACACTCTCCTATGGTGATATGTAGCCAACTGCCTCAGAAACTGCACATTTAAAAGTTTTTAATGCCTTGATAAATCTCTCTGACAAGCTTTAAATGGAGTTTTGCCCACATGTCAGCTGACATTTATACAGCTATGTAACTGCAGCGAAATCATTTCATAAATGGAGGAGGGGCATCCCAGCAGGCTGACGATGCCTCCTCAGGGTTCCGGAGACTGAGTGGGGCTTCAGCAGGAGCTTAGTCTGCTATTTACTATATCTGTTCAGGACTTCATCTAATGCTGCAACAACTGTGACAGTCCTTTTGTCTTACTTAAATCCAGGCTTCTACTGATGGCTGTTTCTGCTGGAGTATTATCGGGTGGTTTGTAACACAAGGCAAAGTGAGGGGATGCTGGAGCTGCAATAGGGGAAATAAAACAATGTATATTTTATGTACTAAAGAGTGACTGGTATTTACATTGATTGCAATAGTGCAGTGTTCCACAAGTTGGGGGTACTTAGGAGAAGCCCAGGGGTTGTACTTGAAATGTTTTTGTAAAAATAGATTAATTAAGTCATTCTGGCCTGAAAACAAAATAAATAATGAGAATCGATGCTGAAAAATGAAACACAATAAATACATTCATATAATAGTTTTATTATCAATCATCTTTTTTAAGCTTTGGTAACATTTTAAGAACATTTTTATATTTTATATTATAAAAATGAGTCTATTTGAGTTTTTATCAGTGTCTGTTTTTAGGTTTAGCAATGTGTGCTTTTTATTAATGATAACACCAGCCTGCCCAGGGATTATAGGTGGAAATTAACACTAGCACTATAACATAGTACAATGCATCTTTTCCTGTTTAAGGTCAATGTATATTGTGCATTGTCCCTGTATAAATAAATAAATGAAAAATAACTCATTATTTTTTGTTAATGGAAGGTTCATTTATTTATTTTTTTTATGACTTGTATTTTTTTTATTTTTCTTCTTTGAAACACAAACACAAAATCACAAATCCAATATCAGCATCAACATACTGGTCAAACACCCACCCACTCACTCACCCACAGGAGGAAGGGGTCTTCACATCACTACATTGGTCATCTCATCGCACATAAGTCAAATTCAAGTGTCCTCATATAACATCCAAACAGAGATGACCAATCCAACATATACACAAATATCCATAAGGCCTGTGATCATTGTCTTTTACTCTTTAGTCTTTAAAGTTTCCAGGTATTTGCTCCATTTCGACAAATATTTGTCTGTCTTTTCCTGCATCCTATATGACAGGAAGATTCATTTATTAATTAATGATGAGTTTATTTTTCTTATTAATGAAAGACAGCACTTTTCAGTTTATATTTTGCATGAAATTTACTTAAAGATTTGTACAAAAGAGGATTTGGGCCACTTAGGGCCAAAAAAGTATAAAAATTAAGATCCAATATACTTTTTTATTATTATTCTGAGAAAAAAAAAATCTGAATTCTTACTCAAATCTCAGAATTCTGACTTTTTAAAAAAAATATTGTTTAATTATTTAATTAAAAAGTCAGAATCCTACAGAAAAATGTCAGATTTTTTTCTCATTCAAAGCCTCAGTTATGCTGCTCTATGTTTTCCTCTGTTACAATACACGAGGCATGACTCAATACTAACATGCTTAAGACCTAACAAATCGACTACCAAATTCATTGCCAACTCTTTTATGAATATATTTGGGTTGATTTAATTGATTTGTTGTTGCAGCACTAGTCTTCATGCATCCAAAGATTTTCAACACACCTTTTCATGCTATAATATTACATCGTAAGCATTAGAGTTAATTATCACTATTAAAGATTAAGAAGCATCTAATTGAAGAAACTGAACATAAGTTTATTAGCATGTAGGCTAGTTACCTCCAAATAACAACCCTGTTTTAGGCTGTTTGTAACCACAGATGGAGCAAGTACCGCAATATGTAGTTAGATCCACAGTAGTTAGATCCACAGATGCTGGCTGAAACGTCCCTGTGCCAAAAGAAAGCTGTAAAGAAAGCTGTTAACTATGTCCAGAAGCATTGTGAACTTCTCTAGGCTCAGAGGCATCTGGGATGAACTGTCACTCACTGGCAATGTGGACTGTGGTCAGATCAATCATTATTCAGGGTTGGTTTTTGGGGTCTGACAGAAATGGATGAAGATGTTTTTCAACTGGCATTTTTGGCCATAACTCAGAAGTCAAGAAAAAGGATTGTAATGATAATCCTGATCTAATAGAATAGAATAGAATAGAATAGAATAGAATAGAATGCTTTTATTGCCAATATACACATGTACAATAAAATTACCAAGACACTCTCTTGTGGTGCAGGATTAATGATGGTACTTTTCTTATACTTGTACTCCTCTCCTTTACACACTGATTTCAATCATTTTCTCAGACAATTTGACAAATTAGCAGTTCATGTCCTCTGTGTGTGCCTCAAGTACCAGACTTTTCCTTGATTCTGCTTTTGTACCAAATGATTACAATTGTTCACATCACTTGTCTTAAATTGTTATTTCATTATTTTAAATCATTATTAGGCCCAAAATTATTATTTTATCATTTTTTTCCTTCAATGAGTTGCAACCTAAATTTGAGGAATGAATGAATATTCAAAACTGCATTCAAGTTTAACATTCTGTTTATATATTGGAATACTCAAAATCATTCAGTCACTTTCCATAAACACATAATCCTAATGTTTGTGGGGTGGCAGGAGTGCATCCAAGCCTCTATCGGACGATGGCAGACATGTCACTAGTTTGTTATAATTTAACCAAGTTTTATTTGAAATAAAAAATAATAATAACAAACAAAATGTACTTTTTGTTGGCAGAAACATTAAAATATTAACATGTAAATATCAAACATACAAATGTGCATTAACCCATAAAGACCCAGCACTACTTTTATGTTCCCAAATAAAAAAATTTCTATATTAAACCTTTTTTTAACCATAAAGACCCAAACATCCACCATCTACCAAAATCATCTACTGATATAAACTGTTCAATCCCTGTTTTCCCACTAATACATGTAAATAATTGATGTAAAATGGAGTTATTCATCTTTTTATAATCATCAGATATGACCCATTACCATGGAAACACTGTTATCTTCTACAACATTGATTCACCAGTAAAACCCATGGAGTTGGATCAATGACAGTGGATGGACACACTACATTTATGTTGTTAATGAGAGATTTAGGGAAAAAAGTCACTTTTTCTTCAGTTTTGTCTGTTTTTGATAGAATAATCCTCAACTTTACTCTAAACTTTTATGAACATCTTCATGATTACTAAATTAAATGTTGGAAAATACCAGATTTTCCCTTAAAAGACACAAAATGGAGATGATAATATTACAAAAAATGGTGAAAAACCACTTAAGGACAGTTATTTATAGAGGAAAAAATAATTTCACAATTTCAGTGTCACAAATGTCACACTGGGTTCTTATGGGTTAAATTCAAAACCAAGTGTTGTTAAATTAGTAAAACTGTAGCACAAAACAGAAATATCAGTCCGTTTTTACCGATGTACATCCACTCAAACCCCAGATTAAACCCTTCAAATCACCTATCTGCCATACGTTCTGCTCAGACTGCCTGTTTTTTGTTTTTTTAGGGTTTTTTTTACATTCATGTGTATGTGTGTGAACTCTATACATCACATCATTGTCTCAATGTGCAACATCAAAGTAAAGACAAACAGCTTTACATGAATGGAGACAGCATTCTTCTGGTGTGTGCTGCTCCTCTTTTTAATTAGGCTTTTCTTAATCCTTTAGTGTCTTCAGTTGATGCATAAATGAAGGAAAGTCTGTAATTTTACTTAATTAGAGACAAAGCAAGCATTAAGAGGATCATTTATCTCTCGCTGTCTCATTTTCCCTACATGACACACAACAGTCAACAACCAAGATTAAGTACCAACTCATCTTTATTACTCTTTCTTTGGCTTTAATTTCTTAATCACGTCTACTGGCATCACTGAGCACACTGTTCATTATACTTGTCAAATACTATTCCTGACAGTCATTTATGTCAGGGCATTTTTTTATTTATTTTTTTCCCCCTCTTCCCCAGCCCTGATCACATCTATGCTTGGCTTGTGTGTTTTTATTAGTTGACCATCGTTTGTAAAATGTAATAATGACTACAACAAACAAGGCCAAATTATTGCTGTAATTAAGTTCCTGAACAGCGAGGAGGAGGGGATGGGAGATTAGGGTGGTGGGTGATTTGGCCACAAATCTTGTCTGCTCTGCTGGAGGTGAGTTGGAGTGTGTCTTTCCCAAATAAGAGTGAAAATTAAAAGAAAACAACACAATAATGAATACTTCCACATAAGGCTGGACGATATGGCCTCTAACCATCATCGCAATATATTTTAGGCTATATAGCAATACATGATATACTGTATACAGTGATCCCTCGCTATAACGCGGTTTACTTTTCACGGTTTCGCTACTTCACAGATTTGCATTGTGCATTGTGTTCTGTCTGTGACAGTCACTCCGCTTCTTCTCTACCTGTGCGTCAATAACGTTGCGGTTTAATATGTACACGTACGTAAAACAGCTTG
>JAPTGZ010000009.1:19670902-19683586 GCA_029814645.1 Fowleria isostigma
ATTTATTTTTTAATGGGATATCCTTTCCAATGGATAAAATTTTTTGAAGTAAAATTGTCAAACTTTTGTCCCCTACAAAGGACAAAAATGCATTGCTGGGTCTCAGGAGGATAAAGACCAACTGTGACCAAAAGTATCTACTTGTCTAAACTGTTCATCCACTAATCCTATCAATACATTTAAATAACTGGTGTAAAATGCAGTTTGTCGTCTTTTCATGGTCATCAGATATGACCCATTTGGACGTTCAGAAGTTCTGTAGTGAACACAGAAACACTGTTATCATCTTCAACATTGATTTACCAGTAACACCCATGGAGTTGGATCAAAAACAGTGGATGGACACACTTTGTTGATTTTCAGTTAATGATATGTTTTACTGAAAAAGCCTTTTTTGTTGTTATTGTTTTGATGTAATAACCTTTAACTTTACTCTGACTTTTTATGAACATCTACATGATCAGTCAGTTGAACACAGGAAAACAGATGATTTACACTGGGAAAAAAAAATTCAGAGAATAATATTAAAGTAAATGATGATAAATCATTTAGGGAAGGTTAAATAGAGAAAATAGCCACTAAAGTCACACTGGGTCCTTATGAGTTCATTACAGAGGACTTTTTTCTTCCCCCATATTGCTTGGCCACATTGAAGAATCGATGAGAACATTTCAGTGCGTTGTCTGCACCCCTAGTTGAGGTTTGTTCTCCTACCTTGTGAGATTCATTACTTTCAGTGATATCATGTCCCACTAATGTAAGATTTACACAAGTAAAAACAGGAGTTGTGATTCATATTTAAATATATTTGCATTATGGCTGGGCAATTTAACACATTATTATCGCGTTACTGAGTGTGGAGTTATAGGAATAGCAAAGCATCTTCAGTTTCACTTTCACCACCACTCCTACTACTACTACCCCCCCCCCCAAAAAAAAAAAAAACAGAACAAGAAATTGAAAGAAACATGGCGATGCTTGTGTCCCATTCATTATTTCAGAGCAGATTCATCTATTTACTGATGAAATGTTAGATTTATTTCCTTTTTAATGTCAGTATTGATCCAATATTGATGTATTCCATGGCCGTGGTATCAAATAATCAGATTACAGCTCAAAAGTGTACTCGGGTATTACTAAATGAATCTGAATCAATCACATGGTTTGACCGTCATGAAAACAGAACAGAGACATAACGGGAACATTAACTGTTTATGCTGCACCCTGATTGCAAAAGAAAAAAATTTCTGCTGGTGTGTGTTCAGAAAAAAGTCTACACATTTTTAAATGTTAATGTGTAGTTGCTTAGAGGGTTATGACTGTGCCTCTGGACTCTGAGGGTAAATAGTTTGTAACAGCTTTTGGATTCATATTTGATTTGATTATATTAATATTTAAGTTGAGATTTACAAGAATATTTTCAACTACTACTGTGTAAATGCAATGCTGCTGTTAAAAAGCACATTTTTCTTCTTGAAAGTATTTGAAAACTAAATATTATTGCACTTTTATTTGTAAGCAGTACTTTTAATAAAAGGCAATACTTTATTAAAAATACCTTGTTTTAAAGTACGATATTCTTCAAAGTTTGATTGATTGATTGATTGATTGATTGATTTGCAAACCAAATGTTACTGGACTTTGATGTTAGTATTAAAGTAACTTTAAAATAAAAATATGAAGTATACTGCTTTGTATTAATTAGTGAATACTGCATATAACTTGCAATTAATTGCGATTAATCACAAAAATCAATGTGATTAATCATGATTGATGATTTAAATTTCTGCCCAGCACTAATTTGCATATACTGTCTTCCATGTATTCAGCACATATCTCATTTGGCCATATCTTTTTTGTAAAGAAAGAGCAGACAGTGCCAGTGTTTATACATGTATTTGGTAATGCATCAAACATACACACCGCTTATGTTCATAAACCAGATTGACATTTCAAAACTATGAAGCCCATGTGAATATCTTAATATATAGACAAAGTTCTGCAAGAATATTCATACAGAAATTACAAATATATCACTTAAAGGTAAAACAAAAATCCTGTCAGGTCATCATTTGTGACCCTCCTGATGCGGATCATATTCTGCTCATGTCTGGTGATGATGAAAGACACAATTCACGGATGGATCGGGGAGCAGCTTGGCTCTTCCACCGTGTCTGTGATGCTGAGGATCCCCTGCCCCTCCCCTGGAGATCAGAGGAGAATCTGATAATAGGCTGCTATCTGTGCGTCATGGCCACAGCGGCGATGAAAGCGGGAGTGCGCCTTTACGCGCCGATCAGTCCGCCTCCACATGGCTCAGGCTTGAGTTTCTACTCTTCAACCCCATCACAACATGATGCCATTTAGTACTAGTACGGATGCAGCGTTGTGGCTTATTTAGCATGTAGACGGTGACTAATTTAGTTTGAAGATTTGTTTAGTTTTTTTTTTTTTTTCTTGCGTTTTTGCACACAAACCAAAAGGGGATAAGAACCTGGTAAGTTTATGCTTGTGTCTATTTTTTTTTTATTTTTATTTTTATTTTACAACTCAAGGGACTGATGTCATACATGTGGTATGCATAATTTCTTTTTGTAAAATTTAGACAACTTTACGCCTCAGGTGATTTCCATTTGGATTCAGTTACACGTTTGTAGATTTAAATACTTTTTCATTTGCTTCATTTTGTGTTTTGTTGTCATTTCTAGATTTTTTTTAACTGTCTAATCCAAGAAACATCACAGGTTTCTTCAAACGGAAAAATAATTGGCTTTCTTTCACCCTTTTTTTTTTTTTTTACATCGGGCATCCCATTGGGACACAGAGGCGCATCAGAGTTGAATGTATGCAAACTCATTATCTCTGAATAATGACACAGGCCTCGGATTAACTGCGCTGTATCCACGATATTTAAAGTGCAAAAAAATAAAATAAAAAAATGCGTTAGTCCTACAAATTTACCGTCCAAATAAACGCACCGGTAACCATGAAATGTTTTTATTTTTTGTTCTTCTAATTTTTTGTGCAAGAACATGAGGTTATAAATAACACCAAAAAAGTCACCATTTGTTTTCACTGAAGAATATGCGGTTGGAGTATTTTAATCTCTCAAAACATGTTACGAATTTCAAGAGTCGTGGGCGAAGTTTCACTTAAAACCACCAAATCAGTGCACTTTAAGTTTGTCACATGATTTACAAGAAAATGGCTCTGACCAGGAATGACTATTGTTATTATTAATATTATGATTAATATTATGATTATTATTATTATTATGATAATTTATTTTAAAAAAAACTTAAGAGTTGGTTTATATCATTTTTTGCGCAAGGTTGATCCGAATAATTTATAAATTATATTTTTGTAAATTTTATGCAGTATTTAATTAATTCTAGCGTCTCATGACTTTTAATTAGTTTATGAAATGTCCATGTTGTCTTAGTTAGTTCCACTATAATCGATAAATTTGCTTTTCTTCCAGATTTATTAATAAAGCAACAAAAGTGAGGAAATAAATCGGATATTATCATTTTATTTACATTCCAGCTAAGCCTGTGTTACTCATGGCCTTCTGAGTCTTATTTCCATAACCCTAGACTCCTTTAATTTCAGTTTAATCCTCACAGACACTCCCTTAAAACACCCACGCAGATCTTTAGTATTAAAAATGACAGTACCTTTCCATCACAATCCGCACAACTATAGTTTTTCTTTTACGCACCCTTGGCACCGTGCGTAATGGAGCAGCCTGTTGCCATTCCCTGAGGCCACTGTTGACCAAAACCTGTTTTTTTTTTTCTCTCATGAATTAAAGACTTGCAGACAGGAGCGGGGGGAGAGATGAAGGTTGGAGACGCGTTTTATCAGAAGACACCCATCACCGAGACTGTTTAGTATCTCCGGAGACGCAGCTGAAATACGCAAGAGTCAGCTGGGATCAAAGAAACGCACTTTGAGAGAAGGTGAGAAGGGCGGTCGGTAGAGTCATGCTCGGCGGGGATGGCGACACCAGCCCCTTCTCCTCCACCTCCACCTCCACCAAGGACGCACCGGATGAGAGGCGCAAATCCCCGGCTGTGGAGAGGGATGACCCGGCCGCTGGTACCAGGTACACGGAGCCAGGCGCAGGCGCAGACCGGTACTACATCCCATCCACCGGTTCTAAGCAAAGCCCAGAAACGGCCAACCCGTGCTCTTTTATCCCCTACACCCCCAGCGGGTCGGTGTACAGCCCGTCCAGCGCCGGCCGGTACCCCTCCTCTCTCCATCTGAGCTCCGTGTTGCCTCCGGCGGGGTTCTCTCCATCCTCCGCCGGCCGGGGTCACTTCAGCCCGGCCTACCAGCTGGGCCAGAGCCCCGGCTGCATCTACCCGTCCTACACCGGCTCAGGGGCCATGGGTCTACCCGGTGCCGGCCCCGGGATGAGGGCCCAGGTCTACCTCTGCAACCGGCCCCTGTGGCTCAAGTTCCACCGGCACCACACCGAGATGATCATCACCAAACAGGGCAGGTAAGACGAGCCCCAAAACAGCACAGGGGGGGAAGTAACGGAGTAGAAGTACTTTGTTATTGTACTCAAGTAGATTTAAAAAATAAAATAAAATAAATCTGTAATTTATTAGAGTATTACATCCTCTGGTAACTTTTGACTTTTACTTTCTACATTTATGCATAAATATCTGTACTTTATACTCCTCACGTTTTCAGAACAGACTCGTTACTTTTTCAAAATAAACAGATGTAACAGTATGTAAAATACATCACTTCATTTCCTATAGAATTAGAAAACAGAAACTTTTATGATTTTTCCTGGATAAATAAGTACTGTTTCAGTCATGGCAAAAAATGCACTTTTAATTTTTACTTTTGTACGTGGGAAGTAACGGAGTATAAGTACTTTGTTACTGTACTTAAGTCGATTTTTTTTTAGTATTTATTTTTATGGCTTTTGACTTTTCCTTTTTACATTTGTGCATAAATAGCTGTACTTTATACTATTTACACTCTCAGAAAAGGCTCGTTACTTTTTCAAACTGAACGCATGTGACAGTACATAAAATATGTTGTTTCATTCACTGAGGAATTAGAAAATGGAAACTTTGGTGATTTTTTTTTTTTTTTCCTGGTTGAATAAATATCGTTTCATTCATGGAAAAAAAAATACAAATAAAAATGCAGTTTTACTTTGTACGTGGGAAGTAACAGAGAATAAGTACTTTGTTACTGTACTTAAGTAGATTTTTTAGGTATCTGTACTTAACATAAGTATTTATTTTTCTGGCAAATTTTGACTTTTACTCCCTACATTTGTGCATAAATAGCTGTACTTTATCAGAATAGACTCGTTACTTTTTCAAACTATGTGATGTCACAGTATTAGATAACAGAAACTTTTAAGGTTTTGTTAGATTAAATAAGTATTGTTTCATTCATGGCAAAAAAAAAAAGCAGTTTTACTTTTATACTTTCTTACAATTGAGAAGTTGTACTTTTTTTCTTAAGTAAATGAGTTGAATCAATTCTTCTACTTTTATGAGAGTATTTTTTTACACAAGTAGCTGTACTTGTATTTGAGTACAGTATGTGAGTACTTTCACCTTATCGGTATTTTTATATGTCTGCTGGTTTTGTTGCAGACGCATGTTCCCGTTTCTGAGTTTTAACATCGCTGGCCTGAACCTGACTGCGCATTACAACGTGTTTGTGGAGGTGGTTCTGGCGGACCCGAACCACTGGAGGTTTCAAGGAGGCAAGTGGGTCACATGTGGGAAGGCGGACAACAGCAGCCAAGGTACTGACAAAGGTCAATATTTAACACTATTATCACTCAAATCGAATTGAATTCAAATAGTAACGGAAACGCGCGTAATAATAAAAGTTGTAATAAAAGTAGACTGTTTATTATTTTTTCGAGCATGTGCACTCCATGTACAATACTTATTATATAATTTCATTATATGTACACAGACATACTTTGCTGTAAACACTATATACATAGAGAATTTTACACAAACAATACACATAGAGGAATATATAGAGACATTAGTTGTAAATATGTGTACACAATACACATAATACATAAATATATGCAGCAATTCACTGTTAAGGTGCAACCCTAGTAGCCCGAAAGGGAGTGAGAAGAAGTCGAACTTATTTACTCCCACCCCCAGTTTCACTATTTGCACTTGTATGGTTGCAATTTTATCAGAGAAATTAGTTGTACACATATATTAGTACACCAAAACTAACTTTAACACAATGTACAGAACACAAATGTACCCACTAAAGAGACATCAATACTAATTCAACATAATAATAATAATGATAATAATAATAAAAATATTCTGTGTAATTGCCATTTACAAGAAAAATAAATAAAAACACAATAAATATATATCTATAGTGGAAGTTGTGGTGTTTAATGTAAGATTATTTTCATGGTTTTCCAGGGAACAAAGTCTACATCCATCCGGAGTCTCCCAACACTGGGGCCCACTGGATGAGACAAGAAATCTCCTTCAGCAAACTGAAACTCACCAACAACAAAGGAACCAACCATAATAGTTCACAGGTATCATCTATATATGAACTCACATAGATTCATTCATTAACCCAACCCATTTTACCCCATTGCATTCATTTAATCATGTCAAACACACTGTTTTGTAATATTATATAGGTTACCGTTCTTTATTATTATGCTTAGAATAACAGGAATTAAAGTCAGTTCCTTTAATGGGCAAAAGTGTCTTTTTTTTAGTGTATAATTATTATTATTTTTTAATCTCGGGTTCAGAAGAAAAATTATTTTTTGTATTTGGTAATATTCTTTTTCATCAACAGTTGTGCTGTTTATCAAGTAGCCAAGCGTAGATGTTTAATATTAAAATAAAGAAAAATTCTCTTAATTTTTTCTGTCTATACAGTAAATAATTTCCATCCCCATAGTTAAATCACATGAAACCTGCAATCCTAAAAATAGAACAATAAAAAT
The DNA here is from genome assembly GCA_029814645.1 of Fowleria isostigma. Taxonomy (NCBI): domain Eukaryota; kingdom Metazoa; phylum Chordata; class Actinopteri; order Kurtiformes; family Apogonidae; genus Fowleria; species Fowleria isostigma. The sequence continues at coordinate 19,677,897 of JAPTGZ010000009.1, forward strand.
AAACTGCCATTTTACAACACAGTGACTGTGTGTGTTTTTGATATTTCGTGTGTGTTCAGATGATTGTCCTCCAGTCTCTGCACAAGTACCAGCCCAGGCTGCACATAGTGGAGGTGACGGAGGATGGAGTGGAGGACATCGGAAATGAACTGAAGACTCAGACCTTCAGCTTTCCAGAAACTCAGTTCATCGCTGTCACTGCCTACCAGAACACTGATGTAAGTATTCCATCCAATCATCCAGCAGGTATCTACAGCTCTACTTCAAAAAAAAACATCCTCAGAAAATAAGGCGAGGAATGTTTTGATACTCGGCAGAAACTGAATAATAGAAGGGTGGATTGTCCTAATGTGAGACACTTAAGCTTTACATTATATATTATCATTATGTTGGCTTACAGAAGTCTGAAATACCAAAAATGTCCCACATTAGGGCAATCCACCCTATCGTTATTAATTTTCTGCTGAGGCAAGGCGAGTTTATATGTATAGCACCATTCATACACACAGTGCTTTACAAAAATAGAAAAGAGACAAGTTAAAAACACACAATTACAATTAAAACATGAATAATCATTTAAAATAAAGTAAAACAGAAGAGTGCAACTGAACATAAAAACATTTTCGACACTTCTGAGGATGTTTTTATTTATGTATTACTTTAGATACCTGCTATATGACTGAATTTTATACTGAAAGCAAAACAATTAATAAATAATTACGTGTTAAGTCTGATCATGTCATGTCTTTTTTTTTTTTTTCTAGTTCTTTTTATTTAAATTTCGTATGTGTAGTCATACAGCCTATCAGAACAAATTGTTGTATAACAGAAGAAAATACAGTATAACAGTATATGCATCAGTCTTTTTGAGGTTAAAAGTCCATGGTTGATGAGAAGATATTCAATAAAAATCGACTTCAGCCATTAAACTACAACATGGGAAAACCTTGACATTCTTTCAGGTTCTAACACATACATATACACACATATAAGGATAGAATTAAGACAAAAAAAAAGTTATATCAACTTAAAATGCAACATAATAGGGTTTCAGTTCTTCATGAATATTTCCTCTTTTATTTATAATACTGCAGTAATATATTCAATGTTATACACATCCTGAATTTTATCCCTCCATTGACATTAGCTTTAATCAGGCGACTGTTATTACTTTGTTTGCAGTTAGTAGAAGTATTCTAAGTAGTTATGTTTGGCTGTTTTCCTGGAGATTCTCAGGTGTTATGCCCAATATAAAATATAATAGTTCCTATGGTATATGCTGATGTCATTTGTAAATGCATTACTGATTTATTTATACATTCTTTTCACTTGTAGCTGATTGTTCCATTTTTCTGTTATTTTAGATCACGCAGCTGAAAATCGATCACAACCCCTTCGCTAAAGGATTCAGAGACAATTATGATTCGTAAGTATTTTTCATTCTTACAAGAATCTTTCATTTTTGTCCTTTTATCTGTGTAATGTAATTCTAAAATACACTGCCTCATTCATAATAATTTCAACAGAGGTTTTCCACTCGGTGACATTTTAACCCTTAAAGACCCAGCACTACTTTTGTGTCAGTTTCCAAATGAAATAGGGGTGGGAGTTTATAAGTTATGCTTCTTCTCACTCCTTTTTGAATATGTATTTCATGTCTTATGTTTAAATGTTTTGTCTGTTTCTTACTTTTTATGACATTCATATTCAAAATAAATGTTTCAATCAATCAAACAATCAATCAATAGTATTAGAGACACTGCTGTAGTAAAAAAAAAACAAAAAATAACTCATCACATCTAAGTATTATTGATGAAATGATCAAGTGAATTATTACATAAAAAATAGAGGTTACATTACCATACTCATCACACTATGTGCCATTCAAATAGTATAACCCTGAAAGACCCAGCACTACTTTTGTGTCAGTTTCCAAATGTTCTTCTATATTTAACCTTTTTAATCATAAAGACCCAAACATCCACCACCTACCAAAATTATCTACTGATATAAACTGTTTAATCCCTGTTGACCCACTAATACATGTAAATAATTGGTGTAAAATACAGTTTGTCATTCAGTTGGATGTTCAAGAGACTCAATAGTTACCATGGAAACACCATCATCTACAACATTGATTCACCAGTAAAACCCATGGAGTTGGATCAATGACGGTGGATGGACACACTGGGTTTGTGTTCAGTTAATGACAGATTATGCTTAAAAAAAGTCGCCTTTTCTTCAGTTCTCCTGTTTTTGATGTGATAACCTTCAGCTTTACTCTAAACCTTAATGAACATCTACATGATTATTAAATTAAATGTTGGAAAATACCTGATTTTCAATGAAAAACACAAAATACAGAAGATAATATGACAATAAATATTGATAAACCACTTAAGGACGGTTAAATATAGAGAAACATTAATATGGGTAATGCCATAAATGTCCCACTGGGTCCTGATGGGTTGATGTTTTTTAACTTTCCGCCAACTTTTCAGGATGTACACCGCTCCTGAGAACGACCGCCTCACGCCGTCTCCCACCGACTCCCCCCGTGCTCATCAGATCGTCCCCGGTGCTCGTTACGCCATGCAGCCCCTCTTCCAGGACCAGTTTGTGAACAACCTCCCCCAGAGCCGCTTCTACAACGGCGAGAGAGCGGTGCCGCAGACCAACAGCCTCCTCTCCGCACAAACAGAAGACAGTGCATCTCAGAGGTGGTTTGTCACCTCCATGCAGCAGGGGGGAAACGGCAGCAGCGCCAGCAACAAGTTAGACATCAGCCCATACGAGGGAGACTACTCCAGCTCCCTGCTCCCTTATGGCATCAAATCCCTGTCCATGCAAACATCCCACGCCCTCAGCTATTACTCTGACTCTCCCTTCACCACCATGACCGCAGCAGGGTGGGGGTCCAGACCGCCATATCAGCGGAAGGTCACTCCCAGCCTGCCCTGGTCCCCGAGGCCCAGTCCGACCGCCGGGTTCCCAGAAGACTCAGACAAGGTTAAGCCGCAGATGGAGGAGGAGGTGAACGGCAGCGCGGGTCTGATCGCCTGGACAGAACCGCAGCCCTCTGCTCTGTCTCTAGACACGGCGTCCTGTAAGCGAAGGCGCCTGTCAGTCAACGGGCCGAGCACAGAGGACTCATCTGCTGACATTAAGTGTGAGGATTTAGCGTCTGCTGTCAACAACAGTAGCTCCTATAGCAAGGAAGCCCCCTCCTCCAAAGGCATGGCAGCGTATTATTCTTTTTACACAAACCCTTGAGTGTTTTTGAAAAGTAACACCTCATTTTGTCTGTTTTTAATCCATCTATGAATAAAACAATCTTGCTTTTTTTTCACATGCACGCCCAGCTTTTGTCTTTGTTGTGATAAATGCTTTTTTGTTTGTTTTTATTATATCATGTGGTGATACTGGAAATAAATAAATAAATAAATGGCCTAATAAGCTTTTTTTCTTCCTTTTTTTTTTTTTTTTTTACTACTTTGATGTCCATTTGCTTTTCTGGGCTGAATCTATGCCTTTTTTATTTTTATTTTTTGAGAAGCCATTCTGTTTTAGAGATTCAGAAGTGCCAAAATATGTTTGAAGTGCCCCAGTTTATTTAAGTGTTATTCATTTTTACAGACATTACCCTGCCTTTCTACTGAGCTTTTGTGTTTACAGATTATTTATTGAAGGCCTCTTCATATGGGATTTGTGCCCTCTTAAATGTGAGCATATAATGCTGTATATACTTTCATTGTAATGTTCAAATATTTGATAATAAAAGGCATAAGTGTTATACGGAGCATGAGTGTTTGTCACTGCAACATACTAACGTTATAGAAAACAGACGATTTGATCCTTGTGTATGTTTTATTAGCCTACATGAATATACTAGTTCGAGGCTGTATGTAAACTGATTTTTTGGACTACCTTTCTAGTGGCCTAAATGAAACTGTTTGGTGGACTCTGTCGCCCTCTAGTGTCATTTCTTTGGGTTACACATATTCAAATGTGCCTGTTGAGCTTTTGGGGGGGCGACAGTCTGATGATGACGAAGTCTGGAATGCTTTTGTCACATGTTCAGATCTTAGAGAAGTGGATTATTTAGACGTTTCTTCATATTTAGGAACTCTACTGGCATTAAATCGGTCTTATATGTCCTGTTTTACCATAATTATAAAGAAGAAAAGCCTTTGTGACGTGTTAGTGAGGTACAAAACGGTGGGCTTCTCAGAGAGATTATAAAGTTATGTTAGGATACAAACGTAAAACTAAAATAATTACATATATGATACACAGTACGAGTGGTCTTTATCTGAGAACATGCCAAATATTTAATTATTTTCGCCAGTGAATATGAAAAAGTACACTTTTTTTTTCATCCCCCCTTCCTGATTTGGGGGATGCAGTGGCACCTGGCAACCCGACCCTCAGCCAGCAGAGAGTCAACGGAGAGTTGACAGGAACAACATCACTGCTCTGAGCGCACATTATTTATGGGAGGCATTACCTCACTTCACGAAAAAGCTTCTGTTCCATGTGAGCTAGCGACTGACAGTTATTTCCCAAGATCAGGTCCACCACAGTGAGGTGTTCGAGCTGTGTGAGTTTCAATTCTTGTTACGCATTGTTTACTTTGACTTTATCAACTGTACTAGCTAAGTTGGCTAGTAGCACCGTTAGCATGCTAGCTGATCCGCTAGCGTATGCATTGACGTTAGCCAACGCAGATGGTAGCGTCATGATGTTTTTTTTTTTTTTTTTTTTTTTTAATAACATAAAGCTAGCAAGACATGTTGTATGTTATGGTTATAACCAGTCATCTCGAGAAACGGAGTAATTTAATACAGCTTACGCGTTCTAAGGTCAGTTAAGAGTTTGATGTATTCTTTTACCAGAAATATAACAAAGGTAAAGCGTAATCGCAGACGTTTGTTTGATTAACAACACGCCGCTGACGGTGTTCGAGCTAGTTAGCCCAAATGGTAAACACCACACAACATGGGAAATGGCCTGCTTTAAAGAGTTTGATGACCACTGGGAAGCTACGCACACAGTCCGTGCTGATTTATGATCCGTAACTATTATTATCAGGGAGGTGTTTGTTGCCGTGGAGGAACGCTGTTAACTATTACCAGCTAGGTTGGAGGAGTTACACATTTGAAGAGTTGTGTGATCGACTAGAACGTGTTTCCATCTAGGGTTATATAATCGCGTTCAAAGATCAGGTGTTTACAAGTGGTCTCAAAGGTGGCAGATCGTGTGATTGTTTTGCTGTCTGGAGGTGTCAGTCCTCACACAAGCCACGGGTCGAACACAGATTTAGAGTTGGAAAGACACTCAACTTGTGGATGATTGGCTCAAATATTAAAATGTATTTGTGATGTGTCAATCAAATGAAAGAGTCTCAACCCATAATGACAAAAACATCCACTATTTACCAAAATCTTCTACTGATATAAATGCTTTAATACGTTTTATTATTTACTTTATTGTTAGTTTATCTCGATCTTATACACTCTATGTACAGTGCTAATTACATATACATGTACAATATTCAAAACTGTTCATATACATCTTATTATGTGTACTCAGATATAATGGAAAGATTGCTAAAAAAAAAAAAGAAAAAACCCATATGCACAAAATATACATGAGCATAAGTCTGCATGGAGAAGTATACACAGGAAATA
>JAPTGZ010000009.1:19695846-19706634 GCA_029814645.1 Fowleria isostigma
TTTGGCGTTTTTTTTGTCTGTCATCTCTGAATCAAGCGTGCCCGTGCCATTAGCCCGCAACCGGATGTTGCGGGCTATGCAACCGGCGTAGCGTAAGTAGCATTATACAACGACGGGTCTGGAACGGATTACTGCTACCCCCTCCCTCGACTGCCGTTACGCTAAAATAAAATCCTAGCTAGAACCCTGGATCGTATACATTTCATGATGTGTACACAGATATACATGGTGAAGTTTACATGAGCAAGTATGGATAGAGAAATATATATATATAAATATACATGGAGACATTGGTTATAAACATTATGTGTACACAATATACATAATACATGAATATATAAAGCAATTCACTACCAATATGCAACCCTAGCAACCCAAAAAGGAAGTGAGAAGAAGCAAAGCTTATTACTCCCACCCCCAGTTAGACTACATACACATATAAGGTTGTAATTATGTCAAAGTAATTAGCTGTAAATATTCATTAGTACAACAAAACTAACTTTAACACAATGTATAGAACACAAATGTACCCAATCAAGAGAAATAAATACTAATAAAACACAACAGATTATAGGCACCAAAACAAATAGTTTTTAAAAAAGATGCAAACATGTCTAATGAATAATGTCAATAAACAAAGTAAATAATAAATGTAGGCCAAGAACAAACACACACACGAAAAGGAAGAAAGTAAGACAGAAAATTAAGTAACAAAAAAAAAATACACCACATGACTTTCATAGTCCTTCATCTATATTACTCTAAAACCGTTTCTTTATATCCTAATTAATGATGTTAAATGAAATGAAGTTAAAGTGCGGAATAAAGACATGAAGTGACATCAAGTCATAAGATCAATGCATCATAAATACTGGAAATACTGAATATTAAGTAATGCTATAAGAGGCAGATACAGATAAAGTAAGTTATAATTACTTGTATTGTGTCATACATACACACAGATCATTAAGAGGAGAAGAAAGAAAGAAAAATAGACTTTGTAACAGTACAAAAGGTGTATTTTTATGAACATTTTACTTGGTCATAGATGTCAAACTGAAAAGCAAAGTCGGGCAAATCTCTACATGTACAAGTACATGATAGCAGGGTTTTGATTTTGGAGTGGTTGTACGCCTGGTGCTCTTGAAAAAGGCTTCATCACTTCATCCTGTGTGGAGAAACCCATTTAACAAGTACTATATTTCCTCATAAAGTGACTGCAGCTGTTATTTAACTGAACTACTGGTGGATTTCTGACTTCCCCTGTAAGGATCGGTCCTATAATGTTGGTAGTTTATGTCATTTTTGCATCGTTTCCTGTAACTGTTCTAAACTTCGAGTCTTCCAGTGCTTCAGTTGACAGTCATCCCGCACTTAACAACAGAGCTTTTGTTGTGAAATGTTTTCAGGCAACAACAGCTGAACAGGATTAAAGCATACCAAAGCAAAGTGTTTAAATTCAACAATGGAGATGTAATTTATGCTTATTTGAAAACAGGACTATACCTACCCTCACCTTTTTCCCAACTTGCTGTTTTTGTCCGTGTTTGCCCAGTTTTTATATGAAGAAAATGGTGTAATTTATTTTTTGTGGAGTGATTGGTTGTTTTTCTCTTTGGCCAAGAACGCAGAGAACCGTCTTGGCAAGAACGGTGTCAGAGAACGTACTTTCTTAGAACGCAAGTCTGTCTGTAATTGGAACATCTGTACTTGTGAACTGTTCTCCCTGTCTGCTGAATTTTCCTCAAATCACCACAATGTCACTGATTTGATTTCAGTGCGTTCTTGGTTTATGTCAGTGGTTCTCAGTCCTTTTTATGCAAGTCCCCCTTTGGAGGACAAAAAATCTCCGGGGTAACCCCTTCAACCGCAACAAGTTTGTAACGTTGGTGCAATTGTATTAACTTTTTAGTCAAAGAAACATCAATATCATAACAACACTTTTTCATTCTCCTTGAGTAATTTGTTCATATTAAAAATAACTTAGATTTTTGCTTGAACAATACAAATAAACTCAACCAGACTGCTCCGTGAGATGATATTTTTCAAAATAAAAATAGGAAATATACAATTATCTTACAAGTATGACAAAAAACTTTCTTTTTTTTAGAACAACAAATACATTTTGGTAACAAAGATGAACATTTTAACAATATCAGTGACTGTAATGAGCCCGTTTACATGACACATCTCAGAACATTAAAGGACAAACTGTGCAAAAACACAAACATGCCACATTTTGCTTTTCCAGTCTAATCTTTGTCCATTCTCCAAACTTAAACTGTTTGTGACAGATCACCATGGCAGTAGATTGGTTTTGGTTTGTACATCTCTAAAATAAGTCCTGGGTATTCTAACACTAAAACATTAGTTCCACCTGCTACATGTTCTAATCTTAAAAACAAAACGAAACAAAACAAAAAAAAAAACACCCAGGAATGATCCCATGTCCCCCGGACACGCCTTCACCCCCCACCCAAGGGGAGCCTGCCCCACAGTTTGAGAAGCTTTTTAAGACTAATCTGTCCAGAATATGTGGAGAATAAATCACAGTTTCAGTGCATTACAGAACTAAAGACAACAGTGATATTTCTCATAAACACTGGTTTATGCAAACTTTGAATTGGAACAGTACTGATGAAATTTCACAAGAACAGACAAGAACCCGTATTGAGAAACAATCTGTATTTCAGCCCTGAGATGAACTGGCGTCTCATTCAGATTGTACTCCACCTTTGCCCATAGGTAGCTGGGATAGACTCCAGTGCCTCCCGCGACTTTAGTGAGGATAAAGCGGGTTCAGAAGATGAATGAATGGATGAATGCTATCCCATAAGATTGAAGCATACTAAACCTCTTAACCTCCTATTGCAGAATGGAAGAAAATTTGTGATAAAGTGAGTGGTGAAGATGTAATTTACTGTCATTTAACCTTTATGATTCACTGCCAAAGGAAGCCTCTGTGTGAGTGGAACTACTGACAAAGATGTGAACTTGTGTTGAATGACTTCACCGTTCAGGTCAGAGTACCTGAACCACAGGGAGGGGAGAAACACTCTGTGGTATTCCTTAATCACAGAGCAACGATGAGTATTTGATGTCAGCAGTGATGGCCACTCTTTCTTGAACATCATGTGTACTATTATGAGGTTTTTGTGGAGGTCAAGTACCACCGCTTTCGGTTCTCACAGTGGCGGTCCAGGTATTGCTTGGATGGACAGGTTTTCATCTGAGGTTATATGTCTAGTGCGTGCTTGGGTGAAATAAAGTGGTCAAAGGCTAGATGTCGGTTCTAAGGTATTTATTGCCTTGGCAACCAGAAGAGCAAATGACCAACCTAGCAGTTCACCAACTCCAACCGATGGCGCAAGTTTTTGATCATGTAGCAACTGCAGTACAAGTGAACATCCGCTGACCCAGGGTCTTCCCATCATGCGCTGCCTTTGAGTTCGTTTTCACTTCGATATGAAAACTCTGTGGCAGCAGATAGCTTGCACAGCTTCTCTCCAAGATTGAGGTTTTGTAGCCTTTTTTACTTGGAAAACTCGATGCTATTTTCTTGTTAAACCACCCAACGTGTAATTTATTTGCATTGGGATCCAGAGGCAGGATCTCCTCAGCCTCTGGAGTGTTTTGGGGACTTTAATGTATTCAAGGAGTGTAAAGAATGGGAAATTCTATATCTCTCCCAGAGACTCCACAAAACAACTATAGCTTCTTATTTTTGTGTGAAGTGAACAGAGCTGCATAATATATCGTTTGAGCATCTTCATCGCAATGTATGTGTGCACAGTAGTCACATCACAGGTCCTAAAATGTAGGAGGTAAATGAACGCAACGTGTTCTTGTCTAATTTCAAGGGTACCTGACACACACTAAATGCAGCAGGTCACCAACCACAATTGTTCTTAATCAGTTTACCAAAGCAGACCACCCTCTGTACATGGGGTGAGTTGCTGATAACAGCTTTGGAAAAATGAGAAATGAACAAGAAAAAAATCACTAAAAACGAAGAAAAAAAATTACTGAAAACAAAGAAGAAAATGACCAAAAATGAAGAAGAAAATCACTGAAAATGAAGAAAATTATGAAAACGAAGAAAATCACTGAAAACGAAAACAAAAATCACTGAAAACAAAAAAGAAAATCACCGAAAACAAAAAAGAAAATCACTGAAAACAAAAATGAAAATCACTGAAAACAAAGATGAAAATAATCAAAAACAAAGATGAAACTCATCAAAAACAAAGAAAATCACCGAAAACAAGAAGAAAATCACCGAAAACAAAGTTGAAAATCATCAAAAACAAATCACCAAAAACAAGAAGAAAATGATGAAAAACAAAAAGAAAATCACCAAAAACAAAAATCACTGAAAACAAAGAAGAAAATCACCGAAAACCAAGAGGAAAATTACTGAAAACAAAGAAAATCATCAAAAACCAAAAAGAAAATCACCAAAAACCAAGAATAAAATTACCAAAATCAAAGCTTTGGTGCTGAAAAGAAAAGCAACATCAATTATGTGGAATGACTTTGGCTCCAGAAGGATGAAAGTGAAACACGTGTTCTGCATCGACGTTGCCTTACACCTGTTGACACAGCGAGACGTAACACAACTAATGTATTTATCCATTTATGTCGACACCACAGCCATTGTATGCTCCTGAGTGTTTTTTTTCATTTTGCAATACATGCTTCAAGGTTAAATTAAGTTGCAATGTCAGTTTTTTCCAATATCATGCAGCCCTAGAAGTGACCTCCTGTCTGTTTTGTGATCTTTCCCATCATGCATTGAAGGATAGAAGAGAATTTGGAGAGCTGATAAATGACTTTTTCTTTCACATTCTGTTCCAATAATTTCTGTTGTAAAGGTCTGTGTGTTGTTTAGAGGAGGAGCGTCGATGAAAGTAGACAGAATATTCTTTGAAGAGCTGTTTGTGTTCTCCTGGGGTCATCTCTCTCAGAACCCTTTTCAGAGCATGAGGTTTGGATAATACTTGCTTTGCTTCACTGGTTTCTTTTGGCTCTCTGTGTCAGTTTTCTCCACCGTTGAGACTCATGTCTTGTGACTATAGGTGTGTGGTGAAGAGGTTAAAGCTAGCTTTCACCTTGGTGCAAATAATATTGTCAAACATGGAAAGGGAAGGAAAGCTGCCCCATAGGTTTGACCTCTGTCCTCTTCTCCTGTATGTTACACTGGTAACAGTTAAGTAAGACAGATCTAGGAGATAATCATCCAGTTTCAGCTTTCACTACAGCCTTGGGAGAATCTCTAGTGTCCCACAGCTGAGATCTCCATGAGACGACCTACTCTGACTCTTCACGTTTTTCAGCCTGTCAGCTGTTTTAAAGGAAATGATGCGATAAAGTAAGGTTAAGCTTGTTTTGAAGGTTTTTTTGTTCATATTGCTCTTGTGATGGCACAGCTCTGCACAAGCACTTCTAGTTCTTGACTAATTGCTGTACTGTTGTCTTTTCTCTCTGTTGACCTCACTAGTTTATTGTGGCTAATTATCTACTGCTAAACATTACAGAAACACACTAGCAAGGTTTCCATTATCCTTGAAATGTAAATTGCTCATAGAAAACTGGTAATGAAAACACAGAAATGTCGCAAAAACTGTCAAAGATTGCAAAAAAAGCTTTTCATGACTCTCATGAGGCGGTTTTTTAGACGTTTCAATATAGATGTATCGTGCAAAAGTGTAATAGAAACACATCTTGCGCATTTTACTAGTCGCAGATATGACAAGTCCAGTGCCTCGAGAGGTTCAATAACATAACAGTTCATTAAATGTTACCAGGGTCATTTGGAAATTCTGGATCCACAACTTGTTAGTGAATTCTGTACAATTCTCTCCCAGAAATCCATTCTGCGAGGCCACTGCCAAGGTCTTTGCCTTGGGACGCGCCTGCAGAGGTACTGTGAGTTATGTACAGACCACACCCCTCTCTCTCTCTTTGCGAAAACTACGACATATCGTAAGATGGATAGATGAGACTTTACCAGAATCATGCATCAGAAGCCAAACACTCTTCAATGGAAACCCCTATGAGTAACAATTATACTTTTTTGAAATTGTAGAAATATCACTTTTATTTTGTGGAAAACTATAATGGAAACCCAGCTATAATAATTTGATAATAATGAATAATATAATTAATATGCTAATTTTAGTATTAATATTTTAGCCACAAAATAGCTAATAATGTATGCAAAGACAGTCTTCACTGCAGTATCAAACTATTTTCTTCATAGTGTTAAGCCATTTTAAAGATAACTGAAAAAGTGAAAAGATGAAATTGTGTGGAGCAGTTCTGCTGGTCACAAAGAAAAAACAGATTTCACCTCCTTTATTTGCTCTTCTCTTACCTCAGCAGGATATTACTACAGATTAAGATGTGTTATTATGAACAATCACAGGGTGGTGCAGTTGCACCACGCAATGCATGAACAAACAAGTAGCTGTTGCATTCATAACATAGAGAACAGAACCAGTGCAGTGTGGTTTTATGAGTCAGATCTGTAGATTTCACTGAATTTTAACAGAAATGATTGGATTGACCAGATATTAGTGTGCAAAAAAAGTATTCATATGTATAATATGTACATGTCTACATATATATATATTTAATTATGTATGTAGATATGTGTTTATAGGTGTACGCTATCAACATGTGCACAACTGTAAATAGTATTTCTAGATTTTTGATTTTGTATTTATTTTTGGATGTTGCTTTTGTTGCTCTTGTGTGCTTTGTACTATTTTCTTGCTCATGTAAACCTGGAATTTCCCCCATGTGGGACTAATACAGGAATATCTTATGTTCTTATCTTAAAGCTATTTATAAGGAGAAAATCAAAACTCAATGAAATCCTTGTTTGCTTTGTACTTTTAGGTCTTTTCTCTTCAGCAAAGATGGAAATCCTAACAAGCGTAATGTGCACAATGAAACATCACTACACCTTCTGTGCATGGGACCTCAGATCCTGACCGCAGAGGGGGCTCTGCAGCCCCGCATATCACGACCATACGAGGATGAACAGCGTCGTGCGGAGTGTCTACAAATCATCCTTTCTTGGACTGGTGCAAAGCTTGACCGCGGAGAATATGAAAGTGCTGATATCAATGCCACTGACAACAAGAAAAACACCTGCTTGCACTATGCCGCCGCCTCAGGCATGAAGACTTGTGTTGAGGTGAGATTACACAATCATGTGGATATATTTCATTTTGGGTAATGTAAAATATTCTCATTTTAGGTATGGATGAAAGACTATAGATGAAAACAAAAGAGTCTCTCTAAGACAGGGAGCAATTTCAGTGGATGGAAGATAAAAGAACCCGCAGTAACACTGATATAAGAAGGAATTATTCAATATCTGCTCTTCTTTTTAACTCTGAATATGTGTTGAAAAGTGTCACTGCTGCTCTACCAGTGAGCAGAGCTGTTGTGACCTTGGTAAAGGGACAACAATTTGTGTGCTCAACACATCCATTATATTAAGTTACATCAAAACACTCCCAGGTGAGATTTGGGCTGTTGCCATGTAGCTCAATACATCTTCACAAATGCCTGGGACGGGATGCATCACATACAAAATTTATACAGCTATAACTGTGTGTCTCTCAGTATCTACCTTTGGGAGCGCCTTAATCTGCAGAGTTAGTTTTGAAGTGGAATGTGTGTGTAGACCCCCACCTGTGTCTTCTGTCTGAAGCTGAATTGACATTTTGAACAGAGATAAATGAACTAGGGACGCATTAGTCTTAGTTCATAAATCGCTGACACATTACCAAGTTTAAGCCCACTATTAATTTGTTATTTCTTCTCATTTCTCTTTAAAGTCGTAAAGTGGCCTATGCAGCAAAATGTATAATTGAATGTCTGTTTCATAAAGGGGTGGTGTAGAACATTTGTGCATGCATTTGCTGATTAGTGAACTCAATTGCTAAGTTAACAGTAATTTTGATTACCTACATCCATGATAAAAACTTATGTCTATGTAGTGGATGCCCCCAACCTCTATACTGCCTTTCCTCTGCTCTTCGTCCACTCTTAACAGTAGACAACACTATATACAGTTTTATTGTCAGTAGATGTTCACCTCCCAGCACAACACATAAAGTTGTGCTCATAAGTTTACATACCCTAGCAGAATTTGTGATTTTTTTTTTTGTCCATTTTCCAGAGAATATGAATGATAATAAAAACCTTTTTTTTCAATGTTAGTGGTTGGGTGAAGCCATTTATTATCAAAAAAATGTTTTTGCTCTTTTTAAATCATACTGACAACAGAAACTATCCATACGACACTGATCAAAAGTTTACATATCCCGGAGGTTTCGGCCTGATAACATAAACAGAAGTTGACACCCATTGGTTTAAATGAATATTAAAGGTAACCATCCCCATCTGTGATATGTTTGCTTGTAATCAAGCAGAAAAATAACATAAAAATGTATCCAAGGAGTTAAAAAGGCCAATCAGCAGTGTTCAAACTCTAAGAAAGAAGTGGAAAATGAGAGATTGTGTTGAAACCAAGCCACGGTCAGGTAGATCAACAAAGATTTCAGCCACAACTGACAGAAAAATTGTTTAAGATGTAAAGAAAAACACACAAATAACTTCAGCTGACGTAGTTGACATTCAGCTGCTCAATAAGGAGGCACTTGAATAAAAATAAGCTGCATGGTCGCGAGAAGAAAACCTTTCTTACGCCAGTGCCACAAAGCAGTCCACTTATAATAGGACAAACAGCACAGAAACAAGCCTCAAAACTTCTGGAACAAGTTTATTTGGAGTGATGAGATCAAAATTGAACTTTTTAGCCACAACCATAAACACTACATTTGGAGAGGAGTCAGGGCCTATGATGAAAGTAACACCATTTCTACTGTGAAACATGGAGGGGGATCATTGATGTTATGGGGATGCATGAGATTCAAAGACACAGAGATCAGAATTGATGGTAAAATGAATGCAGCATGTTTATCGGAAAATACTGGAGGAAAACTTGAACTCATCAGCTCAGAAACTGTACATGGGATGGTCTTGGATGTTCCAAAATGACAGTGACCCAAAACACATGGCCAGGTCGACCTGTCATTGGCTACAAAGAAAAGGAAAGTTTTTGTATTGTCATTCATAGGCCCTGTTTACACAAGAACGTTTGCAGGTAAATGCGACAAAATATTTTATCGGAAGTGCCTTTCATTTAGATGGTGACTGTGTTTTTGGGGCTTAAAAACGCAAAAAACTGAAACCACCCTCCAGAGTGGAAAAGTTGAATACACTCCGCCGTAGCGTTTCGACTACACTACACAAAATGCAAAACTCTGCTCAGATCTGCTTATGTCGCATATGTGTTAACATCACATACATGTGCCAGTACAGGGAAATAAACAAACATGTCGGATTATTTCCATGTGTCGGACCTTCAAGCTGCTCTGGCAGCTCTAATAAACATACAGGAGTCTTTCCAACAAATGCAGAATCTGTACAGATAGTATTACTGAACAGAGAAGGATCTGGAATTACCTCCATCAAATTTTGGATGCATCAATTCATCGGAGGCGAGCCAGACAGCACCACCTAGGCATGCATACTCAGTCGAATTCCACACACTTTTGCATCACTGAGTGCATGCAGATTTCCTCTTGAAAATGCTCATCTAAACACGGAATAAAAAGTGAAGATACAATGCCACTTTTGCGTCTTCTGTTCAGACCGTCATCATATAAACAGAGACATATTCTTTGAAAAATGGCCAAAAAAAAAAATCACAAATTCTGCTAAGGGTATGTAAACTTATGAGCACAACTGTCAATAATTAGACTCTGAACATGAGCTACTGCACACAAGTATCTGTAAATCTGAAATAAAGAACTTTAAAAGGACACCTGACATAATAGAACTTAGGATGTGGCTAAAAATAAGGTAATAAGGTAAGTTCTCCCATGCTGCCTTTGTGGTAACAACAGAATTTATGTTCTGACTATAATAAAGCTACATTTATGGACACACATTTTGGACAATGTTCAAGTGCATTCCCCACAACTGGAAATGATGTGGGTGGTTCAGCTAAGAGGTGGAGGAGGCAGGGTGAAGGCACATGATGCAAAACCTCAGTTCATGGAAAACTTTCTTTTGTTATTAGTTTATAGAAACTCCGGCTGACTGTTTCACTGTTCTTTTTTACAATTGCACATTGTAGCCAGTGTGTTTTAGTGCACAGCTGTACATGGAATCTGTGCCCCTTTATTCACAGAATGTTTCTTTTGTTTCCGATTGTTCAGTTTCTGGTACAAAGAGAAGCAGACCTATTTGCGGAGAACGAAAACCGCGAGACTCCATGTGACTGTGCAGAGAAGCAGCACCACAAGGAGTTGGCCCTGTGCCTGGAGTCGCAGATGGTCTTCTCTCTTGCCCCTGAGGCAGAGGGTATAGAGGCGGAGTATGCAGCCCTCGACAGGAGAGAGGTACAGAATAAAATACAGTATAGTATGTCAGAGCTTTTAGTTTGTCAGAATCAACTGGTTCTACTCTCAACGTCCAAGTGCACACTTCTGAAACCTTTTAGCAGATCCTCACATGGGAAGCAGTTGCAGAATACTTCGTTTGTCTTTAAGAGGATATTTCAACTGTTGAAATATCAAAATAAATGAGTACATGTATTGTGTTGACTGATCTGTCAGTGTTTTTCAACCTTGGGGTCGAGACCCCATGTGGAATTGCCTGGAATTCCTGAAATTTTTAGTAATTGATAAAAAAAACAAAAAA
>JAPTGZ010000009.1:19782741-19794870 GCA_029814645.1 Fowleria isostigma
TCTAGCGCCACCTAGAAAAATGGGGGAACGGTGGTGCTTGGCGGAGGTCTGCGCTCTCCGAGTGCTTTTCTAGTTTCTATATATTTCTATATACATACTGTCCTATGTATAATTTCATATGTATATTCTCCATGTCTATTTTTTATACGTATAGTTCCATGTGCACATTCTCCATGGATACTTCTCTAAGCATCATTCTACATGCAGATTCTCCATGTATAGTTCTTCATGTATAATTCTATACGTATATTCTCTGCGTATATTTGCTATGTTTAATTCTACATGTGTATTCCCTATGTATATTTCTCTATGCAGACTCGCTCGTGTAAATTTTGTGTATATGGTGTTTTCCCTTCCTTTTTTTTTTTTTTAGCAGTTTTTCCATGTACATCTGTGTACATATAATGACATATGAACAATATTGAATATTGTACATGTATATGTAATTAGCATTGTACATAGAGTGCATAGGCTCAAAATAAATTTTCATTTAGACTTGAGAAATGCACCAAAGCTTGCTTCCTGATTTTATTATTATTGTAATTTTTAAATATTGGATGTTTTTTATCTTCTATCATAAATAAAAAAAATGGGTTTATGATATTTTCCAAAGATTGCATTGACTGTTTTTATTTGCCTTTAAAGCAGTTCCCCACCTTTTAGAACTGTGGTTGTAGTGGAACAGATCAGAAATGCACTTTTCATTCTCTAAATTGCTGTCCTTGACTGGAATTCTTTACAACGATCCTTAAAAATCACTTCATTCATCCCACTCTTGTCATTTAAAAGATCAGTGAGAGACACACTTCTGGACCACTGCACCTGTTTTAGCTTGTTTTAGTTTTTCTGTGTCATTGTGATTGGTTCTACTGTCCATTCTGTTTGCTTGTTTGTTGTATATTTAATCTGTCCACTTGTTTGTTTTTCATGTACTGCTTCTATTCTTATTATTCTGTTTGTGTGCTGCCTCTTGGTCAGGTTGTTTTTGTAAATGAGAATAAGTTCTCACTTAACTTACCTGGTTAAATAAAGGTTAAATAATCAAAATAAAATAAATAGATTGTGCACAATATATATACACATATATTTAATTCAAAAAATAAAACAAAATAAAATAATTCATTCATTCATTTAATGTGTACAAATATAACCAAGACTACACATCTTATATTATAAAAGAGAAGTGGATTCTGTATGGATTTTGTGTGATGCCCAAGACACACACACACACACACACACACACACACACACACACACACACACACACACACACACACACACACGTAGACAGAGCAGTTTGTCGTACTTATTTATATCTGGTCAAGAAACAGACTAGCAAAAATGGCAAATTGATAGGACCAATATTTTTGGAGATATAATTCATTTTGGAATACAATGGCCAATCACATTGCCATGCCCAGAATCACAGAATCATCATTGAAGTGGGTTATCCAGCAACATGAACAGTAGGGACACGTTACCATGGTGTCAAGTTTCATGTGTAGAAACAGACAGACAGACAGACCAGCTGAGAAGTTATTCACCTGAAAATGCCAGTGGAATTTACAAAGAAAGTAAAGGATTGAAATGCATCAGAGGATCTAGAGCCCACGCTAGTTTTCATGACAGAAAAGATCAACAAGAATAATATACAAGGTTAATTTCAGGGAACACAGAAATGAGTTGTTTATTAAATCCAGATTGTTTAAATTTAAAGAGTTAGCCAAATTAAGGACATTGTTGTGTTCAGAGGCAGAAGTAGACTTTTGCAAATTTACAGAGGTTATTTGTTTTACTGTCACAGGATGAGAGACGTAGGAGGTTAAATTTTAAACAGCAAAAAGTAAGGACTTTAATCACATGTTGTGGGTGAAGAATGTGGAATTCTTTGTCAACGGAAGAGAAGAAATGTACAAATATTTTTCAGTTTAAGAGGTTGTACAAGGACAGAATAGAGAGGGTTGATAAAAAAAAATATGTCATGAAATAGTTTTACTTATGGATTTTTGTGTTTGTTTATTTTCATTGACCGTCGTGTAATTTTTTTTTACTGTAATAGCTGTAATGGTGACATCTGATGTAGCAGATGTTGTAAGAAAGGGATGTTGTAAGTATTATAATTTTTCTTCATCCTGCTCCTTTCCAATCATTGAGATTAGAATGAATAAATAAATGAATGAATAAATAAATGAACATTAAACTATTATGTTTGAGTAACATCATGTCTCCCATTGTTTTCTTTGAAGGGCTTTTCTCCAGACTGATGTGTTCTTAGAAGCAAATTACTGATGTTTTATTAGACCGTTCATGTTAAAAGGAAATAGATAAAAACAGAGAAAAACATATTTAGCAAAAAATACAAAACGCTGCAATTTTACGGTGGGAGCCGATCAGCTGATCTACAAATACACCAAACTCAGCAGTAATCATAATCTTGCCTTCACAGCAAACCTAGAAGGATTTTACACCTCTACTGCGACCTGCAAAGCAAACCCTGCATGAGGAAACCTGGCCAAGAGCTCTGCTTAACAGTTTTCCTTTGGCTGCACAGGAAACACAGCCTAGGATATGAACATTTACCACTGACTGCATCACAACGTCACTGCAGTTCATGAAATTTCACTTTTGGCTGCACTGCAAACTGAGCTCAGAGTGTGTGACAGATCTTACCTTTGACTGCATAACAAACAGACTGGTGGTGAAAGGACGCCGGTGCTGTGGCCCCGACGGTCCACAGAATAGTGTCGGTGTCAAAGTACCTGCAGATAGAAATATCAAACACACACACTGTGAGGAAGGCGCCCCGTTGTTTTATGTCTAACTTGTCAGTAGGCAAAGGCGAATCAGGAACAGTGGGGTTCTTTTCCATCCGAAAAGGGAAACATCCCTTTCTTCCAACAAATGTTTTCATTTAATAGTCTGTATTATGCGTCTGAACTATAGAGAAATGGCAGAGACCCCCACTGGACGTGCACTGCATTATGTATTACCTATGTTCATCTCATATCACTTACAGTTTTAGTTATGGCAGAATCCTATAAATATGATAATTTGAATGTATTATTGATATCAAGACTTCGACTGATGCTTTTTTTTGACAAGCTGAAAAAGCATTCCTTACAGATGGAAAAGGTGTTTACACACTGCCGGTATCGGAGAAAAAAAAATGTTTTGAACCATTTTGCGACGCTTCAGATTTATCTTGAGCTGAAATCCGTAAAATGTGATTCCATATGTTTTTTTTTTTTTTTTAATTTGGTAAACCAGTAGCGATAACATCTTATCAGGTTTGATGGCTTCATTGCTGGCATCCAACACCCTATCAGATATGGATCAAATAGGGTTATTATTGTGCAAATGAGTCAGCATCAGGTGGGGATTCAGCCTTGGAAGCAAACACTCACACTGCCATAGATCCAAACATCAGGCCCTCTGCAATCGTCTGAGACAGACGATAGTGGGATGGAGAGACAAATAGAAAGTAAATACATGACAAAACTGTGAAATAGAGCAGGTGCGGTGGGGGGTTTAATTTGATGCCTGGTTGGTGCTGCATCTACTTACAAATGCCAACGAGCCGATACAATTGTTGGGGACTTGACGACGGAGGCCACGGCGAGCACGGTCATCACCCGCCTGTTTACAGAGAATATAGAGTGTATTGTAAGTAACAAGTAAACAGACCATAAACAGTTGAGAGCAGTGTGTAAAATATGAATTCACTGAGTGTGTTATTTATGCAGCACAGCGGAACTGACAGTTTCTTGGATTGGGAGTCAGAATGGGGCAATAGTTACAGATTTATATCTATAGATTTCCATTTAGTGAACTGACCAACAGGAGATTTGTGTTAAAAAAAAAGAACAACTGCAGCATCAGACAAGTTAAAGGGGTGATGTTTTGCTAAACCCTCTTTCTTCGTCTTTGGTTCATTTATTTGTGTATTTGTGCACACTAATAGTTCATAAAGTTTGAGTTTGAACCCTCCAGGTGCTGTAGTTCTATCTTTATATTCATTTTTGCAGAAATGAAGTAGATTTCTACAACCTGTTTTAATTTCTTTTTAATTTGTTTAATTTTTTTAAAGTAGTTACGTCACTACATTTGCACAAACAAGGTCAATACTTTTGCAGACATCAGCAGGGATAGTTGTAGTCCATATGGCTAATTTCCGGTTTGGTTTTTAAAACATCTAAAGCATATTTACACCTAATATTTCTACACACTCATCTACGAAAGACGTGTAGATCTTTAACACCATAACTGGCTGATTCGATTATGATTTCTGTGAATTTGAAGAGATTTCTATGTATTTTTTTTGGTGGCGCTAGTTCATTCGCTAATTTCTGGTTTGGTTTTAAACACATCTAAAGCATATTTACACCCAGTACTTCTACACACCTATCCATTAAAGACATGTCGAGACCTTTAACATTTTAACTGACTGGTCTGATTATGATTTCAGTGATGTTAAAGAGATTTTTAGGTATTTTTATTGGTGGTGGTAGACGCTACGCGACTTTGTTCGCTAACTCCAAGTTCAGTTTTAAACACGTCTAAAGCATATTTACACCCAGTATTTCTACACACCCGTCCATTAAAGACATGTCTAGACCTTTATCACTTTAACTGGCCGGTCTGATTCTGATTTTAATGCATTTGTATGGATTTCCAGGTATTTTGTTAATCACGGTGGTAGACATTAATTCATTGATTACATCTCTAGAATGCGCTAATTCCGTCTCTGTTTTAAACACATCTAAAGCATATTTAGACTGACTTTATCAACACAATGCTATAAAAACACAGTGTTGGAAATGATAGAAGGTAAATGATGCTTAAACTCACCTTCCTCGGTCAGGTTTCCCAGGTTCACTTAGTAAACTGTAGAATGACGGTGGTAAAGTTCTTATAGAAGTGGTGGTTGTTGTTGGTTCTTCTTCTCTGTCCTCCTCCAGGTCAGACTCTGACTCAGACCTATGAGGATCAACCACACAGTTTGACCACATTAACATTATTAATTATAAATTATAATTTCCAAAAACTTTCATTAACACCAGACCAGCTTACTGTATCTTGAAAACTACAAATATGGCTGAATAGTACAGTCAACATTCTGGAAGGGGCGGGGTGTGAAGTGGGTCATTGTATTTAAAGGGCCAGCGCTCAAAATCACCTGTCTACTGTCATTAGTCAGAAATGGACTTGAAGATGGACCTGTAGAGTTGAATTAATGATGAATTCAGACCCAAACGTAGCATGTACAGTTTATTTAGACCGCAACGAAATATTTTAAAATGCAAAAGTCCATTCTAAAAAGGCAAAATATCACTTGTTTAACTGAAAATTCAGCCATAAAAGTTACACCGTAGTGACCATGAACTACTTGTCCTCTGGCCATTTCCTGAGAGTATCTCTGTTATTTGATAAGAAAAACAGAGAGAGAAGGGAGTGTTTAGTGGAGGTGCCATTTATTTGACAGAGGCAGTAGAATGATTTTATTAAATATTAACGGAGGACAGCACATTATGCACATGGGAGCTGAGTACAATTTATGAAAAGATATTACTTTAGTGGCGTTCTACTATATCCATTATACAAAACATAAAGCTTTCAAAAACTACTGCAAGCAAAACATATTATGTAGGGGAGATGTGTTTTTATTCGTGACTAGTTTGTCTGGACTCACATATTTATGATGACATGAGTGGGGCTGAGTGGAAAGTTTGTACGGGGACAACTGTGTCAACTCCTGTGTGATGTGGGTCACCCTTACATGTTGACAGACCTCAGTGAGCGTGGCTGGATGGATAGGTGTCTGACACGGATTCATCTATTGTGTGGAGGAGAAACATAGATGATCCGGCAGTCACCAGCTGCTGAATCATCAAGGTCATGTAGACTTTCCTTATGAAACCTGCTCAGGTAGAAAGACAAAGACACATAGTACGACAAGGCAGACAGGAAGGTAGACTGACAGCAGGAAACAAAAAAACAGACAGGCTGCCAAACAGACACAGCAGAGTGGAAGAGACAAGAGGCGTGGGGGTGGGGGGGGGAAGTTGTTTATGCTGCACAACATTTAAAAAACAGTTCTGTATTCACCTAACCCTCATTTCATCCTCTTATTTAAATGATTCTGCCTGTGTGGGTGGTGTACAGCCGACGCCGGCTACAACGGGAACAATTTTCAATCCCAAATCAATTTCAAGAAAACACTACAAAGCAAATGAGGGAGTAAATATTGCTTAACCTCATTCGCATCAGACCAAAGAATATTCTCACGGTCTCTTTCACCCTGCATCCATCTCAGTATCGGCCTCCTCATATGGCTTCGTCACTGAAGGCGCTATCCTCCGCCGACTCATCAGGGCGATCAGATGGAGCTGTGTCCCACCGGTGGGCTCCTGCTGCTGTCTGACCCTCAGTATGGACGATGTTATCATAGGTGCCTGGAGGGGAGGCCCGTGAAATGTTCCCATTCCCCACCTGGTGCAGGAAAACCACCGAGAAACAGGGTCACTATTAGAGAGTCCTACTTTGCCACTGTAGCATCATTGTACTTAATTAACTCTTAAAGACCCCCTGCTACTTTTGTGGCAATTCCCAAATGGATTCTTCTCTGTGTTTTAACGCTTCTTATGTGACTTATTGTCATTTATTGTAATATTATGCTCTTTATTTTGTGTTTTCCCAGTGTAAATTATGTATTTTCCTGTTTTTCATTCTTGTTTAAATGATCATAAAAGCTCAGATTAAAGTTGAGGGTTATTACCCCACCCCCTGAAGAGGAGGCAGGGGGTATTAGTTTAGTTTAGTTTAGTTTAGTTTAGTTCTAGCTTATGCACTCCATGTACAATGGCAATTCCATGTACATTTACAATATTCAAGACTGTTCACATACATTTCATATCTGTGTACACAGACATACATACATACATGGAAAGATTGGCAAAAAAGGAAAGAAAAAAAAGAGATGAGAATGCCATCTGCACAAGTATACACAAGAACCATACATGAAGAATCTACATATAGAATTATACATCCAGAACCATACATGAAGAATGTGCATATGAAAGCATACGTACAAACAACAAGTAGACTTGTGGATTGTGCATATAAAACTATACATAATGAATTATACAGGAAGATTATTCATGTAGAAATACATAGAAAGTATACATGTAGAATATACATAAGGAACATACACAGAGAAGTGTCCATTGCAAGTGTACATAGATACAGCAACTGTATTGCCGAACATTATGTGTACACAGTATGTATAACACATTGTTCTACGACATGAGTCCCCACTAGTATACCACCCCTGAAGAACAAAAGCCCGAAAGTAGTGAGAAGAAGCAGAACTTATTTACTCCCACCCCCAGTTTCACCACTTAACAATCGTGGTTGACCTTTGGGTTAGAAACCATCTCCGAAGATACAATAGTACGCCTAGTTACCAACACTTTATTTTTTTTGTTTTTGTTTGTTTTTGTTTGTGGTTTTTTAACACTGTATCAGCAAAACTCTTGGTTAAAATCATACTGAACTGGTTCATAGATTGACAGTGACACATAATAGATGTGATCTAATTTTTGGAAAAGTTGGTCAAAGTTAAAAAAAATTTTTATAAATTTTTAAAATCTCTTTTCCTTCTCCCTACAATGGATGAAATTTCAAATGTCTATAAAAACAACAATTTTGTTTCAATTTGCTTCAAACTTGGCATATATATAGAGGCAGCTCATATGCTGACATCAGCACATACATAGATGTGATGACATCAGCTGGATCAATGCCAAAATAAGCTCCATTAGATGCAAGAGGTGGGGTTTGCAATGTATGGCACCAGTTGTTATATTAGAAACAGAGAAAACTGAAGAAAAAATGACTTATTCAGCAAAGATATAGATAACTGAGCATAAACCCAATATATCCATCCACTGTCACTGATCCAACTCCATGGGTTTTTACTGGTGAATCAATGTTGTAGAAGATGATGGTGTTTCTATGGTAACTACAGAGTTTCTGAATGTCCAAATGAGTCATATCTGATGACCATGAAAAGATGACTAACTGTATTTTTTACCAATTATTTACACATATTGATAGGATTAATGGATCAACAGGTATTTAACACTTTATATCAGTTGATGTTTTGGTCAGTGGATGTTTGGGGTAATGTGTGATCAAATATGGGAAATAATGTTGTAAACATTAATACATAGAAGTTTAGGGTCTAAGGTGATTTTTGCAGGTGTAGTACTGATAATTGGTGCATTAAATTAAATCTGTTAACATGGAAAAAAAAACCTCTCAACTCACAGAACCAACCGGTTTTCTTCCTGAGGCAAGTGTTCTGCTAAACCCAACCCGTTAGCTCATGTCTGTGTCATTATTCCGTGTGCACTTCTGGAGGTTGTTAGAAGAACACCGTCACCACTTCCGTCCTTCAATAAGTTAGCGGATCTTTTCATTAATCGAGGCAGAAAAATGATGGGGAAGAAATGGGAGACAAACACAGAGGTTAAGGTCAAAGCTGTGACACGAGCATCTGCTTAAACAGTGTCAGCACTTTCGACGGCGATGTTCAAATTGGCAAATGGGCCAATGTCACTGTGGAAAAAATAAATGGGTAATTACAAAATGATGCATCACACAAACACTGAGAACCATCCATGACTAACATCCATAATTATGGCCTTAAGCCTCCATTTAATAGAGCTGTATGTATATTTAATAGCCAAATAGGTTGTGGTTAATTGATCTCAAAGGAAATGCAGTTGCCAACTACAAGGACTGACAATAAACTCTGGGTTTCTATTTTATATAAAGTGTGGACACGGGAGTCATAAATTCCCAGTAACGTTTCTGGTTTTGCATTAATAATTAAAACAACAACAAAAGGTTAGAATTACTTGCATTATGATGATTCTACAACAGGGGTCTCAAACATATGGCCTGGGGGCCAAAACTGGCCCGCAGGATGAATGAGTGAAATACAAAAATTATACTGAAGACATGAACAATCAAGGATGTTAAAGTAATTTTAGGTCAACTCAATCTAAAGCCGGTCAGACCAGTAAAATACTATTATAATAAACTATAATGAATGAAAACCGCAAATTTTTCTATTTATTTTAGTATAGAAAAGTAAAGTTACACAAAAATGTTTACTTTTTCAGACTAGCCTTTTACAAAAAATGCAAATTTTAAAAGTGCAATTTTATCAATATTTTGCTTCTTATTATATGTTTTGTGTATTGTAGATCCACTGTGATCTGTAAGTTATAATGAAAATGTGAAAATAAGCTTATACAAGCTGAGGAAGCATGGCATAAATGGTTAAAATTGCACTTTTTTTCTCAATAAATTTCATTTTGTTCATGTTTTTTATGTTTTTTTAAAAGGAATATTTGTAGATGTAGACATTTTGATACAAATTTTTTTTTTTCACTCTAAAACATAGAAGCTGAACATACAAATTTAGGAATTTACATTATTTATATATTAGTATGGTATTATTTTACTGGTCCAGCCCACTTCAGACCAAATTTATCTGAATGTGCCCCCTAAACTAATGAATTTGAGACCACTGTTCTATAATCAATCAGTCAATTATTCAAAGGTGTTTTATATGGCAGTTTACAACAACATAAAAGAAGACCAAAGTGCTTTACGTCAAAACATAATTAAAATATAGAATAAAAACACAATAAAATCAATCAAATAGAAATGTATAAAATAATAAAACATATCACACAGATAAAAGACCACCTGATTATAAGATATGGAGCTCAGAGAAGATCACAGACCTTGTGTTTCAATAAAACATTGGAATAATATGTAAATCTATGGATTAATCACTAACAATATACACTTCCTGCAACATGGGTGACACATAATACATCAACTAGTGACAGTGATGAATCATCTGCCTTCTACAGCCACATTTTGACTCTTTAACTTCATAAACTCAATTCTCCGAGAAAAGCCTGTGACGGACAGAAGAAAGAGGAAAAATACATTAATGTATGTTTTCAAGTGTTTGAGTGACACGGAGCCGATTGTGCTCGTGTTTGCTTACACAGCCCGAAAAACTGGAACATCACCTCAGAGGAGTGAAAAATGAAGCACTTGCAAAGTATTGAGCTTCTTTTTCAGAATCCTCACAATGTGATCAGTTGCTGTCTGACTGGTTTTCTGTTGCATAAATCAATTAATTACAGCTCTAATCCATTATAATGTGGCTTACCTCTGCTGTGACGGCCAAGAATGTGCTTCACTGCTCTTCCTGTAGTGTTGGTTCCCCTTCAGGGCAAAGTCTACCTGCTATCAGTCGCTTCCCACAGAGACAGGACTTTCGCTCCGGGGGAAAAGGATGTATCCCTCATTAGGCTCAATGGGATATTCAGATGAAGTTCTTAAAATGTCATTAAACCGACCAGGCTGGCACTTTGTCAGCGCGATGATGTCTTCACCTTTTCTTTCCCAATCACGGGTCTGTGGGTCATAGAGAGAAGCAACACAGGTGCTTTTGACACTTCAGCAGATATTTTAATTTCCTGTAATGATATATGATTAGTCAGCTGGATGTGGAAGAGTGTAATTTAATTTTTTATTGAATATAAAAGAAAATTCATCTATTTACTGGCACTGAATGTGATCGCATGTGAGCTCCTTGACTCACTATGGGTGAATGACTTTTGGCGCCAACATACACAAAGGGATTAAAGATACTGAGTCACAGTGAGAAAAACACATGAAATATACAGTAAATACATGAAGCAATGGAGATCAATGCAGTAGTGATGTTCGATACCACAGATTTTCTTTCCAATCTGATACTAGGGCTACATGATATAGGAAAAACTAACTGGGATTTTTTTAACCCTATATATATTGCAAAATGAATGAAAAACTACTCAGGAGGATATACAGTTACAGAAAAAAAATATTAGATCATCAAAAGTCATTAAAAACAATGGTTATACAGTCAAGAACTAACTCCTGTGTGTATCATGTGACTAAAACAGACAGAAAAGAAAACATAGAATGAATAAAAGCACTGTTTTTGTTCAGTACAATGTCTTAGGAATTGATGTAAGAACTGATGTGATTTTGGTTATTAACAAGAAAACCATGGAAAATGGATAGATATCAGCTCTGAAATTAAACTACTATGAGATATTTTTGTTGTTATTATTACATTTGTCCAAACAAATGTACCTTTAG
Source organism: Fowleria isostigma (assembly GCA_029814645.1). Taxonomy (NCBI): domain Eukaryota; kingdom Metazoa; phylum Chordata; class Actinopteri; order Kurtiformes; family Apogonidae; genus Fowleria; species Fowleria isostigma. The sequence continues at coordinate 19,793,980 of JAPTGZ010000009.1, forward strand.
TTGTACCAGGCATTAAAATGAACAAGAAATTGAAGAAAACATTCAGTCGTCTAAGATTTTTTTTCCCGCAACTGTAATAGCTGTGTGGTGTCGATGTAAATGGTTGAACAAATTAGTTGTGTTTCCTCTCGTGTCAATTAGTGTAAGACACCATCGACACAGAACATGTTTCAGTTTCATCCTTCTTGTAGCTGAAATAATTCCAGATAACTGACATTGCTTTTCTTTTTGGCATCAAGTCTTCATTTTTGTGATTTTCTCTTGTTTGTTGGTCATTTTTCAATGTTGTTACCACTGGCTCACTTCCTGATTCAGAATGACTGTGATTCGTAGATCGCTGTTTGTCAGGTACCCTTGAAATTAGATGAGAACATGTTGAGTTCATTTCCCTCCTATATTACAGGACCTACAATGTGCCAACTGCGAACACATACATGATGATGATGATGCTCAAATGATATATTGTGCAGATCTATGTGATACCAAGTAAAATTATGGCTGGTATTGGCAATACTGATCTGATACTTTGTACAAATCAGGTTATTATTGTTAACAAAAACTAATGAAATGAGGAAAACTAGAATCGAAATGAGTAAAAACTATAATTAAAAGAAAAAAGGATGAAACTGTATTGTGTGCTTACAAAACTAATTAAAACATATAAAAAATATGGATAAAATTCCCCTTGTCTTTGACTTAGTCAATGTCTGATTGATATGAAATTGATATTGATTTATTTCCCTTAATTTTGTCTGGTGGTGCCATAATACATTACCTCACAGTCTGTCACTTTTGGTCACTTATAGTTTAGAGCAGGGGTCTCAAACATGCGGCCCGGGGGCCAACAGCGGCCCGCCAAAAGGTCCAATGCGGCCTGCGGGATGAATTTGC
>JAPTGZ010000009.1:19828496-19838499 GCA_029814645.1 Fowleria isostigma
CACATCCATAAGAAATATGAACTTGCAAAATATATTACATATAGATAACACAAGACATCTTTCCAAAGAATGCCATTAAGTATCAAAACTGTATAAATGTACAAAATGTAACAGCAATGACAGGAATCAACGTTGTGGTACAAAGTACTATAGCAGCAGTTGCTATACTGGTTCACTTTTTGCCAACATGCACAAGTATGAAACTATGAGCTGCATTTCAGACTCTCCTCTTGGTAAATAAACCGCCACTTCACTCAGCTAAATCATTGCAAACTGTGCAGATAAATTACAATGACGTACTGGCTTACTAATGCAGTAAAAACATATGCCCATACAGTATTCAAGGCACTGCAATGATGTAGAAATGTGATGAGTGTCAAATTCAGTTTTCATTTTTCAAACAGATGGACTAACATGGGAGTACAATACTTGGTGGAATAAATGGATGTGTGCAAATTTTTTCATGTGTTCTGTACATTTGTTGGCAGAAGCTGATGGTTCACAAAGTAAGACATTGAAATCACTATTTGTATCGGTGGGATTCAGTAAAACGGGCCAAGGTCGCATATTTATCAAGTGTCTCAGTGTAGGAGTGCTGATCGAGATTTTATTCACTAAGGCACGGTTTCCCAAAAGAATTCAAGAGCAACGCATGCCGCGGCCTTCACGTGAAACCGCTGCTGATTTGGACCTTAAACGTACTCCCTCAGAGCTGCTCTTTAGTAAGGCTAATTCAACCGCGAACACAAATCTACTCAACTGATCTAACCTCAGACTCCTCGCCGCCTTTAACCGACCTTGCACTCTGATTTACAAACAGCCAGGGTTAAATAAACTTCTGGGAAACCTGGCCAGCTTTATGTACTGTTTTCCAACCTTTCCATCTAATAAAACCTGAAATAAAGAAACATGGAACGCCCACTTTGAGACACTTGACATATGCCGGCTCGAGGCTGGGGTTAGTTCTCGGTAAATTTGGCTCATCTGGGGCACTGGGATAAAGGGCTGTTAGACTTTGAAAGAAAGTAGCTAAAAATAAATAACAGAGGCCATTTCAGTAACGTATGCAGAGTTAAATAGATGGATGATTTAAGTACAGCCCCACTTGGGCAATATGTTCATGTACAGTACAGTGTGCCGTGACCGGACTCTCCGCCCGGTCAGCAGTTTAAACTCTTATATTTAAATACAATAATATTTGTGTCAAAAAAAGATCATTGCACACAACGTCATAATAAACTTTAATGGTGACCATAGCTCTTATGAAGAAAATAGACTATATTGTTGTCAGAGTACCTGCACTGTAACAATAAAACCCCAGCGTTCCCAGTGGCACTCGAAAAATTGTACTGCACTTCAGTAATTAAATCCCTGGCCATATATTTCGTCAGTAGGAGGTAACATCCAATTAAGAGGTATAATTGACCATATAACTTTGAACAGACTGCAGCGCCAACGCTGTTCAGAAAAGCGGCTTCTTTTTTACTTCCTCATCTGCTCTCACACACCCCACTGCTCGGAAAATAGACTCTAAAGATTACATTGATCAACTCACAGTTGAGAGGCTCCTCACCTCCATCTGAGAAAATAACTCATTAGTATGAATGTAAGAGTAAGACAAAAAAGGTCTAGTTTTGGGCTGATTTCTTGGACAGAAATTTTTTATCTGGCTTTGTGAAGAAACCCCATAGTATTTTTTTTTTTTTACTAGAGAGCATAAAATACTCTATTTTATCTATATGCCAGAGGCTCTTTTATTTCTAAAGCCAACACTCACAGAGTGTAAAGAACACTTCTCTTCCCCAAACCACGAGAAGATCTGGAAAGGTCTGAGCCTCCCCTTCCTCTCTCTTTAATCTTTTACTTTCTGGAAACGATCGATTGCAACTGCCTCAAGTGTTTCTGAAAGTGTGCTTTATGTTTCTGAGAAATTGTGTCTTTTCATCAAGTCTTCAGAAACAGGGAGAGTATAAATATCTATATATCGTCATACTGAGTGAACATGTAGAAGTTGTATTCTGCATCTTAGCTCATCTCTGTTCTAGTCAGCATACATCAGACCATGGTGCAGATGGTGTTGAGATTGGGGTCAAAGCGGACGACTTTCCCCTCTGCAGCTTTTGTGGTTGTGTTGTACATGGGGTTCTCAAACGTGGCCTGGCCGTTGTTGTTCTCATGGACAGAGCATCCTGTGTACTGCGCTTTATCGGTTTTCCTGGGGAAAAACAAAGGGCTGCATGTTAGACGAGAGACCGGCTCCCAATTATCTCCCCTCTCCCCGATCCAGTAAACATGTTTAAATTATCTTGGTGTGGATTTCTGTAGGAAGTAAATTAGGCTGAATAAGAAATACTGGTAAAATAGCAGAGGCTTTATGCATGGGCATGTGTACAGGCTCTACATATATGAACAGCTTTACATTAAAGGAGTGATATTTTGCTTTTTTAGAATGGAATTTTGCTTTTTAAAACATGTCCTTGTGGTCTACATTAACTATGAATGCTATGTTTGGGTCTGAATTCTTCATTAATTCAACTCCACAGGTCAATCTTCAAGTCTATTTGTGACTAATAACAATAGACGGGTGGTTTTGAGCGCTGGCCCTTTAAATACATTGAGCCACTTCACACCCTGCCCCCTCCAGGATGTTGACTGTGCTGTTCAGCCATCTTTGTAGTTTTCAGTTTTCAGGGTATAGTTCGCTGGTGTAGCTATAATAAAAGTTGTTGGGAATTATAATTTATAATTGATAATGTTGACTGTGTGGTTGATCCTCCTAGGTCTGAGTCAGAGGAGGAAGACAGAGAAGAACCAACAAGAACCACCACTTCTATAAGAACTTCATCATTTTACAGTCTACTAAGTGAAACTGGGAAAGCTGACCAATCCAGACCCAGAAACGTGAGTTTAAGCATCATTTACCTTCTAGAATTTGTGGCACGGTGGTTTTACAGCATTATTTTATGTCTGAAAGGTCAGTCTAAATATGCTTCAGATGTATTTAAAACAGAGACAGAATTAGCGCATTGTAGACATATAATCAATGAATTAGCATCGTAAAAAAAATACCTAAAAATCTGTACAAATGCATTGAAATTATAATCAGACCAACCAGTTAAGGTGTTAAATGTCTAGACATGTCTATAATGGACGGGTGTGAAGAAATGCTAGGTGTAAATATGCTTTAGATGTGTTTAAAACCGAATCAGAAATTGGCGAATGAACTAGCATAGCGTCTAGCACCCGGTATAAAAATACGTTGAAATCTCTTAAAATCACTGAAATAATAATCAGACAGGCCAGTTAAGGTGTTAAAGGTCTAGACAACTCTTTCCTAGATGAGTGTGTAGAAATATTAGGTGTAAATATGCTTTAGATGTGTTCAAAACCAAACCGGGAATTAACCGTATGGACTACAACCACCGCTGCTGATGTCATACTCAGAGAGATGTTCATTAGAAGTATTGACACAGTTTGTGCAAATGTAGTGACGGAACGACTTATAAATGCAACAAATTCAGCGTAAATTAAAACGGGTTGTAGAAATCCACTCAATTTCAGCCAAAATTTATATAAAAATAGAACTACAGCACCTGGAGGGTTCAAACTATTATTTATTATCAACTATTATTGCCCACAAATCCACAAATAAATGAAAAGGCTAAGAAAATTGGGTTTAGCAAAATATCACCCCTTTAAGACAAAACCCATCAGTCTATATTTAGCGCATATGCTAGATTAGACTGTTACATGCATATGAACTTACAGTGTATTACATGTTATGTCTGATTTGCTCCCATTTCAAATGCCTGTCGTGTGCTGCCATGTAATGGGGTTTATGCAGTCACTAGTTGACTAACATTTCATCATGCTTCCACGTCTCACACACAGCTTCAGAATCCTGTGAGGAAGCTATCTGCAGTAAAGCAGGCTGTGGAAGTGGGCCACAGTGTACCATCTACCTCCTTTTTGATGTGCATTTCCTTTGGCTGCATCTGTACAAACATCTACATGAATCTAGGTTTCTACAACTTTTTTCAATGTCTCTTAAATTCAACCCGGGACACAAGGAAACGTATTCTTTTTTTTTTTTTTTTTTTTAATATATATGTAGGACCAAATACATACGCACTACAGTGGCAACTAAATCTGGGTTTCGAACTAGTACAGGAGGTTCCCCGTATACATTACATACCGCTGCTTGTAGAGATAAAAGCCAAGGCCTGCAAAGATGAGAGCAAAGAAAGGCACAAGGATGGCAACGGCAACAGAACTGCTGTTGGTGGAGCCGTTGCTTTCGGGGTCGTTGAGTGTCACATTCTCTCGCACACTCATACCTGAAAAACAACAACAACAAAAAAAATCATTATCAGTAAAATCAAGAAGACTGGAAAAAGAATGTAAAATGGATTGTTTATATGCAAATGAAGATTAGTTAAAATATTCAAACAAAATAAAAACAACAATGTAGTGAAATGTGAAGGCAGATTTGAATCAAAACTTTATTGTTCAAGTAAAAAAAATTCACTTCAATCAAAACAAAGTTTGAATCCAAAAAAAAAAAAATACACCCAAAAAAATTACACGTGAAAAAATTTTTTTCTTTGATTGAAAAGGGTTTTTTTTTTTTTTTTTTTTTTTATTAAATTGAGTCATTTTTTGATTGAAAATATTTTTTTTGATTGATGTCATCTTTTTGTATTTGGGCCATATCATGTGTAGGATATTTGTGTCTTTATTATTTAATCCCAAAAACACTGGTGCATACCTGTACATTACCTAAGGCCAACCTGCTTGTGTAGACAGATTCTTATTTCAAAAGTCATTATCACGCAAACATCTGACCAATGGGGAGGCATCCGCCCCCTGCGGGATGTTTGTCAAATGTGTCAATAAAAAAAACAAAAAAAAACCCATGACTTCAAAACTTTTTTCACTTCAAAGAAAAAGTGTTCAAATGCAGTTTTTTGGGTGTCAAATATTTTTTGCATTTCAACACTTTTTTCTTTCATTTAAAAGGTCGTTTTTAAAAAATTCAAGATATGTTTTTTTATTGAAAATATTTCTATTCAATGGAAGTGAAGTTTTTTGGGATTGAATAATAAAGACAAAAATATCCTTCACTTTATATGGCCCAAATACAAAAAAGATGACTTCAATAAAAAAAAATATTTTTAATCAAAATATTTTCAATCAAAAAATAACTCCAATAATATAAAACAACAAACATTTTCAATCAAAGAAAAAAATGTGTTCAAATGTAATATTTTGGGTCTCAAATTTCTTTATGCATTCACTTTCTTTCATTGAAAAGTTTTGTTTTTATGAAGTGAGTGATTTTTGATGGAAAATATATTTTTTGGTTGCAACTTTTTTTTTTTGATTGAACAATGAAGTTTTGATTGAAACAATAAAGAACCAAACCTGCCTTCATAGTGAGAACAAACAAAAGAAAAAGGGAAAATAAAAATGATACATATCATTTGCAGATGGTGGTGATGAGGAGGAGGATGACGAGGATGCAGCAGGTGGTTGATAAAGACGTAAACTGTAAATCATTGTGTGGATCAGAACTTTGAAGTGGGTGGTGATGGCGATGATGAACATGACACTAGAACACGTCAAGTACAGGACACGCATACGCTGTATATGTTTTGTGAAGCTGTGGTTGACAGACAATTACAATATATAAAGTAAATATTCACATAATGCAGCCAGTACGACTTGAATAGACTATAGACTATATTATAATGTACTTCTGCATCATTTGAGACCGGATGATTCATTCATGATTCATAATGTTAATAAGGCAACAACAATATAAACCACAGAACTCAGATGTACTGAAAGGAAAGATTATCAAATGCAAAGTTTTGTGATTAGAAAGGAATGTATAACTTCACTGGAATTTTCACCTCTATATAAAAAATGTTCAGGTATTGTCTTTAAAGCAGGGGTCTCAAACTCACGTTCACCCATATTTGTTCTGAAGAGGGCCAGACCAGTAAAATAATAACATGATAATACATAAGTTATGAAAATTTCAAAATTTGCATGTCTTACCTCTGTTTTAGAGTGAAAAAAATATAACTATATCATCAAAATATTTACATCTACAAAGTATCCTTTTCTAAAAAATGTGAAAAATATGAACAAGCATGAACAAAATGAAATTTATTGAGAAAAAACTCATTTTAACAATTTATGTCATTATTTTGCCTCAGCTTATTTTCACATGTTTGTTACTTCTTATAGATGACAATGGATGTACAAATACATAAAACATTTAATATAAGACAGAATATTGTCAAAATTGTACTTAATCTACATTTTTTTGTAAAAGGCTATTCTATTAAACATTTATGCGTTATTTTACATTTTTAAACTAAAACAAAGAGAAAAATTTGCAGTTTTCATTATTTATAGTTTATTAGGGCTCGGGGCAGTGAAGCTGCCGAGCACTATAGCACTCCTGCACGTTTAATCATCATCATATTATTATTATTATTCATCTTCCGCCACTTTTGACCTAAACATACTTTCACATCCTTGGTTGTTAATATTGTCAGTGTAATTTTTCTATTTCACTAATTTGTCCCGCGGGCCAGATCGGACCCTTTGGCGGGCTGGTTTGTGACCGTATGTTTGAGACCCCTGCTTTACAGAGTTCGTGTAAATACCAGCGACAGTCTGCTGAATACCAAGTGAAGACTATTTTTTCAGACTGAAGCACATGGGAAGGGTGTTTTCATTGCTACAAATTTCCACATTTGCGACTTTTAGTATAACTGCATATTTCTCTTTACTTTTCTCTGTAAATGCAAAATGGAGAAAGGGGAAAAAGCGATACAGGCAAATGAAACGGAGAGTATTGAGAAAGACACATACCCAGTCTTTGGAGACCAAATTGTCCATAGTCTTTACCCTGTATAAAGCCTTGGAAAACATAGCTGCCTCCCTCTGGTTCAGCCGAAACCTGGCAGAACAAAAATACCAAAGGGACTGAGAAGAAGTACATTTGTTTCAACTGTATACATAAAATGTCACTATTCTTGGCACCTAAGAAAGTGTGGCATCTCTTCCACACCACATCAAAAACAGTACATACGCTGCATTTAGTAGGAGAGTCAACACATTCTGTCATGCTTCATTCAAAAATAACCCTTTGTTTTTGAAGCTGGCTCTAGAGGCTGTGCAGTTTGCTATCAATAGCTCAGCGGTGTGCAGTCACCTGTCACACGCCGTTATTAAGCAGACCCTTGAAGTTTATTTTAGAAGTGGAACTTTAATTCAAGCAACAAAATTGCTGTGGAGCCGTTCCAGGCTCCTGAGAAGTCAGGTGTGTACGAGGCCATTCAGCAAATTGTCAATGCAGGAAGCGCTGAAATGATTCACACAGGGAGCCTCGATGTGCAGCCAACATAAACATATGTAAATAAAAGCAGACAGTGAGTCAGTCTGTTTCATTTACTGTCACAGTTTCTTCTGATTTGCTGCGATTTTTATTATTATTTTTTTCTTTCTTTGCTGGCACCGTGAATGGGATGAAGAAAAACTAATAATGAGGATAATTCGGTATGATTCAGTCCAGGGGAGGCTTATGTTTAGCATCCCAGTATTTACAACCCCATTGCCTACAATAATCCATTTGTCTGTCCAGCTGAACACAAATAAAATAATCAACAAATTAAAACAGTTACAGGTTTTTGCTTGTCTTTTTTTTTTTTTTTTCTTTATAGTCGCTGACCAGCTGCTTCAAATTCCTGTGTATACTCACAAATCCGTCCATTGCCCAGGTCTCATCAGTAATCCTGCTCAAGGAGCTGTGGGCCAGTGCTCTCATTTGGTACAGCAACAGCATTAAGCGTGCCTCCTGGCGCTTGTACACTCCTACAAGGTAGAGAATAAGAGGCACGGAGAGAAACGATGTGAATAAAAAGATCAGGCAATGAGTGGGGGAGACTGATAAAAGCAAAAGTAAAAAAAAGAGAGGGAGAAGGGAGAGAAAAGAGAGGAGGGAAATGGTAAAAAGAGACAAGAAAACAGCCGGCGGAGGAGGGATGGGAGGAGCTGAGCGCCTCTTGAGTGGGCACTGAGACAGTCAGTCACCACACACTAATACATCCGTCTTTAGAGCCGGTAGCTAATTTCCACTCTCATGCATGAGATCATTTGGTGATTGACTGATTGACATGAGGCACCCTCAAAATAAATGGAAGTGACACACAGAGGTAGAAGGAGGAGAGAGGAGGTGGAGGGGAGGAAGTAGAAGACAGATGATTTATAGATGACTCACCAGAGAGCAGAAACTCCATGCTACTGTCAGTTAAAGTTACGTTGACTTTTCCCGTCGTAGCATTAAAACTAGTGACTGTCAGAGTCATCGGCTGTTTCTGGCCCTTGTAATCATAGGAGCCCTTCCAGACAAAATCAGTGGCAAAGACGTCGTCAGGAACTTAAAAAAAAAAAGAGAAATAAAAGAATACGTTATTACATTATGCCGTTAAAATGATGTTCCAGTAATTTAAAAAATGAACCCGGTGAACTCCCAGTACCTGTGGGTGTAATTGTGAGGCTCACTTAAGGAACCATACCCATATATTCTGGACGTGTCCTAACATCAGATCTTTTTGGGATGATAGATTTGCTGCTGTGAACAGAGGTTTTAACCAAGCGTTTCTACAGAATTAAAGTTTGCAATTTTAGGTGTAATCCAGAAAGTTTAGAAGGAAATAACACAAAATACCTTTTCAGAATTTTATGAGTGGCAGCCATTAATTCTTTCCCCCATGAGGACGACATGTGACCCCCCGAATCCTTAATGATGAGTGTTGACACCTCTGTTATTTCACTAAAAACGTGATTTGATGACCATTAGAACAGGTTCTGTTTTCTCAAAAACAGTTGTTATGATAGGTGGAGGTGAATACAACCCATACTAAGACAACCAATAGGATTAAATAATACATTTTCTTTCTTTCTTTCTTTTTCTTTTTTTTTTATTTATATAAAATTTTAATTTATTTTTTAAATTGTTTTTAATTTTAAATTTTGTTTATTTTTTCTTGTCAAAAAAAAATAAAAAAATACAATAGTAAATGTTTGCTGGTTTTTCCTGAAGTTTGCCAGTTGTAGCCACCGGAAAAAGAAACAACACATATGTTCCATGGGTAGAACTAGTAGTATATATGTATATGGGTTTTTCCTTGTAGATGTCCAATGGTGAAAAAGTTAAAGCTGCGTATGACTTTCATCACAAATTTTTCATCAAATCTGTAAAACCAGTCATATCCTAGGAATCACAAAACCATAAGTCTTTCTGTGAGTACCTTAATCTCTTCCCTTATGATGAATAATTCCAAAGTTTACTCCCCCACAAAAATGGCCGGTGTCACTTCGGCATTTCCAGAAATTTGTCGTGGTGTTGCATTGTGGGAAGTGTTGGTCCACACAGACAGAACCTGCCAGTTTTTCCCTTGGTCAATGTTTTTTTCTTGCCGTTACTGCGGCTGCGTGGAGCCACACTACCCACACCGCGACAACTTTCCAGAAATGGCCAAGCAACTTACTGGTATCCCGTCACTCTGTTTGTAAACACACCGACTTGGTTATGGTGGAGTAAACTTCAACATTGTTCACTGTGAGGGAAGAGATTACGGTTCGTAGTTACAGAAAGACTTACAGATTTGTGACACTTCGGATATGACTGGGGTTTTACAGATCCGATAAAAAATTGGTGATGAAAGTCATACGCAGCTTTAAAGGCATCACGGTTAAGTGGTTGAAGCCTGAACCCCCACGTATAACATTCAGATTGAGAAAGTGAGAGAAATCTAATCAGATGGAGCAGATTACTTATGTATGAATGTGTGAGTGAATGAATAATGGATCCATTGTATGCACTTTAAGTATGCCTTAATAGAAAAAGCACTATTCATTCATTCATTCATTCATTTTCCATACCCGCTTTATCCTCATTAGGGTCACGGGGGTCGCATGGAGC
>JAPTGZ010000009.1:19840492-19851267 GCA_029814645.1 Fowleria isostigma
ATTGATTCACCAGTAAAAGCCATGGAGTTGGATCAACGACAGTGGATGGACACACTGGGGTTATGTTCAGTTAATGAGAGATTAGACTGAAAAAGTCTCTTTTTCTTCAGTTTTGTCTGTTTTTGATAGAATAATCCTCAATTTTAAATTCAATTAAAATTTTATGAACCTCTTTATGATGAAAAATTAAATGTTGGAAAATACCTGATTTTCACTGAAACCCCCCCCCACAAAATATGAAAGACAATATTACAATAAATGGCGATAAACCACTTAAGGATGGTTAAAAATAGAGAAAAATTATTTGGGAAATGCCACAAATGTCACGCTGGATCCTTATGGGTGAATGCTTCCTTTGTGTTGCACCGATTCAGTGAAGGACAAATTTTACAGGTACATCCACTGCTCATTTCTACTAAACATCAGCATTTTTATACAGGCATAATGTTTACCATATTAATAATATTGCGTGGCGTTGCATGGTAGTGAGCAAATGCTGGCTCATTAGCAGGACGCATAGTTCTGGTTATAAACTAAACAAACAAACTGAGATGACTGTTTGGCCCAATGGAAATGTTTGCCCGATAATGGCTCAGGGAGGAAAATAAAGAAAAATAAAGAACTAGCCAAAGCTATTTCAATTAATCCTGTGGGGTTCATAAATGTCTCTACCAAATGTCACAGCTATCAATCCAGCTGTTGAACCAGATCAGTCAACACGGAGGAGGTGGTGCCAACGGAAAACTCAGGGCAACACTGAAGTCCTGAGGTGGAATTTACCCTGGAATATCCCTGAATATAGTGACAATCTGAAAAAGGCTCTGGAGATATTCAACAGAATAAACAGGGGAAACTACTGACCTCCAGGGCATCTCTAAAGTCCCTGGGATTTATCTTTTACCCTGTGCATCGGTACAGAAATACAGGGAAAACTAACCAGACTAGGAACCAGACACATCTGCACCACTTGGAAATAAAAAAAAATTAGACAGGGGACCAGGACTAATTTTCATTTAAAATTAGACTGGGGTTCTGACTTTGCAGGAAAAAATTCTGATTCAGAAATTAGTCTGTGTCTTGATTGTGCAATGGTAATTCTCATTTAAGAATTAGTTTGGGTCCTGACTTTGCTGGAACAATTATCATTTCAGAATTAGTCTGGGGTTGTGACTTTTCCAGAACAATTCTCATTTAGAAATTAGTCTGTGTCCTGATTTTGCCATGGTAATTCTCATTTAAGAATTAGTCTGGGGTTATAACTGTGTCAGAACAATTCTCATTTAAGAATTAGTCTGGGGTTGTGACTTTTCCAGAACAATTCTCATTTAGAAATTAGTGTGTGTCCTGATTTTGCCATGGTAATTCTCATTTAAGAATTAGTCTGGGGTTGTGACTTTTCCAGAACAATTGTCATTTAAGAATTTGTCTGCATCCTGTCTTTACCAGAACAATTCTCATTTCAGAATTAGTCTGAACAATTGAGACAACAACTGAGTTCCAACCACGTGGACCAGCAGAAAATTAAACACACCAGAACACTGTAATTTGCGTTTGAGGAACCTGGGCTTTTCCACCATCTCTAGACTCTATTCATACGATATGAACACCATGTGATTTCTTGTCACAGGGTAGATTTTCAGCGTAGATGCTAATCGTGGGTGTTACAGAGGTGGGGAGAATATATTATGTGAATGACAGCTTTAATTGCCTTCTGCTATTGAGATATTATCAGATGCACCTCAACTGCTCTAATCCATGGTTCATTCCAGAAGCAACATGGCAGCATTTACAACTGTGATATTTTGTCTCTACTAAAAAAACAGCATGAAATGAGAGCTGCAGAAAGAAGGTGTGTGTGTTTGCATATTCTGGTGTCTAATTTCAACCTCCTGCTGCCTCGAGACAGATAAATGTTTTTTGAATAAATACAATAGACTCTACCCACAGCATATTATAGTATGTACATATATGTATATAGTATGTGTAGTACCATGCAAAAGCCAACAATACGTTTGTTGATTTAAGAACCATGCATAAGGGATTCTCAGTTTCTGTGCTGAGATATAAACCAGAATGTACAATAAATATGCACAACATTAGACACTAACATTTCAGATTCCAAAAAGATAGTATCACACATTTATTTGGACATTCCTTTGCACTTCAGACATTTTTTCCTTTTGTTCAGACAGTGACATTTACTGAGTTCAACATGTGTTTTATGCCTGGTTTAATTCAACATATTCCAAATGCTTCTTATTGTTTGTCATGAGAACAGAGGTCACTGTAAATGCTGACTTTAGCCCGTAGAAGGTATCTTGTTTGTGTGTTGTAAAAACTGTGTACATATTTGCTGTATCTGAAGCAAATAAACCAACAAATGTATCTGCTCATTTCAACCATGCAAACAAAAACAGAGCTGAAGGGGTAGTTTTTTGCACTTCTGAGCATTACAAGTAATTACCTTGTTATGTTGACATTATTGATAGTATTAGATACATATTTCACCCATTTTGAACAATTAATATTTATTATAAAATGTTTTTTAAAAAATGCACGTCTTGTTATTACTAGGTAAATATAACGTGGCCAACATGAGCCAACGCACTTCATCTACAGAAACGACTTGCATATTCAAAGAACATGCTGTATATAAGAAAACAAATGGAAGAGGACAACGCTGCAAATACACAAACACACTGCAAAAACAGAAAAGCACTGCATATCCACTCACAGAATGAAAGTCCTTCAATACCATAGCTGACACTGTGAAAGATCAGCTTAATATTATACTTAGTGTAAACTACACAACAGAATCTATGGTTGTACTATTGGGTTCCATATAGCACAATTATTTTAATTTCTGCCTTTAATTAACATTACAGGCCAGTGAAAACAGAGACACATTTTTCCATTTGTTTCTAGAAATTAAGTTATCAACAATTTTACCTACTCTACATGACAATATGTAGTAAAATATTGCACGCTGCATTGTTTATTGTACAGGCAAAGAGCTGTAGTTTAGAGGATAAATCACATCATTTACTGTGAGACAGGATTTTTGCAAAATGAGAACAGACTGAATTTGTTTCAACTAAGAAACAGGACTTTTCTGTAGATATCGGTGGGAAAACCCCCCCCAAAAAACTTAAGTGGTTGGCTGCTAAACAGCTTATGGAATTCAAAACTCACCACTTATTTTGGGGCTTGGTGTTCCTGGTATGACTTTGACAGGTTTCTCGTGTGATTTGGAACCAGCTGCAGAGGAACATAAATACACATGTTAAAAAGACGTAGAGATAAACAACAAACCTTAAAAGACAGAGATGTTGGAAAAGTAAACACTGTTTGATGGTAGATTAAACGTCAAACATTTACTAATGAGCACACTGGGTAAACCGTTGACATAATCTAAACATGGATATACCCAACTGTACAATTATGTATGGGAATCCAAGCTCAATTAGTTCATTAGTTTGTTTAACAAGTCTGTTTATCGGTTCCATGACCCCATCAAATGCATCTCACGTCAATTCTTTATTTTGTTCTTAAGTGTGTGGTTTTATTTCACTAGTAAATATGCCGCTAGTGCCATCTGCATCATTGCAGAGCTTCCATTATGACAAAGGGGGATTGTGGTGCTGCATTATCTAATAACGGTGCAATATGTAATAATTTTTCACCTCATTATGTAATAACACCACATTTTGCAAAAAAAATTCTTGAAAGCATTTTGTAATTAACTTAGCTGCATTTTGTAATAACTTATTACATATTGTAACAGTTACCACCAAATGCGGGTGAGCACTTTTTTCTTTTTTTTTTTTTTTTTAAATAATTTGGTGCATTATGAAATAAACCATTGAAATTGAGGCCTCATACCTGCTGAACAATATTAACTCTTTCCCCCTCGGACGCCTACTCGAGACAACCCATATGTATATTATTAGGAAACATTTTGTATTTCCAGTGTGTTGTTTCTTTTTCCAGTGGCTATAATTGTGACTACTTCAGCAAACCTCCAGAAAAAGCAGCAAAAAGGTATCATTATTGTAACTGTATTATTTTTTTAAACATTTTTTTATATTTAAAAAAAATTTAAATAAAAAATAAAAAAAATTAAAACAATAAAAAAATCTAAATAATAACAAAATAAATAAAGAAAAAATAAAGAAATAAAGAAAATAATAATAAAAAAATTAAAATAAAGAAAAAAAATTAAACATGAAAAAAAATTAAGAAAATGTATTCTTTAATCCTATTGGTTGGCCTAAAATGGGCTGTGTTCTCCTCCACCTATCACAACATCTGTTACATTTGAAAAAAACTGAAACTGTCCAAATGGTTGTCAAATCACGTCTTAATGAAATAACGGAGGTGTCAAAACTTGTCATTATGGGTACGAGGGGGTCATCAAATGTCGTCTTTATGAGGGAAAGAGATAAAGTTACATCTGTTTAGAGTCCTAATAATATAAACATAGCAAAACAGATTAGGAAAACTGATGACTATTACACATAGTAACAATCTAAATGATAGTCTGCATAATTTATAATACAATATATTTAACAATATTTTTTTACATGCCAGCAATGGTAAGAAAGAACCAAGGATGTAATATGTTTATTGTCATGGCAAAAATATTACTGTACAGTGCAATTAAATGTTGTTTTTTGTTGTTCTCTGTAAAGTTCTTAAAAAAAAAAATAGAGAAGGTAATTATAAAAACAGTTAAGATAAAGTGAAACACACACACACACACACACACACACACACACACACACACACACACACACACACACACAGAAATAAGTCCAATATCAATAAAAAATATGCGGTATGTAAAGGTGTTTAGTGTTTTCCCTAACTGTTTTACTAGTTTCCAAATCAGAAGTTGTGAATCGGTGTTCTTCCAGCTGTTGTTTCAACACATGTGACTGAAAACATCATGACTGACTTTGAGGTGACGTGTTCCGATGTGTTTGGACCTGTTGTTTTGCAGAGCCCACTAGACCCTGGATGCTCCTCTGAGTTCCCCGTCAGAACAGCCATGGATCAGACCCGAGCCGGTGTCGGAGCTGGAGCTGGAGCTCAGGCCGGTCAGAGGCTCAAGGGGAAGATCACGCCCTTCCACCGCTCGCCTATCGTGGACAGAGGAGCCGGCCCCCTCCGAAAACGACCCGCATCAGCGCCGCCCGCAAAGCCCCCAGGATCTCCTCGCCGTTTATTCAGCACAGCGGGCATAACGGCTGCTTCTCTTATCCGAGAGCGATTCCCCCCTCCACCTTCAACTCCAACTCCACCTGCTGCTTCTGGTCGGAGCTCAGTGGGGTCGACTCCTGGTTCAGGCTCTGCACAGACCATGACTGATGTAAAAACACAAACTCCGCCTCCTCCTCCACCTCCTGCTGCTGCTGCTGCTGCCAAGGTAACCATCTGGACTGATAAACTGACCATCGTCTCAGTACAATTAATGAGGAAGTTGAAGCGTTTTTGAGTATTTTATATAAAGAAAGTACAGACAAAGAGAGATGTTTTGGGTTTTAACTGCTATAGTCATCATATGGCTTTTGTTTTTAGAATAGAAATGCATCTGTGAAATTAGAATGATGTGAATGATGCACAAAACATTCAGTAAAAGGCTGAATATGGTTTAAATTGCATGTATTTCTCTGAAGACATTTTAGGTTCACATTTGTTCAGGTTATTCACATTTTATGTGAAATGATAGTGTGTAAATGTAAATATTTTTCATGCAATTTTACTATTTACACTGAAACAAAGATAATTTGGAGTGGTGGCCCATAATCTCCTTGATTGTTAATATGAGAAATCAAGCTTTTTTTTTTTTTTTTTTTAAGGCTGATGCCAATTTTTAAAAATTTGGTCAGCTGATGGCTGGTATCTACAAGCTTAGTTTTGAGGCCAAATTTAATTTTATTTTTTTTTTTACAGCACATTGACAGTAAAATACAATTGAAACACTCAGATAATTAAGATTTTTATGCAGCAATATAAATGAAATTATTAGAGCTGCACAATATATTGTTTGAGCATCGACAGCGCAATGTATGTGTGTGCAATAGTCACGTCACAGGTCCTGTGATGTAGGAACATGAACTCAATGTGTTTTCATCTATTTTCAAGGGTACACAGACTGTGTGCAGCCATCCACCAATCAAAATCATTCTTAATCAGTTTGGAATGAATCATTGGTAACAACATTGAAAAATGAGCAATGACCAGGACAAAATCACTGAAAAATGCGAAAAAGAAAAGCAACGTCAGTTATCTGGAATTATTTCATTTCCAGGAGGAATGAAACTGAAACAGGTGTTCTGTGTCGACAGGGTCTTCTGCTTATTAAAACAACGAGGGGAAACACAACTAATTTGTTTGACCATTTACATCAGTACCACACAGGTATTATATCCTAAGGATCATTTCGTATTACAATATATATCACGGTTAAAAAAATGGCAATGTCAGTTTTTTCCAGTATCGTGCAGTCCTAGTTAATACACATACACATAGTACTCCTAAAACATTTATTGAACTGAAAGTGCTGCCCACATGGGTGCCTGATTAAATATTTTAAAACATTTTTGCCACTGATCAAGTATCTGCTTTCAAAAGAAAACTGAGACCGATGGCTGATATTTAAAAAATCGATATATCAGTTTATGGGGTGACACCGTGGTGCAGTGGTTAGCACTCGTGCCTCACAGTAAGAAGGTCCTGGATTCGATTCTAACATCAGTCGATGGGTGGGACCTTTCTATGTGGAGTTTGCATGTTCTCCCTGTGTCTGTGTGGGTTTCTCCGGGTACTCCGGATTCCTCCCACCATCCAAATCTAAATTGTCCATAGGTGTGAATGTGATAGTGGTTGTTTGTCTCTAAATGTCAGCCCTGTGATGAACTGGCGACATGTCCAGGGTGTACCCCGCCTTCGCCCTTAAGTAGCTGGGATAGGCTCCATGCGACCCCTATGACCCTAGTGAGGATAAAGCGGGTTCAGAAAATGAATGAATGAATGAATGAATGAATGAATGAATGAATGATATATCAGTTTGCCTCTAGTTAAAAGTATAATTTTTGCATTTCACAAGTTTTTTCTACAGACCACAGTGGAGCCTTAGTCAGGCCGGTTTTGGCCCGTGGGCCATATGTTTGACACCCCTACATTAGAATATAATGATCTTCTTTTCTGTTCAAAGTCTGCCAGCAGGAAGGCAACCAGGTCAGGTGTGTCGGAGCCACCAAAGGCTGCACCTCCTCCTCCAGCTACACCTCAGCACAGCAAGAAAAGCAAAGACAAAGCATCTGCTCCCGCCTCTGCCAAACCTCCGTCAGGTTGTTTCTCCTTTTATTTGCAAATATGAATAGTTTGAGGGAAGGTGTAATGATTCCTCTGGAGGTGGTGGGCTGCAGCCGCAAAAACAAGGTCATGTGGATTCTAGGAGAACAAGTGAAGAACAAGCAGTTTGAACACTGTCCTCCAGAATGATTTTGAGCACATGAGCAGAATGTACGTAATGTGCAGTTGTGGAAAAACTGATTAGACCACCATATATTTTCTTCAATTTCTTGTTGATTTTAATACCTGGTACAACTAAAGATACATTTGTTTGGACAAATATAATAATAACAACAAGAATATCTCATAGTAGTTTAATTTTAGAGCTGATATCTATCTATTTTCATGGTTTTCTTGATAATAACCAAAATCACATCAGTTCTTGCATCAATATCTATGACATTGTACTGACAAAAACAGTGCTTTTTTCTTTTCTGTCTGTTTTAGTCTCATGATACACACAGGAGTTAGTACTTGATTGCATAACTATTGTTTATGATGACTTTTGATGGTCTAATAATTTTTTTCCATGACTGTATAACAAACATATTGCTCTCTTGCTTCTCTCAGTCTTCTTTAATTTCTTCTCTTCTGTTTTGTGCAAAATGACCAATAGTTAGGTAATATCTTATACAACAGACCTGATTATTAGCACATAAAGACTATTATGTTTTTGCCAGTTTCTAAATTAATTTTTCTTCTTCTTAACCTTTCTTAAGTGATTTATTAAAATAATATTCTCTGTATTTTGCATTTTTCATTGTTGTCATGCATTTTCCTATATTTAGTTTCTATTTA
Organism: Fowleria isostigma; assembly: GCA_029814645.1. Classification (NCBI taxonomy): domain Eukaryota; kingdom Metazoa; phylum Chordata; class Actinopteri; order Kurtiformes; family Apogonidae; genus Fowleria; species Fowleria isostigma. Next base: position 19,848,650 of record JAPTGZ010000009.1, read on the forward strand.
TTTATGTTAAATGTTCACTATAAAAAAAGGACATTATATCAAAACAGAGAAAACTCAAGAAAAAGTGTCTTTTGTAGCAAAATATATCATTAAGTATCATTTTGTAAAGCACTTTGGGCACCATTAATGTGCAGAAAAGCGCTATATAAGTACCAACCATTTACCAACCATTTACCATTTAAGTGAACATAAACCAAGTGTCTCCATCTACTGTCATTGATCCAACTCCATGGGTTTTACTGGTGAATCAATTTTGTAGAAGATGACAGTGTTTCCACGGTAACTACAGAACCTCTGAATGTCCACATAGGTCATATCTGATGACCATGAAAAGATGACACACTACATTTTACACCTATTATTCACATGTATTGATAGGATTAATAGATCAACAGGTATTAAACAGTTTATATCAGTAGAGACCAGTGGATGTTTGGGTCTTTATGGGTTAAGTGGATCTGTTCCAACACACACACACACACACACACACACACACACACACGCACACGCACAGTTAAATCGTGTGAGTCTAATTTTCCATAGACTTTTGTTTTTTCTGTAACTCAAATAGATAGAATACAATGCAAAGATGCAAAACTTCTATACAGTTCAAGCAAAATTAAATCCTCAAAGATGACTTTAAACAGGGTGATGTGATGTAAATCTGATCCTCTGAGCTTCCTCCTCTGACCTCCATCTTACCTGTCTTTGTTTGCTTTTCGCAGCTGTGAAGAGAAAGAAGAGGAAAATGGGAATGTACAACCTGGTGCCCAAAAAGAAAGCCAAAGCTCTGAAACAGCAGGAGAAGGCAGGTCCATTTATGTCTTTATGTTATAGCAGGTGCCTAAGATGCCAATGACTGTAAAGACATTAACTGAATATATTTACTTCAATGGGGGGTTATGTGATCACGAGAGGGAGTAGTGAGTCATTCTGCTGCTTTCCCATGGGGCCTTTGACTAAAGTATCAGAAAGTGACTACTGTATTTAATTTTTGGACCATAAGTTGCACTTTTTTTCATAGTTTGGCTGGTCCTGCAACTTATACTCCGGTGCGACTTATATATGTTAAAATATATAATTTCGTAAAGGCCCTGTTCGGACAATTGGGAGTCAGTGGTATTTTTCCGGGACAAAGACTACGCTTCCCATAAGCATAAGCGACAACTGTCATAAGGGCAGGACGTGCGTCTGCATTAGTATTGGAGCTAATGAATCAACAGCGGATTCTTACAACTCTGCGTTTTTTTTTCAAGACAACAACTTGCAGGATGCAAACCAATGAGGTCATAACCTCATCTGTACTGTACATATGTGAGTGAGTGAATGTTGAGGACACGAAGTACACAGCGGTGTTGTCGGGCTTTTTACTAGTGTTAGCCGATGAAGCTAAGAGATAGATGACGGAGCTAGGGAAACTCGGCGGCTCTGTACCGAAGAACTAACCGTGACCAGGACATGCCAACATGGACAGACAGACAGGTCGATCAGCAGACTGGTGAAGTGGTCAGTAAGTACGCTAATGTTAGCTGCCTTTAAACAAAGTGCAGGAAAAAGCAACTGTCATGTTAGTAAGAGGAAATAAGGTAGCCTGGCTCCCACATACAATTACCCAGTACACCACAGACAGAAAAACCAGTAAAACACTTTAAAATTGTTATAAAATTTGCCGGTGAGCAGTCGTAGAAAGTCAGACCTGAAACGATGCTAAAAATAAAACAGATTACACATGTCAAAGAAGTAGAAATGCAGCTAATGCATTAGTATTTACCAAATGTTTGACTGATACCAACAGACACTCGAGTCAAATCCACTGTTCCAGTTCATATGAATACAGAACAGACATTCTGTATCTGTAGATGAAGGGGTCAACACATCTGTTTTAATTTCTTAAACTCCTTCGTTCTCTCCATCCATTAAATCAATGCCGATGTTTATCGGTGTTTTAGTCTGTGCTCTGTCACTCTCCCATTTATCTTTCTTCCGTCCTTTTTTTCCACCCAAAAACATGCAACTTATACTCCGATGTGCCTTTTTTTTTTTTTCCCCCTTCATGATTCATTTTTGGGCTAGTGTGACTTATACTCCGGAGCCACGTATAGTCCAAAAATTACGGTAGATGTGATGAGAACCATCCATTAAGAAACAACTTTAGGAGTCAAAGAAAAGAAGTGATAAAAATAGGAGGTGTTTTCTCCATATACAGCTATAATGTAAACTATCAGCTCATGCAGCACATGAAGATTATAAGACACAGCGTTATTTTGAGCAACTGTTAAAAAAATAAGCCTCTGAGTGTTAGTTTGGAGAAAAAAGTTTATACTTTATACTTTATTCAGTGACTGAGACAGTCTGTAGATATATTTAATTTAATTTTCAGTTTATATTTTATATAACAGGGACAATGTACAATCATCAGCATTACTGTAAATGTACCATTTTAGTCTAATGGATATAAATGACATCAGGCTTTTAGCTAGGAATTTTTGAGAGGGCGTCCACTTTTCCTGCAATGGTGCGATGTGTGCGCGGCAAAGCCGTGAGATGTGAGCTTTGCGCGATTCCGCGAGACTGCAAGAAAAATCCAAAATGGCGGCCCGGTGGCGGCGAATTTTGAA
>JAPTGZ010000009.1:19874112-19888248 GCA_029814645.1 Fowleria isostigma
TAGAATAGAATAGAATAGAATAGAATAGAATAGAATAGAATAGAATAGAATAGAATAGAATAGAATAGAATCAGTTTAGCAGCTCTGTTTCTTATTTAGCAGCAAAAACACTTAAAGTACAAACACACTATAAAATATATGTGGTGGCAGAATCCACTGAAATACTCCTGTTTCTGTTCAAATTCACTGAGGTACTCTTGCTTATGTAATTTTTTGTAGTGGAGCTCAGATTATTTCACCCAAGTGGAATGTGCTGTTGGACCAACATACGCAGACTCACACTCAGACACACATATGAGGTCTGACTGATCGTATGATCATAAACCCACATCCAAAGACCCTTACACTATAAAGACCCAACCTCTTCCTGGAAAAGGGTCTTTTTCTGTTTTGTCTGGCTTGTGTCTGTGACTTTGTGCTCTGTCTGGTCCAGGAGTGGGCAATCCTGGTCCTCGAGGGCCGCAGCCCTGCACATTTTAGATATTTCCCTCTTCCAGCATACCTGGTTCAATTAATGATCAGCTCATCATCCAACTCTGCAGAGGCCTGATAATGACTGAATGACTTCCAGGTGTGTGGAAGAGGGAAATATCTAAAACGTGCAGGGCTGCGGCCCTCGAGGACCAGGATTGCCCACCCCTGATCTAAAACATGAGGTCTCAAACATGCAGTTTATGAAAGAACACCCAAAATCTTAAAGAAACTGAAGGTGTTTTATCAAGGAAGACTGGGCAGCTTTACCATCTGAGAAAATAAAGTGTCTCATCCACAACGACCACATAAGACTTGAAGCTGTCATTGATGTTAAAGGGGCGGGGCCAATACATAGTATTAAGAACTGGGGTATGTAAACTTTGGATCACAGTCATTTTGATAGTTTCTGTTGTCAGTATGATTTAAAAAGAACAAATTCATTTGTTTGATAATGAATGACTTCATCCAACCAATAACCACAAGGGGAAGAAAAGTTTTCATATTATTATTCATATTCTCTGAAAAATGGACAAAGAATCACAAATTCTGCTAGGGTATGTAAACTTATGAGCACGAGTCTATATGCACATATCCATACAAGCATATAGATGCACAGACATACATACTTCAGATATATGTGTTCAAACATAGATACATATGCACATATACATGTATGTAAAAGAAAGAATGAAGATCAGCATTGTCACTGATATCATAGGTGTAAAAGCAGAGAAGAGAAGACTGAAAATGTATCAGTTAAAAATCATTAGTCTGAGTGAGGGGCTGCTTCAGAATGTGATGCTCCATTTTCACAGTTTCACATGTTTTAATCAATAAACGACGCTTTATGGTTACGAATAACGGATTGTACACGAAAAAAGACGAGGATGTTGTAACTATAAGCAACACTGATAATCCCTGTTGGGCAACGTTTGTGTAAGGTTGTCTAATTCCGTTTGGATTGTATTTCAGCCATCCCACCCAGTCTCTGATGTTCAATTCTTTGATCTAGCCATGTTGTCCCTTAACTCAAGATAACTGCTTGCCTTAGAGAAAACAACAAAAAGACTTACACACTGAGTGTTAGAAAAAAGGCCAAAGACCTGTTATGACTTTGCCTGATTGGATCATTCTCAGTTTTCCACAGATATTTCATGGCCAGTGGAAATGCTGATTATTTTAACATGGCGCAAAGGGAAGCAAAATCTCTAATTTAGACTTTGAGTATATGGGTGTTTGATCCAAACCGAAAATGTGCTTTTGATTTATTACCAAGCAGACCCATATTTTCCTGAATAAAATGATGTATGTGTCATACAAGATATAAATGCATAATTATGCTATTTCTGAACACATTATTAGTGCCTCCAAATGACTTGCCAAACATTCCCCTGTAAACTGGATGAACTATGTGTTCACTGCGCACACACACAACACCAATAGAGAGGCGGATAGTAATATATGTGTGCGCTTAAGTCAAACACATTCATAAGAGATGACAGAGTGTTTCTTTGCCAAGGCTCAGTGTTTGTTTTTTTAATATTTTTCATTTCGGTCTGACTGATATGAGTATCAAAAGAACATGTGGTATTGGTTGAATTAATAATGTAAGGACTGATCTGCCCACATACTCAGTAGATGAGTAAGACAAGCAATAGGTCTCCAGCTTTTCATAATGAGGCCAAAGTATCCTGACAGATTTTAATGATGACAGAAATGCCTATTGTTAGAGAACTATAATTAACATTTTGATAGGTATGACTCACGCAAGCACTGCGGCAGATCTCCAGTCCACGTCCCATTTCCTGTGCAGGTGAGCACAGCGGGGAAGGAGAGCTCGTAGCCTGGAAGACAGCTGTAGCTCACACCGGTACCCCACTCCAGGACGGAGCCCTCCAGGAGGCCGTTGGGGATGGGTGGGGGTGTCGAACATGTGACCACTGTGGAGAAGGCGAGGACACAATCAAAGACCGGCTTATCAGATCAGTGAGTACACATAATAATAGAGTCTGTGTCAGAGGAAGAATCAGGAGGGTAGGGCTGAGGCTTGAAGGAGGGCTTTATAATCTAATAGAACTGTGAGGCTGCTGAGCACTCTACTTAAAAAGCAACACAGAAGCATCTATGTTTTTGTTTTGGATCAAGTTAACACACTGAGAAGACACAGCTGTTTATATTACCTCATGTATATTTGCACTACACGCTCTATAGTTGAATAATGTGCTATTGGTTTTTATACTTGCACTAGTATTCTGTTTACCGTCATACTATTTGTACAGTTTTGTTCAAATTCATGTCCTTTATTCTGTATATTTTTTAACCCATAAGGACCCAGTGTGACATTTGTGGTACGTTCCAAATAAATTTTTCTCAATATTTAACTGTCCTTAAGTGGTTTATTGCCATTTATTGTAATATTATCTTCTGTATTTCATATTTTTTCAGTATAAATCAGGTATTTTCCAACATTTAATTTGCTAATGATGCACATGGTCATAAAGGTTTAGAGTAAAGTTGAGGGTTATTATATCACAAACAGAGAAAACTTAAGGAAAAAGTGACTTTTTCAGCAAAACTTATCATTAATTGAAAATAATCCCTGTCTATCTGTTGGAAATAGTATCCAGAGAATGTCTTACTGTGAGTGAGTTTTAATGTTTTAGTGTTTTAGCTGAAATGATGATAACTTGTTTTGATCAAATCCAACCAGATGTTTGGGTCAGAGGGTTACAGTAACCTGTCATGGGTTACAGTGGTCGCAGTGTCACAGTGACCAGGCCACAGTACAGTTGGAGATCCACAACCTGTGTCCACCCCATGATCCAACCAACTGGATGAGTTGTTTACCAGACTATGAGATGCCTCTTATGGATAAGTGGACATAAAATGATGTCTGATTTGGGTATAAAAATATTGGAATCAGAAAATAAACTCTGAGACGTTCCTCAGACCTGCAGAATTTCTGTGTCTTTGCATTTCTTCAATATGAAATTCTACAACATATTTTTTTTTTTTTTTTTTACAATTATTATTAATTGATCAATATAATACAACTTAATCTCCTCAAGTTGAGGAGCAAGAAAAGAACAGAAAACAAACTAATGAAAATAAAAGAACAGCCTGTGTTTGTGTCAGAATGTGTTTAGGGTCCTTAATAGACCCTTTATTTCCTGAATGTCAACCATTTTCCGAGGTTTTTGTAAAGAGATTTTATTTCAACTTGTTTGTATGTAAGATGTTCCATTTTAAGTATATTGTCTATGATTGAAAACCATTGTTTGTAGGATGGAGCATCAGTCTTAAGCCAGTTCATTGTTAAATAACTGTATTTTACACCAATTATTGACATGTATTGATAGAATTACTGGATCACGGTATTAAACAGTTTATATCAGTAAATGATTTTGGTAGATGGCAGATGTTTGGGTCTTTATGGGTTAAAAAAAGGTTTAATATTAAGAAAATTTAATTTGGGAACTGACACAAAAGTAGTGCTGGGTCTTTATGGGTTAATACATATACTTATTGGAAAATATGTGAGAGCTAAGGTTAAGCCAGACTCATGTTTGTTGTTTATGTGAACAAACTTTGCCCATAAAGGAAATTCAGGTTCTGATTACTGTCTAAAGAAAAAGATGCATCAGGGCTTGTGCATTAACATTGCTAACAAGCCAATGTTGTTGAAATCCAGGAAACACACGATTCTCACATATAGATGAGACTAAAATAAGGACAGAACGCATTATAAGAGCATGTCAGATCCTACTGAATTCAAGATAAATACTTTATCCAAATGCAAAAACATCTACAATTTCCAAATGTCTCACCAAAAAAAGAAAAAAAACCCATAGTGGACACTGACAGATTACATTTTTAAAAAATCTAATTATCTGCTGTGGGAATAAGGTCAGAACTAATGAGTGAGTGAGTCCATGGTATGAAGGAAGTAAGGATTTATGATAGTTAAATTAAACAGACCTCATATTATTAGATATAACTCATGTAGTTTAACTTCAATATTTTAATAAAAAATCATTTTATCCAACACATTGTCATTTTTGTGGGTTTTATATTCCAATTTAAACCCACAATGATAAAATATCCTCGAGTGCCTATCCGCTGTGTCCTTTATAAAACACAGCGGGATTGACATGAGCTATTTTGTGCAGGTTAAACATGATCATGTTTTGTCAAATGCACTATTACACCACACACTACAAATTATACTCCCCTCTTCCAGTTATCAAGAAGAACCAGAAGAGGCACAAATTCACCATTCTCCATAATGTGGATTATGACTGCGTGAAAACTAGGTTTTTAGCCCAGAGAAATGGTCTGTGCTTTGAAGAGTATGTGGGATTTTTCTGCCATTTCCGCTCAGAGTATATTTAATAATTTCTGTGAGAAATAAGGGGACATCATGCGTCTATGTAAGCCATAAACTTTCAGCTCAAGAAATGTAATAAATGAATACATAATAAAGCTCGGAGTTTGTTCTGACACACTTTGAGATGAACCCGTGGGGACGCAGATGGGATATGGGTTTTAGGGATGTGAATAAATTATAGCACTTGTTTTATACCATTACTATCCTCCCTCAACACCCATCATTTTCCCCAAGTCTTTCTTTCTTTGAGACATACCCGCCCATGCTGAAAATACTTGAACAAAGATCTGCAAATTGAAGTCAAGCTACACCAGCATCGCGACTGTCTGGCAAGATCAAATGTTTAGTTTACAAATCAAATTACTTAAACTGTCATGTAAACATAATGGCTCTCTAGTTAGAGTTAATCCTTTTGCAGTGCAACATAATCATCACAAACATGTACATATGCAGCCATGTGAAAGCAGGCTATGCTTTGTTTTAATGCACTGTGGCTTACGGGCTGCGTGTGTTGTTTTCCCATTCGTATAAGTAATTATGGCGCGTGGATTTGGTGTCAGATCAGCGATTCTTTATGACCGGCATGTGCAGTGTTTGGCTATGAACTCACCTACTGACAGAACATTCATTCAGCGGACGCTCTCTCATCATTTCTGCTGTGTATTAAAGCCAAGCCCCCAAATCTATCAGCAAGCAGCCAAGATTAAACTGTCCTTATCACTCAATGATGCTACGTGATCCAGACAAAATTACTTGACACTTGACCATCACATGTACAGGAGCTTCTGGGACATCCCTTTTCAAGTCCACGAGTGTTCATTTAGAGTCAGGTCCTCTCTTTGTGGACGGATCACCACAAGGTTTTCTGTCTGTGGGAATTCTGTGTGAACGTACTCTTAGCAGTGGATGTGGATGGAATACCTGCATTCAATTATTAGGGGGTATGTCCTTAAACTTTTGCTTTTTTAGATGTGAAGCAGGTTTTCCCCTTCTGCAGTTGTGGAAAAAAGTTTTTGGACATCCTTGAAATTTGAAATATCATTAAACATTTACAGGAAACTGTTTTTTGCGTTTCAAATGTGGCTGTATCAGACAGACACAAAAAAAAAAATGCAAATGTTTTTGTTTATTGCTAACAAGAAACAATAAAACTAAATTTGAGAGTTTCAACATGCAGAGGTGGGAAGCAACTAAGTATAAGTAGTTTGTTACTGTACTTAAGTAGGTTTTTTTTAGGTATCTGTACTTTGCTTGAGTATTTATTTTTCTGGTAACTTTTTACTTTTACTCCCTACATAAATATCTGTACTTTATACTCCTTACTCAGAATAGACTTGTTACTTTTTCAAACTAGACAGATGACAGTACGTCAAATGTCATTTCATTCACTGTTGAATTAAAAAAGGGAAATTTTTGGGATTTTGTCTGGTTAAATAAGTAATGTTTCATTCATGGCAAAAAAATACAGTTTTACTTTTGTACTTTATTACATTTTAGACATACTTTTTTACTTTTAATTAAGTAAAGGAGTTGAATCAGTACTTCTACTTTTATCAGAGTATTTTTTCACACTAGTAGCTCTGCTTCTACTTAAGTACAGAATATGAGTACTTTTGTCACCAACATGTCATGTCCTGGATGTGTTTCATTATCTTGTTCAAATGGAACAGAGCATGTGCAGAAGGGAACAATAGTTCAGTAATTTTTAATGCAATATACAGTTGTGCTCATAAGTTTACATACCCTAGCAGGATTTGTGATTCTTTGGCCATTTTTCAGAGAATATGAACGATAATACAAAACCTTTTCTTTCACTCGTGGTTAGTGGTTGGATGAAGACATTTATCATCAAACAAATGTGTTTGAACCGCACCACCTCAGGGCTCCACAGACAGTAGATGCTTTTAAAAAAGGAATGAAAACTTTCTTTTAGAAAAGCTTTTACTGATTGATTTGTATCTATTTTGTCTGTTGTTTTAATCTGTTGTGTACTTTTTTTTAATCAATTTTATTGTATATTCTTGCTTTTAATGTGCACTTTGAGATTTGGTGTCAAATGTAACAGTTCGTTACAAACAACATTTTTAAAATATTATTATTATGTTTGAGACCTCCCCAGAGTGGATCAATGATGTTGAGGTCAGGAGACTGAGATGGACACTCCAGAACCTTCACTTTTTTCTGCTGTAGCCAATGACAGGTCAACCTAGCCTTGTGTTTTGGGTTACTGTCATGTTGGAACATCCAAGACCGTTCCAATCGCATTCTGTCAGGGTATGTAAACCTATGAGCACAACTGTATCTCAAATTAATGGGGTGTCAAAAAACGTTTTTCCACCAGATGTCAGAAACATCCTCCAGCAGTACTTTGTCTACACACAGACAATTTGAAGTTTGTATTTTTTGATAATCCTCTTTATTCAACCAGTATTTGATATCAACCAAGGGGGTCATAGTTCTTGTTTAAAAAAATTGGAGGTCAGCCATTACCTTCTTGTAAGCTTCCCTCAAGCATTTCAAGTAAATATTAGGCTATTATCTGTGCACTGATGTAGTTCTTGCTGGAGTGATCGACTAAATTACACGTTTTGTTTTGGAAAGATGCTCCGTATACAAGAAAAGAGCAGCGCTGTGTAGTCTTTAATAGCTTTATTCCATTTTCCATGCCAGCCCACCAACCAGCAATTTAAAGCAATTTTTAGTCTACACAGCTACATTTCCTCACTTTGTTAGTGCTACATCAGAGGTGCAAATAGGTCTACTGTTAGCCTTGATCATTCAGGAACAGGGATGAAAGCACTTTAGCTACTTTCTCTTTCTTCGAGACACACCACAACTTTCTCGGGTGGCTCCAAGTGTAAATTGTGTCAGTGTAATGTTGGAGAGAACTTCTTCAGGTGGAAAACTTGCAAAAGGAGAAGCACACTGTGGTTTTAAAATGACTAAATCCCTGCGAAAGAAAATGCCACATAAATAGATGTGTTTTTGTGTTTGCAGCACAAAGGTGTATTCTTTCACATACTGAGAGGGACTTTGAAAATGGTAATGCACAGACAGTGGATAAGAGGAGAATGTTGAGTGAAATAGTTGCTGAGTTTCGGGCTTATTCCAGCGGAGAACATCCTGTGAGCCCGACTACTATGCAGTTAAAAATGAGAGGGCTTCAAACTATTGTATTAGCATAAGTTAGACCCATGATGTCTATTATTACTCTACTGTCTTGTGAAGTAAAGGTGGATTTTTTTTTTCTGCTGGAAACAAATCATTACAGTAAATGTGGGGCATGCCACAGAGGAATATTCACATGTTCTCTCCAAGGTGGAACCATCTTTTGTTCCTCGTTGGAAGTGGATCTAAAAAGATTTCCATATGGATATGTATGTGCTGTGCTTCTTTTTTTTTATACTATATTTGGACATGTTTTTTTCACCACGGAAATAGCTAATAAAAGTCAAAGGGAAAACAATACATTAATGTAGCAATCTGTTGTTTGTTTTAATGTTAATTTGGGAATGTAATTTTGTTTTAACCCATACAGACCCAGATTACTTCTATGTCAGTTTCCAAATGAAACTTTCTCTATATTTAACCTTTTTTAATCCATAAAGACCCAAACGTCCACCATCTACCAAAGTCATCTACTGATATAAACTGTTTAATACCTGTTGATCCACTAAAACATGTAAATAATTGGTGTAAAATACAGTTATTCATCATTTCATGGTCATCAGATATGACCCATTTGGACGCTCAGAGGCTTCGTAGTTACTGTGGAAACGCCATCATCTTCTACAATATTAATGGAGTTGGATCAATGACAGTGGATGGACACACTGGGTTTATATTCAGTTAATCAGAGATTTTGCTGAAAAAGTCCCTTTTTCTTCAGTTGTTTCTGTTTTTAGTATAATAATCCTCAATTTTACTCTAAACTTTTATGATCATCTACATAATTAGTAAAATGTTGGAAAATACCTGATTTTCAAACAAAAAAAAAGCAAAATACAGAAGATAATATTACAATAACTGGTGACAAACCACTTAAGGATGGTTAAATATAGAATAAAATTTATTTGGAAAGTGCCACAAATGTCACACTGGGTTAAATATATAAATAATGATACAAAATAACAATAATAAAATAATAATATACACTAATTTAATATTCTAAAAAATATAAACATGTGGGTTAAAGTTCTAAAGAAGAAACAAGTTCACTTGAAATTGTTTCTCTTTGATCTTAATGAATTTAGTAAAGAGTATCTTCAGTTTGGGATTTACGTGCTGTTGCTCTGGAGCCTTGGGAAGAAAAAACAAAAAACAAAAAAACAGCACGTGCCACATTCTGAATTACTTCCCAAAAATGCCAGACTAGAGGCTGTGAAGTAGAAAGTTAGTTTGCCTGTGCATATGCGGGTCTTCCTGTACAGTATTATGTCTGTGAGAGAATGAAAGGAGAGAGAGAGCATGAGTGCAAGTAGGCAAATAATGCTGGTTAGAGGGGTAGGCCTACTAATCCCATAAGCACTGCGTCGGAAATTTCTTCAGAAATAAAAAAATAAATAAAGGCACGGGTGGCAGGCAGAACTCAATGGAAAGCAGAGTGTGTCCCCATTTTCCTAAGTAGTTCTAAGCAGCATTAGTGCCTCTTAGCTGAACACGCCAAACCTGGGATTCAAGCTGAATCCTTGCTGGGTGAGGCTTAAGATGTGTCATCAGTGTGTGTGTGTATGTCACACACATACACACGGCGTGGCTAGCACTGATGCATTAAGTGCAAATTTATGCACACAGACGGCACATGCAAAAACCGTCTCCTAGTATCTATCTCTCCCTCTATTTCCTCCTCTCCATCTTCCTCTGTCTACTCCCCCTCCTTGAAATATTGGCTGGTATCATCCAGATCAGTGACAAGATAACAGATGCCCTGTATCATAACAATTTTCAGCTCTCCCCACCTAAACCGCCACACCTTATAGTTAAACCCGATCATGCAAACGAAAAGGACGGCTGATTTTATTGGGCGAGTTGAAGAGGCACGGATTTTAGCCTCGCATGCAAGGGAAAAAAAAAAAAAAACAAAGAAAAAAAGAGAGATATTTTCCTGTCTCTTTCTAAGCCCTAATGCTGCGTAGGCTTGTCAGTGGGAAATGATAAAAATGCTGTTATTACCAGTACGCTTTTCATTGCTTGTCCTAGATCTTAGGTCTTAGAAAGAGACCAAAAGGAAAGGAAAAAAGAGCAGCAAGGCAGAGAAAATAAGAAGAAAAAAAAAAAGATCTGCATTTCTACTTAATACACCAACCGCGCCAAGAAATGGTGAAATGAATAAAGAGCAGCCACTTGGTAATCAAAGTCCTGGCTTTGTTTTCTTGTATTCATTTACCTCACAAGAGGAATAAGAGTGAAGAGGCAGGAAGGACTGTGTGGCTCGCTGACTAATGCATACAGGTCAGTAGAAGCTGACGGTGTTCAGGCAGCAGCGGCATGAAGGTGTATAAGTATCTGCATGTACGAGACAGATAGTTCTGTAATTGAACACCCCCGTGTGATTGTAAATGCGTTAGTGTTTATGGGATGAGGAAGGTTGAGCTGTGGGGTTTTGCTCCCCTCCACACCACTTCCATCAAGCATAACAGCGTCGAGTCCAAGAGCCTGAGCTGTTGCAGTAGCTGTCAAGGATTAGAGCTTAGAGGTTAGGAGCCTCGCACACTTAAAAGCACACATGCATGCACACAAACCCTCGCTCTCTGCTCTTTTTTCACTCCTTCCTTTCAAACTGCCACGGGTAAAAGTTGTGCACCCATTGATTCACCCAACAACTTCAACATACCACGGAACGGGGTACATAAATAATGAAACGCAGCCATGAAATATTACAAATGAATGTCACTTTGAATGTTGTTAACTTGGAGCCAAGGTCAAGTGAGTCTGAGAAGGGCAGGGTTGAAAACTACATGACGGTTTGAGTAGTGGCGCTACGACGTGACAATGAAACACTACTTCTGAGCCCGTAACAGCATCTGATACCCAGAATAAGTGTGGAAAAAAGCCATTACATAACAGAAATAAAGTATCTTTCCTTCTTGTGTATCTTTACATCACTCACTAGTCTATCTTTTCCCAGTCCTGTAAGTGTGTCTGTGCGCACGCAATTCTTTTTTCTCTCACATTTCATTTGTCCTTTTTCCATTTCTCATGAGGCAAATACAACACCAGCTCTCTTCTCTGCGACTGAGATGGGAGCCAGGGAACAGTTCCTTAGCAACAATGAGCCACTGTTTGCCTCGTGGGTTCCTCCCTTTTTCTAGTGTACTTTTGAACTGTTGGCTGCACAAGTTAATCTTCCCTGCAATATTCACTTTTGGGTGTCGATGGAAGACATGCTAATCTCCGCTTCCACTCGAGCGTCATAAATCACAGAGTGATGTAGCGCTGATGGGCAAACAAGAACTAAGTCGCATTGGTGAATTTTCTACCTCTGATGATAATCAAGCCTATAGAGTGTGCGCAAACTTTTACTGAGATGAAGTGAGTGATTAGAAGGATCCTTGACATGATAAAGAGAACTTCAGAGCCATCCATCATTGGGTGTAGAAGAAACTTTTATCCCTGGCACTGTGCCACCACTGAAACATTTTAGATGCATATTCAGTAACTTGTTATGTTATACTGTATATTACATTAGTTTATGTGACTGTGTGTTAATACAAATATAAAACCCTGTGCCCTTTGTAGTCTGTTGGCATGTGCTTACTTTGTGCATATAGTGGTGTTATATTTTATCATTAAGCAGAGGTGTCAAAAGTATTCACATTCATTACTCAGGTAGAAATATAGATAATAGGGTTTAAAAAGAAAAAAAAATCAACTCAAGCTTTTTACTCCACTAAAAGTGTAAAAGTACTGGTTTCAAAACCACTTAAAGTATAAAAGTAAATGTAAGGAGAAAAAACTGCCATTTAGACAAAAGTTTATGCTGCACACAGGGGCCTATAGTGCACTGCCTCATCTCCAGAAACAACATTTTCTAAAGGCCATAATGACTATAATGTTATATTAAAATGTCAATGTGGAAAGATGTGGGATGCATTAGGCTACCTGTTTCAGCTCATATATGCCCACTGAAAATGAACACAATTAGTCCAATGCAAATGTATTAAAGAACCATATAGGTGTACTACTGAGCATTAACATGTGTTTCATGGAGCTGAAGATATGCTGACTAGTTGAATATAAGTATTAGAATGGTGCAAAAGTCAGGTGGATGGATCACATACAAACCAATAGGATGTCAGAATGGTATACAGTTGTGCTCGTAAGTTTACATACCCTAGCTAAATTTGTGATTCTTTGTCCATTCTTCAGAGAACATGAATGATAATATGGAAACTTTTATTTCCCTTGTGGTTACTGGTTGGATGAAAACATTTATCATTAAACAAATGTGTTTACTCTTTTTAAATCATTATGACAACAGAAACTATCCAAATGACCCTGATCCAAAGTTTACATGCCCTAGTTCTTAATCTTCTGTATTGGCCCCACCCCTTTAACATCAATGACAGCTTCAAGTCTTTTGTGGTAGTTGTGGATTAGGCACTTCATTTTCTCAGATGATAAAGCTGTCCATTCTTATCAAAACACTTTCAGTTCCTTTAAAATTTTGGTTTTCTTGCATGAACTGCATGTTTGAGACCTCCTCAAAGTGGATCAATGATATTGAGGTCAGGAGACTGATATGGACACTCCAGAACCTTCACTTTCTTCTGCTGTACCAATGACAGGTCGACTTGACCTTGTGTTTGGGTCACTGTCATGTTAAAACATCCAAGACCGTCCCATGCGCATTCTATCAGGGCATATAAACTTATGAGCACAACTGTATGTTTATATGTCTCATCCAACTACAATCAAATTCACTTTATCCAGATGGCATGAATTATCTGGATATTTATTTTTTTTAAATTTGAACCACGACAACCCGGAATGAAATAGGAGTAACAAGGTTATTTTTAAAAAAGTAAGAAGTAGAAAGCAAAAATTCAGACGAAAAATAATTGCTCCAGTAAAGTATAGATAACCCAAATTTCTACTTAAGCAAGGCAACAAAGTATTTGTACTTTGTTAAGTGACACATCTGTCATTAAAGTGTCAGAGGAGTTAAAGCCCTGGCATTTAGTGTGACTCTCTAAAATGTCCTGCAGCTTTCCCTTTACCTGCAACCCTCTTTGTGCTGTTGTTTAGCTTTTTCCTTCCCTTTATCAAATAATTCATTATACTGTTATTGTTACTGACCAATTTCTTTTGTTATTTTGTAATGAATAATTGATTTTGTTGGTATGGTATTGGATGGTGTTGGTTAATAATCTAGTACAACTGTGTATGTGTTTGGCATACATTTAGGTTTTAATGTGACTTCTTTTATCAGCTCCCTTAAGTGAACACTATCTGTCTACATAGGAAGTTCTGTGTCACCTTGCTTACTAATCTCATTAGATCTCAGGGTGTAAGCATGTACTATACTGTATCTGACGGTATGCTTGTGTGCCAAGGTTGACACTGCACGGTCTGATAGTTATCAAGGTCTTTTGTGAAACATGAACAGTGCTGTGCATGCAGGTGTGTGCGTTTAAGGACGCTTACCTTGGCAGGCAGGCATGGTGCCGCTCCAGGTGCCGTTGTTGGTGCAGGTTCTTGTCAGGGTGGTGTCCCCTCCTATCATCACATATCCTGGCTGGCACATAAATGTCACATTCTGGTTCACCGTGATATCGTCACCAAATCTGAGGCCGTTTGCTGGTATCCCAGGGTCTCCACAAGTGATCACTGTTGTTGGAGTTCAAACATAAGAAATGATCAGAAATGTTTTTTTTATGGCTGGTGCAAAAGCAAAGACACAATATGAATCATTCACTATTTTTAAAGATAATACATTAAAGAGCAAATACATTAAAAAATACGTTAACCCATACTTTTGTGTCAGTTCCCAAATAAAATTTTCTCTATATTTAACTTTTTTTTAACCCATAAAGACCCAAACATCCATCATCTACCAAAACCACCTACTGATATAAACTGTTTAATCTCTGTTGATCCACTAATACATGTCAAATTTTGGTGTAAAATCCACTTATTCATCTTTTCATGGTCATCAGATATAACCCATTTGGACGTTCAGAGGCTCCATAGTTACCGTGGAAACACCATCATCTTCTACAAGATTGATTCACCAGTAAAACCCATGGAGTTGGATCAATGACAGTGGATGGACA
>JAPTGZ010000009.1:19888348-19900033 GCA_029814645.1 Fowleria isostigma
AACATCTACATGATTAGTAAATTAAATGTTGGAAAATACCTGATTTTTGCTGAAAAAACACAAAATACAGAAGATAATATCAAAATAAATAACAATAAATCACTTAAGGACAGTTAAATATGGAAAAAAATTTATTTGGTACGTGCCACTAATGTCACACCGGGTCCTTATGGGTTAACTGAAATATTTTCTTGAGTGTTGTGATGTAATCATTTCTTATGCCTGTGCATGTTGAAAACAGAAGGGTGAGGTGTTATTAATTCAGCACACATTTCTGGTTTTGGCTGCCTTTTTAACAGTTGCTTTTAGTCTCCTACAGTAATCATTTTTCTTCACTTGCATCACCAGGGCATAACCATGTACTTGTTATTTTTGCATATGTGCTACAGGCAAAAAAAAATGTGGGTAGAGCTTGTGATGATTAATAATTATCCTCTGAACCACATACTTTTGTTTAAAAAGTTTTTATACCTGTGTCAAATACAATGGTACAGGGTGAAAAATGGCTCATCAAACAAAGCACTGAAGAAGCACTGTGTTGTTTCATCATGTGCAGTACAGTTATACCGAGGCCACTCTGAGCTGAGATAGTAGTCAAAAACTGCTGTGCATCACAATACAGAACTATAAAGGAGGAAGTTTGCTAGTATTACATACAGTTGACAAACAAAAGGAAAAGCCAACATAAAGATCACAAAGTGTCTTAGTAAAGTGTTTGGACACCACAAGCTGCACAAAACAGCTTCAATTCTGCCTCGGCTGAACTGGCTGTACAGCAGGGATAAACACCCTTCTTCCAAAAGATGTTCCCTCATTTGATGTCTGATGATGGTGGTTTACAGCACTGTCTAACACATTGGTCTAAAATATACCATGGTTCATTTATAAAATAGTGCAGGATTTATACTAAAACTGTACCTGATCACAGAAGCTAAAACAGTGTCTGTCAAAACCAAAGAATCGATTTCAGACGCTGCTTTCATGCACACCTACAAGAAATGTTCCCTTAATACTTCAGTCCGTCTGAAAACGTGCACACGTGGATCAACTTTACATCCCTCCAAATACACACAATGGTGAATGTATGCAAAGCGTCTCATGAATGTTGATGTATATAAATGACCCTGCTGATCACTGCCTTGTGGTGAATCCTGATGACAACTGAGAGGCGGACCGGGGAAATGAATTTTTCTGAGGAGAATCCAAGTGCTTGTGGGTGAGGTGAAGGTTAGAAACCGCATACTGTTTGAGGGGCCACAGCTGTGCGGGTGACAACAGAAAAGCAAAAGAAATTGCAGCAAGTGGTATCACGCAGCTGAGTTAATCAAACAGGACAGTACCAGAAATAAAAAAGAAGGTAGAGGAAAAAAAAAAAAAAAAGAATTGCATCCTACTGTCAGAGCATGTCTGCGACTAGCGGGGGTAAGGGCACACCTGAGCTGTCACCGCCGGAAACCCGAATGGCCTCTGTACTCGAGGGAAACAAGAGTGTGTGGCAGCCACCACCATGTTTCCAATGTGCTCTGTGCACTTGACAGGACACGAGTGCACAGAGATGGTTTCATACAAATAACTATATAGAAACTAAAACTGAACTTGGTGATATACACAGTGTTGGGCGTGTTACTTGTGAAATGTATTGTGTTACAGATTACATAAAGAACATGCCCAAAAAAGTAATCAGTCCTGTCATTCATTACATTACTCAATCTGAGTATCATAATCTGAATACTTGGATTATTTTCACATTTTCTTAAATTTTAATATCATATGAATGTAGTAAATCCCACCATGTTTCCTCTTTTGTAAACAGAATTATTCTTGTGTGTTCTGTTTTAGAGCTGGATGAATGTATTCGGTCTAAGCCTCATAAACACATATGAACATGTGATGTACTAGTACAACCAAAAGGAGCTTATTGGTGTTTTGTCTGGTTATAGGAAAATAGACAAGAAAAAAGTCCCAATATTCAAATATTCATCTGTATTCTTGTTGTTGTACTACATGGTAATATGTGGTTCTTCTTCCTTATCTCTCTTTAAGGTGAAGTACTGCTTGTATTTCCAAAGGTATATGTTTTTCTTGCCCTGGCTCTGGTCTGCCAGCTCTGGCCCCACCTCTGCCTCTGACTCCGCCTCTATTATCTTGACCTGGACTTGATGGACTGACTTGTTTCCACAACTTGCACTCAACATCAGAATATTTGTGTCACATACTGTAACAAGGGATTATGGGAAATGTGTGGGAAACTGGATTTGTGAAATGACAAAAAATAACAGAAAGTAATCCGCTGATTTTAAAAAATTTAACTGTATTCTGATTACCATGTATTAAAATTGTAACTAATAGAACACAGTTACTCATTACATGTATTCTGTTACTCTCCAACACTGGACATACACAGTTATAGAACATATAGAGGATGTGCTTTATGTCTTGGATTTCTACCATTAGTGATGATACTTCCATCCGTTAACCTAGTTAACACATTCGAGGTGAACGGACGTCATAGACTCATCCTTAATATCAGGGAACTGTAAGCCAGACTTTCCTGAATCAAGCCACCTGCCACATCCTGGCATCACCCTAACATTTCAACAGCTGTGCTCTACCACTGGCCAGAAGCATACAGTCTGACCCTCTGCTCTGCATTCCACTGCTGAAGAACGTGATGGAAAGGCAATGTGATGAAATACTGAGCAGGCTTTGCAATACATGAGCTTATGGAATGTTACGGATCATTAGTGCAGACATGAGGAACGACGTTTGGTTGGTTTTAATGTCAATGATGAAAGTGGAACAAAGTAAATTAAGTGTGATATAAAGTCAAATTTCATCAGCAAAAGGCATTGTTATATCGTTTATATGATTCCTCTAAGGTTATGTTTCTACAGTCTGACTTCACCTCTTAATGATCTGAAAAGTTTATGTCTGTGTCTTCTGGTGTGCACACGCTCCAGATGAGTTTGGTTTTATAGATGCCAACTTGTGTGCAGGGACCACAACTGTTTCAGGCCCAATTTGGAAATAGTTATAAATGAGCCTGCGGTGACTATGAAGGTCAGACCATATGATTTGCATCATTTCTTGTCAGTGACTTACTGTGCGCAATGGAAACTGTCACTGTCACCCTGGCAAAAGACCGCCTCCACTGGGTTTTTCCTTTTTATTTGTGACCCTTTTGAAATAGTTATGTGTGCCTTGGGCATCAGTAATCAATTAACGGTTGCCTTGTTAAATCATGACACTTAAAATATTAACAGAATCATTCAGACTGTTCTCTCAGTCATAAATCATGGATGGACGATTCCTGAATTGTCATTGTGTTTAAAAATATAACAAAATTTAACATCACCTTATTGCACATAAAATCACAGATATGAGTGTTGTTAAAGTTTTGACCAGAACTAAGAGATCAAAGCACATTATTCCGGTTCTAAAGTCCTTACACTGCCTCCCGGTCAGATACAGAATAAAGTCTAAAGTTCTGCTACTGGTGTACAAGTCACTGAGTGGTTTATGTCCAGAATACATGAATGAGATGTAGATGGAATATAAACCCAGTCAGGATGTGAGGTCAGCTGACTCGGGTAACGTAGTCCAGTCCACAGTTCAAACTAAACATGGTGAAGCAGCTTTGAGCTGTTATGACGCACACAACTGGAACAAGCACCAACTGAACCGGGCGGCTGTGGTGCAGTAGGTAGAGCGGGTCGTCCAGTGATCAAAAGGTTGGCGGTTCGAATCCTGCTGTTTAAGTGCCCTTGGGCAAGACATTGAACCCTAAATCGCTCCCAGTGAGGCCTGGCAGCAGCCTCCCACTGGTGTATGTGTGTGTGTGAATGGGTGAATGTGAGACTTGTATTGAAGGTCAAAGTAACTTTATTTGTACCCGTAGGTAGATTTTTTTCTGCAGTAACAGAGGGCATCATCTCCATAACATCAAGACAAAAACAAGAAACAAAACCAAATACAGACACAAAGGACACCAACAAATACATATGGGAAAGTATCAACAAAGGCTCACTGACCTGGGCTCAGATAAAAAGAATTAAATAGCAAATAAATTATAGGACCAATGTCACATCATAGTCCCTGAAAGGCTTCAGTAAAAGGTTAAAAGGTTTAAAAAGTGCACAATGAACTGTTTAAAAACAAACAGTAGCTTTAACCTTAAAAGGAAACAACAAACTGTAATAACTAGGAACAAATGATGATAAACTTCAGTAAAAAAAAAAAAGTTAAAAAGTGCACAAAGACTTGTTAAAAAAACACAATAAATAGCAATAAATAACTAGTAGATTCCCATAAAAGGTTAAAAAGGTTAAAAAGTGCATGAAGACTTATTTAAAAATAAAACTAGTGGGGACAAAGCTGTTCCTGTATCGTGTGGTCTTCAACCTTGGGACCCTCAGTCTTTTCTCTGAGGGCATGAACTCAAACTCACTCCTGAAGGGATGGGAGTCATTCTTTAAAATGACTGTAACTGTCTGGTGTACAGCGATTGAACACTCATCTGTCCCTCCCCAGTCCGTCGACTGGACCATTTAATAATCTGGCAAAGTGAGTTCTTCTCCTTGAATTAGCCACAACATGACATTTAAGAGAAGGCTTAAAACATATTCAATAAAGATCGGTAAAAAAGTGTCATTATTGTCTTTTCAATGTTAAAATGAGATAATTTCCTCAAACAGAATAAGCACTGATGACATTTTTTGCATACAGCTTCACAGTTTTGTTTAAAATTCAGTTTGGAGTCAATCATGGTCCCGAGGTATTTATAATCATGCACTTTTTCAGTGGTCTGTCCCTTTATTGTTATTGTGTATAAAGCGTTTTGGGCACCATTAAAGTGTTGCAAAGCTATATAAGTACCGACCATTTAACTGAAATCAGCCTCAAATGTCAACATTTTTAAATCCAGGTTAAAAACCTTCCTCATTTCATGTGCTTATGAGTAAACTTTTTTTTTTTTTTTTTTTTTAAATCTTGTCTCTTACATGTACTTTTTTGATTTTAATGTCTTGTTTTATTCTGTTTTCTGCAACCTGTAACACTGTGTTTTCTGCGATTTTTTTTATGCCTTTGTAAAGCACTTTGTGTTACCCTATGTATGAATGCTGTTATACAAGTAAACTTGCCTTGCCTAAGTTAACAGTTAAAGAATTACTCTGAAGTCAGCATTGTTTCTTAGTCCTATAAGGGAGGATTCAACCATTCAATATTTCTGCAAATGTAATAAATAAAAAAATAATTTAAATATGGAACATGTGTAGACATTGAAAATTGCTTCCATAACATAGATTTTAAAATAAATTAAAACTTCATGTTCTTTTATTGTTGTGGTGAACCCAATTTGGCATCTCAATCAACAGCTACAGACTGTATGCAGCATGTTGTCCACACATACTGAGTACTGAACTCACAGAACACTGGTTTTCAAAGCCTTGGACATTCAGTACAGAAAATAAGCTTGTGGTTTGCATTTCTAGGGCGTCGTAGGCTTCTACTGAGCAAAGACCACATGGTCACTTTCACTTTGTCCTTTACAGACTTGGGCAGATGATGACATTTACGTTACATGCACCCACACAGACCTTGGCAGGCATACAGAGCGACTATGATTAATTGACTGCAAGTATGTCGAAATGCCTGCTATTCCATTTGTAATAATAATGATGTTCTTCTTATACCATACTGCCCCTGCTCTGTTCATTTTTGCACGCCTGGTCTTGGCTTCCCATCACCGCAGCGTTAACAGATGGGCGAGTCCTGGCCCCACTATGTCGTCAGGTCTAATTCGAGCACTAACTAAGACTGAACATTTTAACTTGCCAGCCTCTATTTAGTCGCCTTTTCATAGCCCTTGATTCATTCTGACCAAATCTGAGCCTGTTTATGACAAATTTCTCCTGACTTGTTCGCTCTAATGCTAGCAGTCACTTGGTTGCATATGTCTGTCCCAACTAACGCCTCCTCCCTCTAATTAATTTTTGTTTGTTTATTTGCAGATGCTGCCAAGAACACTTAGATATATTCATTATGAGCAGATGAGATGAATTTTGTATCAAGACGATGTATTTCTGAGAAGTTCTACCGAGGAAAAAAAACACTTTTATTTTTGCACTAAGTGAGGTTTTATACTGTTGGCAGTACTTCCTAATGGGAAGAACAACTTTGACACTAGCACCCTTACAATGCAATGCACCCGCCCACAGAAACACAGGTTATTTGTGATGTTTGGCTGAATGATGTCAAAGATTACAGCACACTGCAGACTACTGTTTGCTGGAATTTTCAGTTAATTATATACCCATCTGAAAAATAGCACAGCAGATGATCGTATTTTCTGCTTTTTCTGTATGCACTGCTCTTCATACTTTATGAGCATTTTATCCAGTAAATTAACTAACATGCGTTCTGATTTTTTCAATCATATTTTTTTTTTTTAGGCAGAAAATGTGTTTGCATAAATAGCATCTCTGTTATTTATTCCGAGTCAAATCAGACACTTTATGCATTCATCACTCCAAAGGGAGCCCCTGCTGTTTAATATCAATACCAAAAAAATCATTCATCTGCTTACCTATAAATAACACACTCTTAAACTTAAAACCTCTAACAGACCTTTTTTTTTCTCGGATGTTTTGCTTTGCCGCAGCAAGAAAAATAGACAATTCTAAAAACATTAACGATGGATCTGGTCCATTTAAGTGTCCCTGAAAGCTATGCCACTGAGCCAGCATTAACAAACCAAACTGATGTACCTACACAGGCCACGGCCATATTGACTTAAAAGAATTATATCGAAGCATTTCCTGCCAACACACATCAAAATGTCTGAGTTTGAGACGGGGATCTTAAATAATCATCTTAATGGTTTCAGCTCTCCGACAGACTGTCTCTATAGTCCAAACTATGGCCCAAACAGTATATTCTAGGGTTATGGCATATAAGTGCTAGTTTTAACCATGTTATAACTCCTCTGACTTGGCGACGACACATCAGAGGGAAGCGAACTATCCTGAATTAAGCATGATATGTCTCTCTAAATATAAGCCAGAAGCAGCTGGCATGAATAAAAGACAGCTGATAAAAATTTCAATCGTATCAACAAAAAAAAAAAAAGAATAAAAAATATCTCAAGCGAGTGTGAAAAAGTTGCCGCACTTTAAGAAAAGAAATCAAACAGGACGATGAAACAAAGAGTGTGTATACATAAATGTAAATGTTTACATGTGCTTGTCTATGTGTTAGAAAGTTAAAAACCCAGTAAGTCAGCACGATGTGAAAAAGCTGCAGGGTGTTGACTTCAACAACTCCGCTTAACTGTTCTGTACAGCTTTTTTATTCAGTACATTTACTTGTTCCCAACAAACCAAGTTAGTGGAAGAAATCAGGTTAAGGCAACAAAACAGAGAAAGGGTTTACAAGCTCTGCAATAACCTTACTATAAAAGCTGCATATAAATGCACCAGGCCAGTAATCACATCTCTCATATATCAAGTACCGTATCATATTC
Organism: Fowleria isostigma; assembly: GCA_029814645.1. Taxonomy (NCBI): domain Eukaryota; kingdom Metazoa; phylum Chordata; class Actinopteri; order Kurtiformes; family Apogonidae; genus Fowleria; species Fowleria isostigma. The sequence goes on from JAPTGZ010000009.1 coordinate 19,895,871, forward strand.
CTGCACCATACCATATTTTAGGTGTGGAAGTGACATATACTACTGCTGCAGGAGGTTATTACTTTCTTTTGCCATAAGACCAGAGCGTTGATTGTATAACCAGAGCACAGGATCCGTTGTGAGACAGCAGAAAATTACTAATTTAAGCTCATCTACTGTGTTTCAGTTTCACTTTTCTCCCCATCTGTGGATTTAGATAATGCGAATTAGACGATCCATATTTAGTGAAGGCACTTGTTCTAAAAAAAACTATTTAAATGCATTCACCCCATAACCCAGACTCCACTGAGAGACTCCAGACATGCACAACAACAACAACAACAACAACAGCAACAGCAGAACATACAGAACCAATATAACCACATGCACAATAGACTGGCATGGCTGCCTGTAAAAAATAGATTAAAATATTCTTTATTATCATTTATTCATAATATTAGAGCAACTAAAACTCCACAAATTATTCACAGAAAACTGTCATTTTTTGCTGATCAACATAATTATTGTACAGGAAAAACAGTGAACAGGTTATTATTGGTACACAGTTGATACTGTACAGGAACAGCTTTGTCCCTGCTGCTATCTCTCTTTTAAATAAGCCTTGATGAACTTTATTTTAACTGTTGGGTCTGGCTTATTTTTAACATGGTCTTAACTTATCTACTATTTATTTGTCCCTTGTATGGTATTATGGTTTTTATTTATTTTTTCAATCTTGTTTATAACAGGTTTTATTGGTATTTTTAGTGATATCTTAGCGATATCTAATGATTTTACTTTTTTTAGTCTGTTTTTTTATCTATTAATTTTTGTCTTTTTAAGCATGTTCAGTGAGGTGCTGGAGTACCTGTCCATGTCTTTTGTCTGTGCTGTTCTTAAATTGTCTTACATATGTGTCCTGTGTTATTAATGTTTTAATGTTTAATATTGTATGTTTGAGATGCCCTCTCCAGACTGTACAACAAATCTACATACAGGTATCAGTAAAGTCACCTTCAACCTTTATTATCGAGCCATAGTTGCATGGAACGGATTGCCAGGGTTTCCATAGTTGGAAAATAATAGAAAATGTTTTCAAAAGAAATTAAAACTTCTTTTGTTCAAACAATGGACATGACATTGAAAGAGTACTGATAATATTGAACAATGTCTTTGTTTCAGACAGAAATTGTTGGATGAATGAGTATAAATGTATAGCACTTATTTTGTTGATTTTTATTGCATTGGGCTGTTGTATGAAATGCAGAGGTGGGAAGTAATGAAATAGAAGTACTTTGTTACTGTACCTAAGTAGATTTTAAGATAATCTGTATTTTACTTGCGTATTTATTTTTCTGGCAACTTTTGACTTTTACTCCCTACATTTATGTATAATATCTGTACTTTATACTCCTTACATTCTCAAAATAGGCTAGTTACTTTTTCACACTTAACAGATGTGACAGTACGTAAAATACTTCTCTTCAATCGCTGTGGAATTAGAAAATGGAAACTTTTATCATTTTGCCTGTTTCATTTATGACAAAAAATGCAGTTTTACTTTTTACTTTTGTACGTTATTACAACTGAGAAGTTGTACTTTTTTACTTTTACTTGAGTAAAGGAGTTGAATCAGTACTACTTTTAGGAGAGTATTTTTTTCACACAAGTAGCTGTACTTCTACTTCAGTACAGAATGTGAGTACTGTTGCCACCTCTGATTATACATTCTGTGTGTGTGTGTGCGTGTGCGCATGAGTGGTGTTAAATTAATGTAAATAATTAAACTTGTAATGTAATCTAGAGGAGACCTCAGGAAAAGTAGCAACTGATGTTTCAGGTGCAAATGCGGATCTTAAATGAAAAGAAAACAACAACAGTAATAACCCTGGGACCGACCAACACAATTGATGGTTGAAGAGGGGAAAGGAGTGGAGATACAGAGGAGAACAGACAACATAAACCAACAGGATCCTGACGTACTACAACACAAATAGTCTCCCTGAATAATCAGTGTTTACTGTTTATTTCAGAACATACTTTATAGCTTTACTTCACAGTCCAATGGGCAAATCTCTTTCCTTCTGCACTTGAGCTAATTTGCTAATTCTTTCACATGCTCTATAAATTTCATTTATCAACCAGCAAGCAGGTTAAAATAAATAAATAAACAAATAGAACTTTTCAGTCTCCCCTTGAAGATGTTGTGTGACTTTGATCTGGTAACCCACATGATCGATTACCCATGAACCGTGAAAATGATTGCCTCCTTAATGAAGGCACACGGAGCCAATCTCGGCATCTTAAGTGTCGATGTCCCTGAACTGACCACTAAAACTCAATGAGAAGTGATAGTGTACAGGAGGATAACGTACACTTGGTGATGAGCACACTGGGAGATGGGTGAACCACAGCCAAGTGAACCATTTTACTTTTCTGCGTGTTTGATCATTATTATTATTCAATCCAATTTTCAATCTTTCTCTTCTCCTCCCTCCTTCTCAGTGTATCTCTCTTGAGACTCATTTCATTCCAAAATTGAAAATTATGCCCATACCATTCATCTTTTCTTGTGATTCAATAACAAGCAAAAAAAAAGGAATGAGGAAAAGAGAATATGTGATTTTCAGAAGGAAGAACAATGTGTAATTTTGTTTGATAGTCATCCTGGTGCAAATTGAATATAGATTGGCATACTTCTTAATTACTGCAAGGCTCATTTGCCCAGATCCAGACAATAAAAACGGCTGACAGTTTTGATGTTTCGTGAGGAAAGAAGAAGCAGTGAGATTTATGCACTATTTGAAAAGTAATATCCTATTTTAGCACCACTGCTGATTGCTCAAAGAGGCTTCTTTTGGTAGGAACAGGGAAGTAAATAATCTGAATTTCACCCGTATTTAGGACACTAAATCTGCTTTATGAAGCACATGTCTGTTTTGTTCGTGGGCTAATTACCGTTTGAGTTCATTCTATTTAAATCTCGACCCTGATGATGACTGACTCGCCTGGTCATGTGTAATTAAGTCCACAGTATTTCCATGAGGATGATGGAGTTCAATGTGGAGGATCCCATGATACACACAGGGACACCTAATCTTCTTAGTCCTATTTTTACTTATTGTTCTATTTCTAAAAGGACTGGTTTCTAATCCTTTGATTTTAATTGTTAACAGACTTAAATGTGTTCAATGAATAAAGATGACATTGTGCTCTGTAGTGTGTTTCAGTTCATAGCACAGGTATAATTGGGACTACGCTTCTACTATTGATTATTTTACAGTTTTCTTTGAAAGTGAGCGGGTAATTATTTTTTTTATTTCATAAAATGACCCTCCCCTCTACATTACAACTATGCATACAAACAACAATGCAAACTTTATCAATATAACTGTGTCTGGAATTGTTTCTTAAGCAATTTTAACCCTTTAACTCTTTCCCCCCTAAAGACAACATGTGACAACACCCTGTGTATCCTTAATGATGATTTTTAACACCTCTGTTACATCACTAAAGACATGATTTGATGACCATTAGAACAGGTTCTGTTTTTCAAATGTAACAGATGCTGTGGTAGGTGGAGGTGAACACCACCACCACCTATAGGCAAACCAATAGGATTATATATTTTCACTGTTTTTTCCCAAAGTTTGCTGAAGTAGTGATGATTGTAGCCACTGAAAAAAAAGCCAATACATTATGTTCCATGGGTTGCCCTGATAATATATATATGGATTGTTCCTAGTACAAGAGGGAAAGAGTTAACAACAGCAATCTCTCCAGTGCTGCATTGTGCACTTTACAGCATTCAAATTACTGCAACTTCTGATAGGTTCTCCTGATGTGTTTATACTATCCACAAAATTCAAACACCATGGGAAAGCTGAGATCCTGAGCTTTCTGACAGTATATAAAACTTTACGGTAGCAATGGTGGACTCTATTATGAATAGAAAGGAACTTTTCCTGAGACTTCCATATAGGCTAAAAAAAAGCCTGAAGATGAAAAAATATGAAATCATAATATGGACACTGAATGTTCAAGCAGATGTAAAATAGTGTTGTTATGGACATTTACAGTTGTTTTTGAAAATGAATATACTAAAAATTTCAAGTTTTTTTTTTTTTCTTTTTTACTAAAACACTCGGTTTTAATGATTTATTTATCCAAATTATTAAAGCCAA
>JAPTGZ010000009.1:19911756-19922027 GCA_029814645.1 Fowleria isostigma
AAAAAAAAACATTAAAATAAATAAAAAAATTAAAACACCCCCCCCCCCCACACACACACACACACACACACACACACACACACACACACACACGGACAGAATACACAAATACAATACAGCTTGCAACATGTTCATAAATGCAAAAGTAGACTAATGTAAGATTGAAGGCATGAGTGAAAAGTAATGTTTTTAGAGCACTCTTAAAAGAGCTCAACATGTCTACAGCTCTCATGTCAGAGGACAGCACCATAGTGAATAAATGCTCCTTCACCAGATTTACCCATAATTTTGGGTACATTGGTAAGTACACATGTTGTTATTCCCATCTTTATTCTACATTATTTATTTTAATTTCTTACATATTTGGTTGTTTTATTGTTTTACACTATTATATTTGTGTAACTTAACTCCCTATTGGTCGAGTATATTGTTTTGATGAAAGTGATATTTTTACTTATTTATTCATAGCATGATCAACATGTGGTGTGTTAGCTAACTTGCACTTTTTTTATTTTAGTTTAGCAGTGTCAGAATTTGGGTATTTCTGATAAGACTGACATTACACATTTTCTGCCAAGTACATAACATGTTTATTTTATGTTCATTTTAAAACTAAAAGCAACAGTTTTGCTGTGCTGTCTACCTGGAATAAATGGGCCGGTGTCCAAAGTGGAATGATTTTATCGTCATAACTAGACTTTCCTACATTTCCTGAAGGAAATGTAACCCGTGTGCTTGCCTCTTGCCAGATTGGTGGACTTGTAGCTAGGTGTCTGGATCTAGGTCTGGGTTTGAATCTAGAGTTATAAAGAGTTGTTTGTAGATTTTCTAATATAAAACCCAACTCTCTCCACTCTAAGTTAGAGTGGGGATGATTTCAGCCAATCAGATGTTAGCATTCTGTTCCCATTGTATGTGAATGGGGTTTGATATGGTGTTCTTGTGCGGAAATCGTACAAGATATTGTTACGACGTTTTATATACAGTATATCATCTTTGGGCCAGGCCGCACGTTTGTCGTATTTCAGAATAATTTTAGGACCAACTGTGTGGGAATGGTAGCCACTTGAAAATGGCCCAGTTCATTTCAGATGGACAAATTTGGCATTTTTTATTATTTTTATTTTTTTTATGTTAACAAAATTGGTGCATCGGGATGTCAATCCAAACAATAGCACACCTTTTGAGAAAATGTTTTGGTCTATTTCCAATGCTCTGGGACACATTTTTTGCCAAAGTTTTTGCATAAGTCACAAGTCAGTCTGACCAACAATAGTCCCTTGTGCCTTGGATTATATGCAAGCACATGGAGAATTAACACAACGCATGAATACAGCCACTACATATGCGTGTGTGTGAGCACCTGTAATATTGCTGATGCATATGAGATCGTATATGCATGTCAATGACTTACTATACATTTCACTTACTTCCTTGCGTATGCATATTAAGCGTGCATACTTAGATGTCGCCTGTGTGTACGTGCATGTATGAGTGTAAGTCTCTCAGCGGCTGCCAGTACTTCATTAGTCTCCTTCGGTTAGGTGAGGCAGCCCAGCTCGGCATGCACTGTGACAGCTATAATCTCGCTAATTGGGATGGTGGTGGATTTGGTTTGAATGTGAGTTAATGTCCGTTCACCAGGCTCCCTTTGCGAGAAAAATAATAAGGCCTTCAACTTAGCCATGCAACAGATGAGGACAAAAGGGGAATGTCTTGGCAAGCAGTTTTAAACCCTCTCTTACTAATTAATAAGGGAGGGACAGATGAGAAAAGGGACTGACGCATGGATAAGTTGCGGTACCCCCCCCATTTCTGATGCTGGGTGAGGCTTCTGAGGAATAGCACAAATTATTTTTCTGCTGCCATTGAAATATTGTGAGGATTGCAATTATTTTTAGTATTTTATTGTGCTGCATATAAAATGTGCTACTTATTTCTTTTTAGCTTCCTGCAGATTATATTCAAGGCTCAAATCCCCCCCCCCCCCAAAAAAAAAAACACCTTGGACTAAATGATGTATGTGATGAAGAAATGTTTAAACATACATTAACACTTTCCATTAAGCTCCATTTGTCTTAGTAACACTGTGGCGTTTGTTGCATCACTTCATAAGGTTTTGCTAATGTGCCAGTGAAAATTAGGTGCTAACATTTACACTTTCACTGATGTAAATTCGTCAGGTCTTCTGTTGCAGCACAACTTTACTTTGTGCAACAACTTGCTCAGCTGTGCTTTGGTTCTCAGGTTGTAACAGATGTTAACAAAAATGGAATTTGTTGAGCTCTTTAGTAACGATGAACGGATGATTTTCCATTAAAAGCTGCTGATTTTAATGTTAATTTGAAGCACTGATGCCACATAATAGAGGCATTATATAAAATCCTCTGTGACAATGCATTTATTCTCATAAGAAAAATCTGAAAGGCAATTAAAATGAATTCTTTCATTTCACAGATATCTGTACCAAATTTCATAGTAATTTATCAAATAAAACATACATTTCCTTCCCTAATCAAGTGATACAGGAATTGAAGTGCATTTCTGAAATCATTATTATACAGAGAAGCAACTTGAGTATCATCATGGCATCATTGATTATGATTTATTACTCTGGTCATTAACTCAATACTACTTTTCTTCACAAATTCAGTCACAGGGGTTTGCTGTCCAAGCTTTATTTGCACGTTGACAGATTTAAATACTTAAATAATAGATTCCTCTTGGCGTTACTTAGTTTTTAGGTAATAAATTTTGAGTGCATAATGTTCCATTAAATGCACTGAAGCTGTTTTGGTATTACATGTTTAAAAAAAAAAAACAGATTAAAGCAGAGTATTTTTGACAGGTTTCATCTGAGGCAGTCAAGCTCATATTGGTTGAAACAGAGAGCCCAGAGTGATGGATTAAATGAAATATATATATATTTTAAAACTCAGATCATCACTCTCTAAGTGGCTCATTTGTCATAACAGCAGGATGCCTAACATATTCTCAATAACTGATGCCAAATTGCTTTTAAAGACTAAGTGATAAAAAGAACATACCTTGCCAGGTGTCCAATCTTTTTTTTTATTTTTTTTTTTTATATAAGAATGGCATGTTTTATTAAATCCTGGAGTTATAATTTCAGCCTTAAAAATGGTTATTAGGCTGAAAACAGCACATAATTGCACCGGCTCAAAAAAAAGACAAGCACTCCCACCCCCCCCATCGGCGCAGTGAACCTATAACCTATATTGTGCTTCTCATTACTATCCTCAGAGTTTACTTCCTACGCTGCTGTCAGACTCAGTATAAAAAGGAGAATAGAAAGTTTTTACTCAAACCTTTTAAAGACTATAAACAACATGGACACAAGTCTGCTAACAAACATTACTTCTGGGTCGGGGGCTTGCTCAAGTGTGATGAGCATAGAACACTGAGGGGATTAAAGGAGGAAGTTCGCAGTTCTGAAGATGTACCCTTTAAAACACACTTCAACGGGTTTGGAGAAAATAGCGGTACGAGGCTGTACCTGCAAATGTCCTGAATCCAGGATACAGACGGGTCTGCTTAAATGTGTGCTGGCTGTGTGTGTGTTTGAGTCATGTCAGGGGTGATATCCGTCAGTTGATTGATGGCTTCAAGGATACTACCTCTGCTTCTAGACAATGGGCCCTATGCACAGCCCCGCTACTTCCTGAATGTCAGGTGGCTCCTTTATTTCCTGTCTTTCATTATTGGACACATTGATTAATCCAGGTGTGTCTAATTAATCAGTAGTCACACCAAGAAGTAGAAGCCACACCCGGATTAATCAGTGTGTCCAATAATAAAGACAGGAAATTAAGGAGCCACCTGAAATTCAGGAAGCAGTGGGGCTGTGCATAGAGCCCATTGTTGGCTTAATGAACTCATGACTCATATTAACCCATAAAGACCCAATGCTACTTTAGTGGTAGTTCCAAAATTATTTTTCCTCTATTTTTAACTTTTCTGAAATGATAAATCAGCATTTATTCTAATATTGTACTCAGTATATTCCCTTCCTAAGTGAAAACCTAATATTTTTCTCTAGTTAATTTACAGATAATGATTTATGTCCACAAAAGCTTAAATTAAAGTTGAATGTTGTATCAAAAAGAGGAAAATGGAGTAAAAAGTGGCTTTTTCATTAACATATATCATTAATTCATAAAGACCCAGTGCTACTTTTGTGTCACTTCCTAAACTTTTCACAAACTTTCCAGTTTCAAAACTTTTCTCTGTTTCTAACTTTCTTAACTCATTTATCACCATTTAAAAAAAAAAAATAAAAAAATATTATCCTCGGTATTTTGCATTTTTTCTGTTGTAAATATTTTTCCTTTTATATTTGTTTCACAGATCATGTAGATGTTCATGAAAACTCAGTAAATTCAAAGTTAATTATACCAAAACAGAGAAAAATTAAGAAAAAGTGACTTTTTCAGCAAAGATATCAAGAAGTGTATGTAAAAACAAATGGGTCCATCCACTGTCATTGACTTTTTTCAAAGAGGGCCAGATTTAATGAGGTAAACATGTATGAGGGCCAACCATTCGCCTGACATTCTTTGAATCATTAAAATTATATGCAAATGAACTACTTTATGAAAAGTTTATTGTAAACAACATACTTTTCATTTCATACATTTATGACAAATATAAACAGGTCTTACCAAAATCACTTTGCTATTAATATCTGAAGGTCATATAAGATAAAATAATATCAGTCTAAGAAAAAAAAATCAGGAAGCTGAAATATATCTCTATATTTGAACCATTACAATTAATTAATTTGTAATTAGTGTTGTCTGTCAATTTTTAAGTTCAATACATAGAAACGGAAGCATAACAGCATCCTATTAAGTAGTGCAAAACATACAGCGACATAATTCCATGTGTCAAAATATATTTCTAACTAATTTTGACCGACACAAATCAAATCAAATTGACTGAGATTTTACAATTTATTCATCTCAGACCACCAAAACAAGCAACTTGTCTGCGCTGAAGTGCATATAATATAACTCTGGTCATAAATGCTGATGGGCCACAAGTGATGCATTATGTGACAGGGCTGTGGGCTGTATGAAATTTGGCCGCGGGCTGCAATTGGCCCCTGGGCCAGACTTAGGACATGCCTGGACTAAAGGCTCATTTATGCTCTATGGATGCAGGTAAACAGATGGATGTGTTTCAAACAGTGTAATCCTCAGTGCCTTTATACTTCCACGCATCCATTATGTTGGAATGAGTGTTTGGTGATCAATCCATCAGAAGAGTACCACACTGAATTAATATATTGGCCCAATTCCAAGAGGAGTAGAGGTTTTTATGAGTGGAGGAGGAAAAAAGGAGGAGAAAGAGGAAGAAAATAACTAACACAACAGAGGCAGTAGTTTCTGCCTAAGTCACACAGTCACTTTTTGGAAAGTTCTTCCATTTCTGGAAATTTCCAGCGGTACTGCTTCGTTTGGGTATGCATCCGCAAGCTCCCAGAGGATGTACAGAAATATGCACATAATGAACACAGAGGACAGACAGAACGCTCCATATGCGTATTCAATATCGGGCATAAATGGGCCTTAATACATTACCATCAACAGCCATACCCAACATTTATCCTCACTTACTCCATGTGGCCTCCAGCCATACAGACAGATCTGCTTTCCTTCCTATAAAGCTCTGAGACATTTGGGAATATTATAATACAATGGTAAAAATAAGGATAGGTACTCAAACCTGATATAAAATGGGTCCCAGGGAAGATGAAAATAGAAAACTGTATTGTATGAGCATATGCTTGTGTAGCAGTGACAGTGAGTGTACCTGAACAGTGGGGCAGGGGGCCGCTCCAGTGTCCGTTGAGTTGACAGGTGAGTGATGAGTCCCCAATGAGCTGGCGGTCTCCAGTGCATGTGTATCGCACTGTGGAGCCAAAGGTAAACTTCTCCCCACTCATCACAGCGTAGGGCGGCGTACCTGGGTGGCCACAGTCCACCTCTGCATGACAGAGCAAAGAGAGGAAATGAGATTATCACTGAATGGATAGACAGATGGATTAGCACTGCATGCATCCAAACACCCAAAAAAAAGCACCCGCACTATTGTGCCACTACATCATATTCTGCTATTTAACCCGTAAGGACCCAGTGTGACATTTATGGCACTTCCCAAATAAATTTTTCTCCATATTTAAGGATCCTTAAGTGGTTTATCACCATTTATTATAATATTATTTTCTGTATGTTGTGTTTTTTTCAGTGAAAATCAGGTATTTTCCAATGTTTAATTTACTCATATAGATGTCATAAAAGTTTAGAGTAAAATTGAGGATTATTATATCGAAAACAGAGAAAACTGAAGAAAAAGTGACTTTTTCAACAAAACCTATCATTAACTGAACATAAACCCAGTGTGTCCATCCATTGTTATTGATCCAACTACATGGGTTTTACTGATGAATCAATGTTGTAGAAGATGACTGTGTCTCCATGGTAACTACAGAGCCTCTAAACATCTAAATGGGTCATATCTGATGACCATGAGCAGATGAATAACTGTATTTTACACCAATTATTTACATGTATTAGTGGATCAACATGTATTAAAAAGTTTATATCAGTTGATGGTTTTGGTAGATGGTGGATGTTTAGGTCTTTATGGGTTAAAAAAGGTTAAACGTAGAGAAAATTTAATTTGGGAAATGACACAAAAGTAGTGCTGAGTCTGTATGGGTTATGTGAAGAGAACCAGAACATTTAATTTTTATTTATTCAAAGTTGACAATATTGAGCTCTGGCACTTCCTTCTCTAAATCTTAGTTTAAGTGGTATATCACTGTGGCATGTAGGCAGGAATCCATACCATTGACATCCACATATCAAATAAAACAGACATTAAGCTCTACTTAAGTCTCTTTATTAGAGATGCACCAACAAATCCGCCTTTTTCACTGCCATCAGCCTATCGGCAAATACTGTTGGCACTCACTTATAGCAGAGACAGATGTTTATCTATTGAGTTGTGCTAAAGGTTATTTCATAAATTTATGTGACAGACTTTGTGCTCACTCAACAATAATGTGATGAGGGGCTGAAAGAGGGTAAAACATTTCAGATATTTTGTCCCAGTGCCACAAAACAAGGAAAAAAAAACAATGTAAAAAACAAAAAAATAAACTTCTGTTTCAGCCAAAGTCATTATTGTAAATTAAAACAAACAAAATGACAAAAACTTAAAAAAAACCTTTTAACTGAAATAAATGAAAACTATAATTAAAAGGAAAAAAAGATAACTAACTGAAACTGTATTGTGTGCTTACAAAACTAATTAGTGGTGAATTACTGTAATATGTATATTGTGTACACAAAATGCTTTGCAACCAATGTCTCAATGTATATTTCTCTATGAACATGTCTCTGGATATTTCTTAAGATATATTTCTCTATACTTGCTCATGTAAATTTCTATGTATATTGTGTTTACAGCAAACTCTCCATGTATATCTGTGTGCACAATGCAATGCATATAACAGTATGGAATATTGTACATGTATATGTAATTAGTATTGTACATAGAGTGCATAGGCTCAAAATAAATAAACTAAACTAAACTAATACTAAGACTAAATTAACCTAATTTAAAACTAAGCATTTAGAAAAACAAACTAATAAAAACTAGCAAACCTGCTCTACAAACAAATTAAAAGAAACTGAATTAGAGGAAAACAAGTTTAAACTAAATAATATTAAACTATAGTGAAAAATCCAAAACTATTATAACCTTGGTATCAACATCAATTGTCAAACATCTACTTTAGTTCAATTAATAGGGCAGAATTTCACATTCATACATCTGTGCATCACATGAAGATATTAAAAAACAGAATCTTGACGGTACCATAAACTTTGAATTAAGTTTGAGAACAGTGACAAACAACAAGTTAAAAAGATGGGTGTGCGTTAATATTTTAAGTACAAATATGTTTACTCCAAATCATTATTCATTCAGGGGTGGTTTTAATTCAATGTTGCAAACACTTCATAAATGCCCCACTGGTTTGGTTTGTGTGCTAAAATCTAATTTGGTTCCGCTATTTCATTATTCCTTTGACCTTTTACGTACTTTTGTTGCGCTGACGTTTAATCAGCTTGGCGTCATAATGCAACTTAAGTTTCTGTAATTTCGCTAAGCTTATTTCTTAACAAAGAGTCACTGATGCCTGGAGCAGCGAATAAACACTGAGACAGACACTCCTGTGTATCTGTTTAATTACCATTCCATTTGATAAAATAAATGCAGTGCGTCATCTCTCTACCATGAAATGAAGTGCTCTCCAAACCTGTATGCAAAATGTAGAGCGTTACTTCAGATAATTTCACTAGAAACAGGTCATTACTGTTGTCATCCTCATACAAAAGCAGAGCTCGTGATGAGCCAGGTGTTGGGGAACATTACGGCCTCACATAACCCCGACACTTCATAGATGGCTGTTGTTATAATTTCAGCATTTGTTTGGAGGGAACATTAAATATTGCCCGAACAACTGGTCCTATGACAGTTTTCCAATTTCTCAATTAGGCACAGTGCATCATAACCATAAACCACCAGGGGATGAAACGTTGCACAGATGCTCTCAGTCACAGCATTTAGCAACTTGTACCATTGAAACTCCTAAAGCAAATAAGGGCGAAAACAAGGTTATGGATGGCCAAGAGTGTGACTTTCAAATCAAACTGCAATTAATTAATAGAAAAGGGGATGAGCTGACAAAAAAACTAATAGTCGCCTAAAGGATGATGCAGATAATTTCATGATTTTGTACTTGATTGATCACTTTAAAAAGAAAAGTTGAAATTACCGATGCATTCTGGTAAAGGTTTGTCCCAGTGTCCCGCGGGTTGGCAGGTTAGCACCGATGATCCAAACAGGTAATATCCAGGGTTGCAGTCGTAGAAGACCACGCTGCCAAATGTGAAGTTCCCATGCTCGATCTTACTCTCCCGGATAGAATTGGCAGGGATACCTGGATCTGTGCAGTTCACCACTGTATGAGAACAAACAAAGCATGCCATCATGAATGATTCAATTAATTAACACATTATGTGACAATAAAGACAGCAGTCTCATTTATTTTTACTGTTGCAAGGATATTCAGAAAAGATTTTTACATCATAAGACTAATTATTGTTGTAACTGCATATTCACATGATTAGCTAAATGCAGAACAAATGTTTCCTAGTATGTTCTTTATGTGAGTACCATGAGATAAATCTGACTTACAGAATAGGCGCTTTCGGACAGAGTAGTTCTAAGAACTATCCACCTCATATTTAGTTCTAGGAACTACTCTCCCCAAGGGAACTTTTTCATTCATTCGCACAGGTACTAAGTGACTAATAATTTCCAAGATGCTCTTCATTGTTTTGACTAGCTGTACCGTTCTTACCCAGACTGTACTCTCCATCCCTAATATTGAGAAATGTCAACATCTGCATTTTTAAATTGTGGCAGAGCAAGAAACGGGAATATGTGGAGGTGGGCATGGCCCAAGTTCTACCAATCATCAAACATCTACGTTATATAGGTGCTATGGAACCATGAAAAGACCCGGCCTGGGAGTTGGATGGTTCTAGGAACCACGGTCCATGGTTCCAAGTTCCTATGCTGTCTGAATGTGCGAAAAAGGGCCTATTTCCTGAAAAGGTTATAGGAACTACAAAAAGTTCCTACAATGCAAAAGGGCCTGATGTAAGGTAATGCTGACTTAAAGCTAAAGTGAATATCCATTTATTGGAAATGTTTCAAGAAAATTTTCAAGAATGTGCATTATTACTTTGTCAAGCAGATGAGGCTATTGCACATATGAGGTCATTGTGTTCATGTTAATACTGGAAGATGAAGGAAATTATGTATGATCAACTGGATTCTGATAGAATATAAAAATATAGTATACCGCCTACACCTACTACATGTTCTGTCATCTTGATGGTTTAGTTTGCCTTATAGTTAAGTAAAGATAATGTTTAAGAATAATTACCTTTTATTGTGATATGTCTCCTGATCTTTCTCATTTTTTTTTTTTTTTTAATTCTATATTATACTGTCAAAGGGCGGCACGGTGGTGTAGTGGTTAGCGCTCACGCCTCACAGCAAGAAGGTCCTGAGTTCGATCCCCGCACCATTCACGGGGGGACCTTTCTGCGTGGAGTTTGCATGTTCTCCCCGTGTCTGCGTGGGTTTTCTCCGGGTACTCCGGTTTC
>JAPTGZ010000009.1:19928424-19942903 GCA_029814645.1 Fowleria isostigma
ACACACACACACACACACACACACACACACACACACACACACACACACACACACACACACACACACACATACATACAATTGACACAGCTGTGACATAATTTCTTTCCTGTCGGCACACTGAGTATCATACTGTGAAGACATTATCGTAGCACCCACATATTTTCGTGACGTTGTGAATGGCACAAATCTCATGACAACAGATCTTTTCAATTCTAATGTGGGCCATTTCCACACGTCATCCTCACAAATATATAGATTTGATTTTTTTCACTGTGAATTCACTCAAAAGTTAACTCCTGTGACTTTTACATGTATTTCAATGAGGATTCATCACAAATTAAAATTTCTACATAAATACAGCAGTAAAATAAGTCCAAAACATTATATATAATAATATAACAATGACAAGGATCATTTTACAGCATGATCAACATTGATATATGTTTTAGTTTAAAAATAAAGGTTTTGAATACATAACTAATTCTTTTTTTTCCCACTGTGTACATTAACATCTACTGAAAGGAATGATCTGAACTAGCCTGGTCAGCCATCCCGTTTTCTCAGTGTATTCAATACTCAGCAAAAGGTCTGGAACTGCTCCATTCACTGTGAAGTATGCCCTATCTATTTTATACTGGGGCCAATCACAAGTGGTGGGGGTGGGTGTTTTGTAACATGTCATACCCAGTGACGCCTTTTTATCTTGAGTCAAAGTCAGTTTCAAGTCTGCAAATCTCTTTACAACTGCAGACTTGTGATTGGCCTGGTATAAAATAGATTGGACATAATTCACAGTGAATGGAGCAGTTACAGACCATTTTCTTAGTATTGAATACACTGAAAAAACAGGATAGCTGGATAGGCTAGATCTGAACACTTGATATGTCAACTTTTTGCGTATGCGTTTTAGCCCAGAAACACCTCAGTCTGGATTGTGATATTGGTCACACAACAAGATCAATATTGGCAACCATGAATATTCCCTGGGATGGAATGTAAACAATAGCCCGGAATCCTGAGACTCTACACCTCCTGCCAAGGTCGTGTATTGTTTTGGACTTCTGGCATGGATACGACCTTGGTCTAATCACAAACACAAATAATCAAACAATGACTCTGGATTAACACCCCCCCCCAAATCTCTCCTGTGATGCTGTGATGACATGGAGTAGCTGTGACGTGCCTGGAAGGCTGCATGTGCACCCCACTGCCGTCGCACGTGTCGGTCCCCTGCCCCAACTACGGCCCCGTTCCCGTGTGCACTGTATCAAGTCATAATTGTTTGTCTTAACTGTGCTTTTATGCTGAGGTTTTTTGGGTTTTTTTGTCAGCATGACTCAGCGTCCCGTCTATTGGGCTTAAACGCTGTTTTTTTGGATGAAGTGTGATGCTGTTCTTTTTTCCCCTCTCCTATCCAGATGTGTCTTTTTCCTTCTTTGATAAACAGGAGCACTGCCCAAGTAGCGATCTGGCAGTTCTTCCATCCTTTATTCCCCTTGTATGTGTTATTGTCTTCATGTTATTCTCGGACGGTTGTAACTGGCAAGACAAATCTACCAATGGGTACTAATAAAGTCACCTTGAACCTTAAACCTTGAACAGCCAATAAAAAAAAGGAAAAAAAAAAAAGATCTAAACAGTAAATTATCACTGAGCTCTAAGACCTACAGTTTGATATAGCCTCTGTGTTACCTCAGTCATTTTCCTGCTATCTGGACATGCACAGAGACATCCACAGTTACACACAAATCTCTCCAAACCATGTTGTAGTAGATTAACCACTCAGAGGTGGTGTTTATCTGCTTACAGATGCAAACTGGGAGCTGTCCGGACCAGCTGTGGTCTTGCTGGCAGATCCGTACTGAGGAGCCGATGAGCCTGAATCCTGGGTTGCATTGGTAAACCACCGTGTCTCTGTAACCGAAGTTTTCTCCAATCACTTGCCCATTCACAATCTGCTCTGGGATGCCACAGTGACCAGCTGAGGTAAGACAAAACAAGTAAACAGACTGTTAGCATCCTTTATTATTCTACAAAATCAGCTCAAAAAGTTCAGCATTAAGAGCATTCAGGATTTACACCAGTGCACCATTAAAACTAACAATAATGTTCAGTTGTAGTCAACCTGGAGGTCACAAATTTGTGCTAAATATAGCATATTGTACATATCAAAATAAATTATATCAATGATTCCCATGGTGAGATACTTATATTTAAGAATAATCACCTACAGTGGCCACTTAACTAATGGACAGCAGATGCTGGGAAGAAACACAATTTTGATTGTGCTATCATGTTTGAATAATTTAGCATTTTGACAACTTTATTATAAAATGAAATGAGGGAACTGGTGCTTCAAAAGATTTTGAAATTAAAATACAGCCAAACAAAATTAGTTCAGTGTAGTCATGAAACATATTGGATTTGGAGAGCATTTTTCAGCTCATTATATCTGAATTATTTCTAAATTCACACTGGGTTCAACTTCACTTGTGATAACTCAGCTTTTCATATTTACAGTAGACAGAGGGACACGTGTGAACCTCCTCAAAATCTATGCAATACGCTCATGCTCGTAATCATATTACTTTCAGCTACAATAAATCCCATTCAGAGAGTAGGAATCTTGCTGAGATTTCCACTGCCACTTAAAACCTGGGAAATTGCCACTGACTGAGAGTGCGATTTCCCTAATTCACTCTTGCACCCAGAAACTCAGCCAAGCATTTTATTATCACACTCCAGTTGAGAGCAGCCAGATTCTATGAAGATAGTGCTGAAGTAGGCTTCTATACAGAGAGGTCGCTGGCTATGTTAACCCTGACAGCCATATCACTAAACAAGAGAGAGGTGCCCTTCTTTTAATGAACTAAACCAATCTTGAGCTGAGCTTGGAGTGCTGGTGCCACAGGGTTGATAAACGGACTAATGCATCTGCCAGGGAAACTGTCACATTCTGCTGCTGCGTGGGTTTGAATTCAGCTCGAGTAATTACATACGTCTCATTTTCTTCCACAGTAGAGAACCATGTTGAGCTGTGCTAAGCTAGGCTCTAGCACAGTCTCTTGTTTAGATACAGACGGTTGACAAAGTAAAGGAGAATTAACAGTAAGCTGAAAATAGTAACACCTTGGTAAGATGTTAGGTACCACACACCACCAGAGCAGCTTCAGTTCTCCTTGGCATCAAGTCAACACATCTCTGTTAAGGTTGTCCCCTTATAGTCAACAAACATTATGAGTTGACCAGGTTGTCATGGTCGGTCACAGGTTAACAGAAATAATTAGTGTTAGCAAATGTGGAGACATATCTGTAAACATATTATTCTGAAATGCAGGGGAAAATATTTGCACTCTCTGGGTAGTTGAACCAGTTTGTACATCTTCATACGAATCACAACACTAAGCAGACAATACATCCACAGCACCTTAACAAAACTATGTTGAATAAAGTTTAGTTTTGTGAAAATTTGCACCTACGCTATATAGTCAAAAGTATGCATTCACCTGCCTTGACTGAATTTAGGTGACATCTCACTCTGAATCCATAAGTTTTAATATGACATGGGTTCACCCTTTGCAGCTACAACCACTCCAACTCTTCTGCAAAGGCTCTAGGTTTAGGAGTGTGTTCCTGGGAGTTTTAAACCATTCCTCCAGAAGTGTATTTGTGAGATCACACACTGATGTTGGACCAGAAGACCTGGCTCTAGGTTGCCACTCTAATTTATCCCAAAGGTGTTCTATGGGCAGTGTTTCTCTAATAGTGGGACAAACTGTTCTCACAAATTATCCAAAATCTCTTGCTTCAAAATATCAAGAGATTTTGGACAATTCCATGCTCCCAACTTTGTGGGAACAGTTTGAGGATGTCCCCTTCCTGTTCCAACATGACTGTGCGCCAGTGGATGAAGTAAGGTCCATAAAGACATCGATGACAGAGTTTGGTGTGAATGAACTGGACTGGCCTGCCCAGAGTCCTGACCTCAACCCCATAGAACACCTTTGGGATGAATTAGAGCGGGAACTGAGAACCAGGCCTTCTGAAGGCCTGAAGCACATTTGTGAGATCACAAATGTGCTTCTGAAGGAATGATCCAAATTCCCATAAGCGTACTCCTCAATGTTGTGGAAGGCATTCCCAGAAGGGTTGAAGCTGTTATAGCTGCAAAGGGTGGACCAACAACATATTAAACCCTATAGATTAAGGATGAGACGTCACCTAAGTTCATATGTGAGTCGAGGCAGGTGAGACAATACTTTCAGCAATATAGTGTATATTAGACCTATGGGACCTATATTATTAAAATGACTACAAACATACAATCGGAAATATTAGAAGGAAAAGACATTTCCCCTGCCGCTTACAATGAGTTGGCACAGGCTGTGGTCCTTTCACATTATGAACAGAACTTTGTAACAGGTGTAAAGGCATTGTATATTGTAAAGCAAGGAGCAGAATGACCAATGAAACAATCATGATGGCAGGATTTTTCCAACAGAGTACATACAAAATGACAAAATGATAATGCTAAAACTGTGCACAAACTATTTCCTAAACTGTACCTCATTGTAAAATGTATTTTGTAACCACATGTTTTGGATTCATTAAACAATATATCAGGATAAAAATAATACTTTATTTATCCATGTGGGGAAATTCAAGTGTCACAGCAGCATTTACTGTGGAGTAAGCTTAACAAATATTGGAGTTGGAGTCACGGACATATTCTACAGGTCATCATTTCTTTATTTTTGCCCGGCAAGTGTATAAGTGTACATTAGTATAATACACGTCATGATTTACTGATAAACACTTTCATCTGTTGTCTTTGGACACAATTGTTGAAGAAGGCCTAACTCATGGACGTATTGGTTACACAAACAGTATATTTTTGGTTAACCAATTAGGACCCAGTGTGACATTTGTGGCACTTCCCAAATTATATTTTTTCTCTATCTAACTGTCATTAAGTGATTTATTGCCATTTACTGTAATAACATTTTCTGTATGTTGTGGTTTTTCAGTGAGAATAAGGTATTTTCCAACATTTAATTTACTAATCATGTTGATGTTCATAAAAGTTTGAGGTAAAATTAAGGATTATTATATCAAAAACAGAAAAAAGTGAAGAAAAAGTGACTTTTTCAGCAAATGTCTCATTATCTGAAAATAAAACCAGTGTGTCCATTCACTGTTATTGATCCAACTCCATGGGTTTTACTGGTAAATCCGTGTTGTAGAAGATGACAGTGTTTCCACGGTAACTATGGAGCCTCTGAATGTCCAAACGGGTCATGTCTTATGACCATGAAAAGACGAATAACAGCATTTTACACCAATTACTGACATGTATTAGTGGATCAACGGGGATTAAACTGTTTCTATCAGTACATTATTTTGGTAGATGGTGGATGTTTGGGTCTTTATGGGTTAAAAAAGGTTAAATATAGACAAAATTTCATTTGAGAACTGACAAAAAAGTAATGCTGGAAGTTTATGGGTTAAAAAGTGAAACAATCAGGATTTTCTTCAATTTGTCAGCCATCTGTGCCTTAATACCAGCTCAGATTTGTTTTGCTACACCTTGGACAGTGTCTCAAGGTTTCTTGACACTGCCAGCGTGGGAGCTCAATTCAGATTTAATTTACAATGAACTCTTAAACTAGGGTGATGTAAAAGTTAGATGAATACTGAGGTCGTTTACTATCTACTTTAGGACTATCTATATATGGAAGTGGTCCAAATCAGATCTGCATAAATGGATCAGGTATTAAGTGGCTGCAGTGAGTAACAGCGTGATATGGGGACTCAACGACAAGAGACCAACAAAATCATTTAAAGTATTTCACAGTCATTGACCATTGCACACTTGGCAAGAGAACCAATTATTGCCACCCTCTGCTTCCCCATCTGGTTCTATTCTGGGCAAGTTGGCTTAACCAAAAAAAGCTCATATTCCATCTCAGCAGATTGCCAGCAATGTTTGACCTGGGTCATGTCTCTTTTTAAAGTTAAAGGGAACATTTACACCCTTCTCACCCAGACATTGAGTCTCCATTCCACTCCACAGGCCGGACAGGAGACACTCTCGAACTGTAGATCCCGTTAAAACAAAGCCAAGGTTACAGCTGAAAATGGCTGATGCACCAAAGGTAGTTTGGATCCCAATTTTCTTTCCATTAGGAGGAGTAGGCAGGTCGCCACAGGAAATGACTGCAGAAAAAGAACAAGACAGCCAGACAGTGAATGAAAGAGAATAAGAGAAGGAAAAAGAACAAAGTTAGCTTAAATTTTCAAACTTAATGGGAGACCACAGACATTTAAAGCCATCTTAGTGACCTTAATGTGTAAAAAAAAAAAAAAGTGACCTGTAGTATTTCATAGGAAGGATAATGATGTTTGCCTTTGTCCCTACAACTTTCATCATGCATGCTGGCACTTCCTTTTGCCATTATGACAGGCTATTCAGCTATTTCACTTTTCAAAATAATACCACTAATGATAAATAGATTTTGCTATATTTCCTAAAGGAAATGTAACCTGTATGTTTGCCTCTTGCCAGATGTAAAAGCAAGAAATAATACCAGATGGACTGGTTATAAAGAAGTGTATGTATTTTTCTTAAAGTTATGTTATACATTTTATTTGTATGTCTTCTTCGTCTTCTTTTCCTTTTGGCTGTTCCCTTCAGGGGTCACCACAGTGAATCATCTGCCTCTATCAAACCCTATCCTCTGCATCTTCTTTCACACCAACTAACTTCATGTCCTCTTTTACCAATCCATAAATCTCCTCTTTGGTCTTCCTCTAGGCCTTCTGCCTGGCAGTTCCAACCTCAGCATCCTACTACCAATGTATTCACTATCCCTCTTCTGTACATGTCCAAACCATCTCAGTCTAGCCTCTCTGACTTTGTCTCCAAAACATCTTACATATGCTGTCCCTCTGATGGACTCATTCCTGATCCTATCCATCCTCGTCACTCCCAGAGAAAACCTCAACATGTTCATTTCTGCTACCTCCAGCTCTGCCTCCTGTCTTTTTCTCAGAGCTACTGTTTCTAAACCATACAACTTCGCTGGCCTCACCACCATCTTGTACACTTTTCCTTTCATTCTTCCCAATACCCTTTTATCACACGACACACCTGACACTTTTCTCCAGCCATTCCAAACTGCCTGCACACGCTTCTTCACCTCTTTTCCACACTCTCCATTGCTCTGGACAGTTGAGCCTAGGTACTTAAAATCCTCCATCTTCTTTACCTCTGCTTCCTGTAACCTCACCGTTCCTCTTGGGTCCCTCTCATTCACACACACATGTACTCTGTCTTATTGCAGCTACCCTTCATTCCTCTCCTTTCCAGGGCATACCTCCACCTCTCTAGATTTTCCTCCACTTGCTCCCTCCTCTCACTACAGATCACAATGTGAACTGCAAACATCATAGTCCATGGGGATTCCTGTCTAACCTCATCTGTCAGCCTGTCCATCACCATAGCAAACAAGAAGGGGCTCAGAGCTGATTCTTGATGTAGTCCCACCTCCACCTTGAACTCTTCTGTCACACCTACAGCACACCTCACCACTGTCTTACATCTCTCATACATGTCCTGCACCACTCTAACATACTTCTCTGCCACTCCAGACTTCCTCATTCAATACCACAGTTCCTCTCTTGGCACCCTGTCATATGCTTTCTCTAGATTTACAAAGACATAATGTAGCTCCCTTTGATCTTCACTGTACTTCTCTACTAACATCCTCAAGCAAACACTGCATCTGTGGTACTTTTTCTTGGCATGAAACCAAACTCTTGCTCACAAATGCTAACTTCTGCCCTTAGTCTAGCTTCCACTATTCTTTCCCATAACTTCATCATATGGCTCATTAACTTTATCCCTCTGTAGTTGCCACAACTCTGCACATCTAAGTTATTTATGACATTCTTAATTCTATCTTGATGTAAAACACTTTGGTCTTCTTTTATGTTGTTGTAAAGTGCTATATAAATAAACTTTGACTTTGATTGACATAAATAAACACATTCCTGGAGAGAGGACAAAAATGCCTGCGTTTAAAAGTTTAAATTAAGTCTCTCAGTAAAAGTATGGTAAAGGAGTAGCGGTCGGAAAAAAGTCAAATGTTTTGTTGTTCCCATTCAAAATGAATGAGGTTTTTGATCACATTAGTGTGTGACAACCTTACAAGATATTGTTACAACATGATAACAGAGATAATCTTTAAGCCAAGCTGGACATTTTTGACAGAATAATTTTAGGATCAATTGTATGAGAATAATTGTTAATAATATTAATAGATAATAATAATTGAAAATTGCCCAATTTATTTCAGATGGACAAATTTGGCTGTTTTTTTTTTTTGCAACTTTAATAAAATCTATACATCAAATTGTCAATCCAAATAATAGCACATCTTTCGAGAACAGGCTGCACATTTTTGTAATTATATAGTTTGGTCTATTTCCAATGCTCTGGGATACTTTTTTTGTCAAAGTTTTTTTATAGGTCATAAGTCAGTCTGACGAACCATAGTCCCCCATACCTTGCATTTCATACCTGTACGAATGGAATAATTCCTGCAGCAGCATTAAAACCTTTTTTTTTTCCATTTTTCCATTCATATATTAAACAACATCTAACTTAAGAAAAGAATAGAGGAAGAATTTAAAAAAAAAAATGTATTGCTGACTTGCTGATTAAGGGAACTAAGTGTTCTTCCCCGTAGACTACACATATTAAAAGCCATAATTTGTTGTATACCTGGTGTGGTATGGAATTTTCAGTTCATTATTCAGTTGAGACATAGTATATGGTGCATTTAAGGCCATAAACTATGTGGGTCATGCATGTTTTATTAGTTATGAATATGCAATGAAATTATAGCAACAGTATAGACAAAAGAAGTTATTCAAAAAAATGTTGCTTGGAATGCAAAAAAAAATCTTTAATTTATGTGATTAACTAGTGGTTTTTGACTCACTTTTACATCGAGGCCTCTCGTTTCTCCAGCTCCAAACCCCATTGGCTAAGCACTGGATGTGGGCAGGGCCAACCCGGTAGTATCCAGGGTTGCAGGTGAAGATGATTTTGGTCCCATATTCATAGTGTGAACCATTGACTATTCTCCATTTTCCGTGGTCAAGCGAGAAGGAGCTGAGACTGGGGCACGTCATGACTGAAAGCAGAGGACGATCAGAGGGGAATGGGCATCATTAGTTTGGGATTATTTGATCCAATTCACTTCTGTTTCACTTTCTTCTTGTATCCCTTGTGCACACACTGCTAAGTCCAAGACTACAAACATCATGTAACTATACAACAGCGCAGAGGAAATGTAAACAGTTGAATGAGAATGAGGTTTAATCTGAAGAATAAACTGATCTGTGGTTTAAAGTATAAAAAAGAAACTACTTTTCCTGCAGTTGTACCAAAGCTGCTCCGCAACAAAGCTGTGTGTAAATCTGTCCTCTAAAACTAAATGAGTTTCAAAATAAACTGTTTCTGTTTTCACCATGAGACACTTTTACAGAGGGGAATAAACATTGGTCTCATTAGTAAACACTGTTGTCAATCACTTATTACACAGATTTTCAAATAGAGAGGCATTGCAATGGCTTGTTTTACATTCACCCCAGCGTCAACTAGTTTCTCCCTCTACTACTACTCTCTCCTTTCTTCCTCTGTCCTGTCATTACAACCCAAAAGTGTTTTCCTAAATAAAAACAGACTTATCAGAACATGTGGTTCTGCTGGGACTGCAGTCTGTATTTCATGACAACTTTTGTTCCAGTACAGCGTTTTGTTGAAAGGATTTATTCCCCATCTCCTCCAAAGACGGTTTCAAACTGACTTTTTTTTTTCCTTGTCTCGGATACAGCTGTCAAAATTCAAAATTCATACCCATCCCCATAGGTTGTCTCTCCCCACTGCTTAACCATGCAATGGGTTACCTCATCTCTCTAAATCACTTTTCCTCCTTCACTTCGTCCCCTCGCATACTCCCTAGCTTCCTCCACTCACCGATGCAGCGGGGTATCTTGTTGTGGTTGCTCCAGGTGCCGTCTGGCTGGCAGACTGTGGTCGTCAGCTCTTTGGAGGAGAGCCGGTAGCCACTGTTGCAGAAGTAGGTCACCCGTGTGCCGACAGAATAATCAGCAGCGAGCACACCTCCGTTCACTGGCGCACTGGGCACACCGCATGACACAGCTGCAGGCGGTAAGGAGACAGTTGTCAACACACATGTTTATGTGCAGTAAAAGGCACATCCAGGAGAAATTTACAGTCAGAAATTTGCATGGTGGATATATATGTATGTATACTTTTGTATGTTGGCTAACACGTGTTGCTGTAAACACGTGCATGTACACTTAAAGCAATTAAGGTGTCAAAGTAGTGAAAAGTCAACATTTGTCTTGTAAAGTCAAAAAGGCATTTGGATGTTATTGTGTGCAAATGTGAGGCAAAAAAACAGCTTGGTTGAATATGAGACACAACTTTAAAGGTCTGCTTTACAGATTTCATGAAGGAATTAGATGTATGTAATTTAATGACATCAAAAACCCAATATTCGCAAATAACCTTATATTCTGGAGTGGACATTATCTATTTATTTGCTGTGTTTGCAATTATTTTCTTTTATTTCCATCCTATATTCCCTATGGGTGCTTGTAAATAACCTTATATTCTGGAGTGGATAGTATCTATGTATTTACTGTGATTGTTTTTTGTTGGTTTTTTTTAATTTCCATCCTATATTGCCTATGGAGGTATATATAAATACACATACAGCTGAGAAAAAAGAAACAAAACTTACTGAATTGGATTTAAATGCATACATTGTATTGTACTGGGAAAAAATAAAATCTAATAATAACTAAGTTAAAAAAGCAACAAAACAATATTCTCAATAAAAAATAGGAGAACCAAGAACATACAATGCTGAAAAATAACCTAGAAACAATTAACAGAATGTCAAAACATGCTGAAGAGGTGATGTACTGAATTTCTCTCTGATGATTATTTTTTAAAGCGCTATTTCCAGCTTTTGCGGGAGCCTTTGTGGTGATATAAGTGATTGTATTACATATGCTAAAGTTACTGTAGTATATTACAGCCATATAAATTCAAGGTTATAAAGCTCAGCAAACAAATTAGAGAGGTTTATTCAATATTGTTAATTTAGATGCTGTAATGATGCCACTGAATCAGGTATGAAACTTAAATTAGTAGTTCTAACACTACAAAGTCTAACATGAATGACATATTGTAAATGGAGTGTTCAACACATCTTTGTGTAGTACCAAGCCAAGAGGTACTGCACTTCAAATTTTATCCAAATGAAAGGTAAATTAGCACAGCCCTAAAATAAACTGAACAGTATAATCATCATATGAGTACAATATACTACAGAGTTTTTCATTAGTTTTAGTTGTATGTTTTAAGTCAGTGAATCTTAGTAGTCTTGAAATATGATTTATTTGCCTTCTAGGCATCACATAACGTTCTAAAGGAATGGAAAATTTATACAGCCATGACAGAGTAAACGCCATCTGGCATAATATACAAAAAGCCCTTCACAAATGTTACAAGGTTTTCATAGGTTTCATTATGAAAGAAGTGACCATTCCTTACACTCACACATGGAAAAAATAAACTCCCATAAATGGCCGTGTCCTTGCCCCTTCAGTGTGAATCTGGGTTACTGTGGCCCCAGAGCTTAAACATGAATGGAACCTGAAGCTAGGAGCTTTCAAGGTGTTTATCAGAGACGAGTCAGAGGGAGTGAACAGATTGGGGAAACCAACATCTGCAGGGCCACACTAAATGAGAACAGTTACGCAAACATACACATCATGAAAAGGAGTGGCAACCGTAGCAGAACAGTGTGAAATATCAAATGTTAAGAACGTGGCCTGAGGCCTGTAGTTGGATGGATCCCTCTCACTATCCCTTAAGAGAAAATCAATCAACACTTCTGACTGTGCTACAATCCAACAGATCATAATCTCATGGATTCTCTAAACCTTTGCTTGGATGTTTCACAAAGTTCCTAAATAGAAAAGTGGATTGTTCTTCCCCTTTGAATGTTAGCAGACCAGAAACATTTCTCCAGTCAGAGCTTTATCTCCTGACCAACAGTGATGGATTAGCAAAGTGCCTCCTTTTAACATCACTCATACAGTGGAATAAATGAAAGACTGAACATGCTGAGATGTAATATCCTCCATGTAGCAGATAGCAGATGGACCGCTGTAGCCATGGTTAGGTTTATATGCTTTGGAAAGCTGTCTGCAATTACCAGACTGACAGAATCAATCACAGGTGTGAAGAGTTTTTAAATCATTTTAAGTACATGACATACATATTTTGATTTCACTGCATCATGATAAAATGCAATTGAGTACACCATCTGTTTCTGTTTTCGTCTGTGCGTGTGTGTATGTGTCTGCGCTAGTGCATGCAATCATGTGCACCTTAATGCACACATTCACATGTGCGCATCAAAGAACCCAATTAGTTGAGTGAAACCTAAGAGGAGCAGCCACTGCATGCTAATGGAGAGTTAGCCAAAGTAATTTGAAGAAGTGGAAATTGACAGAAGAAGGGACGATTGATTTTTGTTTCCTTTCCACCTGACAGGGTGCTGGCTCTCAATCAGGCTAGATTCAGTTCAGCTGCTAACAACACAGGAATGGGTTTGGGGCTGAGACACTTGGGTGCCTTAAGCACCTGCCTGTCTGCCTGCTGAGCACAGGGCTGCAGAGGCAGTGACCAGAAGAAGGAGGAAAAAGGCAGACTGAAGTTGCAAATAAAAGGCTGCCAGGTCTGATGAGCTCACCTTGACATGCAGGAACGGGGGCGTCCCAGGTGTAATATCCAAAGGGGGTCTTCTTACACACAGCTGCGCCCTTTCCGATCAGCTTGTAGCCCCTGTCACAGGCCCAACGCACCATGCTGTTCAGATGACCCCCAGTCTGGCTCACCACAAAGCCATGTTGTGGGGAGTCGGGGGTACTGCAGTACATGGCTACAGCAGGTGGAGGAAGAAAGACAAAAACGGAGGAGATGAGGAGAGAAGAATGGTGAGGCAACAGGGAGTGAAAGAGAGGGTGTGAATGGTGACAAAGAAAATGGAGATCGTACAGATACGATATTTAGTAAAAAAAGAAGAAATAAAGCACAGAAAGAAGAAAAGGCATTAACAAAGCTCCTCTAGAGAAAGACTCAGGTGAACATTTTTAGTCACAGAAAAGCTACATTTTAAATGCAGAAAGATAATGAGGAAAAATGCCTGAGGAGTGTCACATCTCTTTAGCACTTGGGCTGTGCGCCACACAGAAAAGGAAGTCCTCAAAATCACATTATTATTTCTCAGTGGCCTATGGGTACACACATATTCAATTTGCTTTAACACATGCAATATGGTTGCATCCCCCAGTTATTTGTTCCATAGCCTTCCTTTTCCTCATCTTACAGCCCATCGAACACACAAAAGGTAAATTTGATTTCTTCAATATGAGCACGGAATAGCCAATGGGATAGGTATTCAAAGCCAGGACTGTGAGTTTCAAAAAAGGCTGTCAAATATTCGCTTAAATGTGCATGACTGGGAGAAAGCTGGGATTTAAGAGGAAAGGACACACCACAGTAAAAGTCAGCCCCTGTTCAAGTCAATCAAGTCAAGAAGGAGTGTTCTTTACAAAATTCATCACACCGACTGCTTTCACAATAACTCGTTCGTGTATTAAACATAATGGAGGGACACAGTATAAAAAATGAATGTCTTTTGTGCTTTTTCATTATTATTGATGCATTTCAAATGGAAGAAGATCCCCTGTACTGCTTGCTTAGCACCACTTGCTTTATTAAAGACCCAATTAAAAATTTAAAACCTTTTGAAATTAACTAGTGCAAAATAGCATGCAAACCTCCCTGAGACGTTCTTCCTGTCTTGTGGTCTGTGGTATAAAAACATATTTTATTGTGAGCCATTATCCTTTCTGTCAAAGCTCAAAGTATTTTTTTTTAAATAAATCAACAGGTATTAAAATAATTCCTAAAAATCACTGCATACTGTGATAAACATGGTGATAAAAGTCACGTCCTCATGGTGATAGACAGCACTTGGAATAAAGAGGGTTTAAATGATGGAGTGTCAAATTAATTTTAGTTCAGGGGTTATGTATGGTCTAATTTGACCTTAACCAGGCCATACCAATGACTTATAAATAATGACAATTCCAAATTTTGTCATTGTTTTGGTGCAAAATGAAAATTACAGTATAATTATCCTTAACCTCCTGAGACCCAAGAAAGTGAAAATTTTAACTTTTTTTTTTTACATTAAACTATTGTATTGATTGGGATAATGCAACAGTTTTTTACCTCCGCCAAGGAGGTTATGTTTTTGCCGGCGTTTGTCTGTCTGTCTGTCTGTCTGTTTGTCTGTGTACA
>JAPTGZ010000009.1:19943003-19953209 GCA_029814645.1 Fowleria isostigma
ATACACTGCAACCTATGACCTATGTGCTCTCTAGCGCCACCTAGAAAAATGGGGGAACGGTGGTGCTTGGCGGAGGTTTGCGCTCTCCAAGTGCTTTTCTAGTTTCAGATATTTTGAAAAAAAAAAAAGTTTATAAATTTTATTGTAATGCCCTTTGCAATGGGCAGAATTTTTTAAAGTAAAACTGTCAAGCTTTTATCCCCTACAAAGGACAAAAATGCATTGTTGGGTCTCAGGAGGTTAAGCAAAAAACATGAATAACCTGAACATGAATGAACAACCTAAAATTTCTTTAAAAAAGAAATAAAATTTTAATATGCTTCAGTTTATTATTTACACATTTACAAATCACAGAGGGCACACAAAAAAATATTTAGTAACACGCATCTGGAACTGAAAAACATAGCATTTAAATGTGCATTTGACTTTCATCACCTATTTTTCATCAAATCTGTAAAACCCGGGTCATAGCCTCGGTATCACATATCTGTAAGTCTTTCTGTGGTTATGCACCTTAATCTCTTCCCTCACAGTGAACAATTATGAGGTTTACTCCACCACAAACAAATCCACGGGTTTACAAATAGGGTGGCAGGCGACTGAGGCATTTCCAGAAATTTGTCACGGCATTGCATTGTGGGAAGTATAGTTCCACACAGAGAGACCCCGCTGGGTTTTGCTTGATGGTGTATTTTGTTGCTACTACGGCAGTTACGTGGAGCTACACTACCCACAATAAAAAAATTTCCAGAAATACTCGAGTAAACATGTAAACACGCGGATTTGTTTATGCTGGAGTACACTTTGGAATTGTTCACCGTGAGGGAAGAGATTAAGGTATGTGATCAAAGAAGACTTACAGATCCCTGATACTTTGGCTATGACTCAGGTTTTATAAATCTGATAAAAAAAAAAAAAAAACAGGTGGCGAAAGTCAAGTCAGCTTTAATTTTATGATCAAACCAACTTGTACAGACTCAGTGACATCCTTGTCTGTTAATATCTGTAATTTTTGGACTTCAAAGGGCCAGTTTTTGCCTGCAGGTCATATGTTTGACACCCCTGGTTTAAACAATATATGATTCTATGAAATGTTATCGATTGTCTTGAAGTGTAAATTGCTGTAAGTGTAAACCTGACTTTTATCACGTTTTCACAATATATACAAATAGCATTAATAAAAAGAGAATATGATGATAAGGTGGATACATACTTTGATACTCACCCACGTATCTGATGTGGAAACCATGTCGGTTGGTGCCATGATCAGAGGACCAGCGCAGCAGAAGCTGGTGGCCTGTTGTGGTCAGGCTGAAGGGAGTTTCAATGTCACCACTGAGGGATGCCAAATTCTGGCTGTAAATATTGGGACCTAACCAGACAGATAACAAAAGACAAATATCAAAACCGAAGCACATTTAGAGAGAGTAAAACTGTATACCATTCATAGCAAACGTGAATAACAGAAGACGAAACACCAAACGTTTAGCAAAGCTCACCATCAAATATTTCCAAGATGTCAAACTCTTTTTCGGTCTGGAAGAGTTCAAAGTGCAGAGTGATATTGTAACCCTTCTCCACATTGATCAGCCAGGAGCACATCTGGAGGTTGGGGTAGTTTTCAGGGTAACCCGGACTCAAGATTACCCCCGTCGAATCAAAACGCACCTCATGGGCAGGACATTGAACTGACAGAAGAAAATTGGGACAAAGAATTAAGAGATGATATGGGTAGAAAAGGACAGAAGAGAATTAAAAAGAAAAAAAAAGATGTCAGCTGAGAAGGTGGATCAGTAGAAAGGTGAAAAAAGGGAGGAGAAGGGCTTTATAATAAGTGCAGTTGAGTTAAAGAAGAGGCTCTGAACGCTCCACAATGATGCTATAAATTGTAATGAAAAAATAACGAGTCCTGAAACAATTACTGTACATTCTCAGCCTTTCAAGACTCTTACTGCACCTAAGGGCCAAGCTGCTGCACTTGCTGTTGTCCCCAAGCTCCCCTGGTATCTATCACATAATAATACTCAGTAGGTGAGACAGCTTACTTTGTATTTATGGAAAAATTCTGTGTGCATTTGTTTGTGTTTGAGTGATTTCATGTGTATCAGCTCAGAGTGCTCCCTTCATTTCCTGCAGGCTGGCATATCTGAAATAATGACAGCCAGTTTTATTTCTTTTTCCTCGTGTGCTGCTAACACAAGTTTGTCTTTGAGCCACTAGTGAAGAAACATGACGCATATAAAAGGTTAATGCGAACAACTGTTCGGGATAAAAAGGTCACTGGAAACATTCGGACATATATCAAGATACCAAAAAAGGCAGAGGGAGAGGAACGTAGCATAAAGGACTATGAATATTCCCACTGGTAGATCTCAGAAGAAGTTGCAGTTTAGTTGAACTAGAGTACCCTCTGGCTCAAAGACAGCAGCCAAACATGATTTCTGAAGTCTAAATCAGAGGTTTTCAAAACAACAGCACATTTACTAAATCGCTAAACTGGTTCTAGACAACAAGGTCAGGACACTTTCTCTAAATTAGCTCAACACCATCCAGAACACTCAAATTAGAGGAAATAAGTTATGTAAACACTGCAACGCAAGGGTAACAGGCATATGTGGAGTGTAGATCAATATTTCTACAAACACTGCATTCATTACAGAGAAAAAATTAGCAGTAAACCAATGCATGTCAGTTGGTTAACATGAAAAATACCAACATTTTCCTACGCAAAGTTTTCTTAATTACCTGCTTTTGCATTTTTGTTTTTGAGTGATTAAACCTTTTAACTTCTCCTACTAGCTGTGTAATAGAGGGTTATAAACCCTGCCAAAATAAAGGAGGTTGACTTATAACGTGTACCTTTGTTGATACACGTAATTTGGGTGAGGTGAGAACATTGATTAAAGCACGTTACAGACATAGGGCCTTTTCACACAGAGTACTTGAGTCCATATCCGAGTACGCTACATACTCGGGTCCACTTCATTTTGTCCATGTGAATGCAAATGTACCGTACTGGCGTACAGATAAGAAGGATGGACTTGAATACAGGCAGTACAGTACGGGTGCATGTGAATGCAACTGAGCCCAGGCCCGTATCGCAGACACTAGACCGGATGCTACATCTGTTTACGACTCCAATTATGGAAGTGACCTAATCAACATTAGACTGCAGACGGTGCCCAAACATTCATTGTTTGACTCTGGACAAAAGGACAACACCATTGTTGCAGGTAAATATATGAGACAACTACAAACCTTCTTCACGTTGCCTCAGACAGGATAACAGATACAACAGTATTGATAACAGATAGAACAGTATTGCTTGTTTTGTTGCCACTGTAGATAAATGAACAGAGCAGTTGCTTGGTTGATGATGTAAGGGTTTGTCTTCTGACTTCCGCGTTTGTTGGATTGCGACAGAATTCCCTCCACATTGCCACCTACTGTTTCAGCCCTGTAACACCCATTTGTACTCAAATATGGGCTGCGGTAGCACATGTGAATGCAACACTGTGGGAAAGGTGTGAAGCGTACCCAAGTATGGTACGGATCCAAGTACGCTGTGCGAAAATGCCCATAAGGATTTTCTTAGTCTGAAGAGATTTTTTATCTGTTCCAGACCCCACACATGAAAATAAAAAATCAGGCACTGAACAGTTTTGATCGGTATGTATGGTGTGCTCCAATAATCTAAACCCAACACACCACACACATTACAATTCTGTCCCACCACCGATCTAGAATCTAGTCTTCCGAGCCAGAAATCTTGCATGATCAAACATGATCTATCAAAAAAAAAAAAAAAAAAAAAAGAAACACAGCAACAACCAGAAAAAATGGGAGGTGGTATGTGTATATATGTGTGGGTGCATTCTGTAACCACCATAACTGGTGTAAACAAAAGTGAAACTTAACACGCTTTGGCCGTCCACCTTCAGGCTTCTATTCCTCTGTTATACACCAGAGTTTGCATAAAAATTTTACAACTTCTAACCTGTATCCACTGGGCCAGGTCCACCATGTTTGTTTTTATTTACCCCTGGTTCCTGGTTCCTTTGTTAGCTCCTTCTTGATTGGTCATATTCCATTTCATGTCACAATTCACATAGTCATGACTCTGGCATTGTTGGCTTTCCCCACACACATGAAGATTTTTCATCATAAATTTTGAACAAGTTTAATATTTACGATTGACTACCCCGACTCATTTCAGAGCTGATTATCAGGACATATTCACTCTAACACACCTCAGACCACAGGATCATCTTATAGGATCATGTTCTAAGACATAAGATAATCTGCCGTTTGCCATCCTTGGTCAGGAAGGAGCAAAATTGGGGAAAAAACAGCCTGATTACCTTCAAGTGTGTACCCCGCTTAAGATGCCTGGCACATGGCAGTCATATCATTTCACCTTTTCTTAATGTACAGCTTTGGTATTATTGCTACTCTAATTGCTGTGCTGTTTTACCATGTGGTTTGTAAAACTCAGTGAAGTGTTTTTACTTCATTTTGATGGCTATGGCAAAGGGAGGAGAACCGTAGCCATCCTGTGATTGCTGACTAAAAGCTTATTTCCATCCCTTCTGGCTCTCGATGCCATTTGGATCTTTACTCGCTGTATTACAGTGCTATTTTCTCCTGTGCAGGCCAAGGGCAAACAGATTCGTCCTTACAAGAACAGTAGTGAGATGTGATAGTAAGTGCTCCAACCAGGTAGCAGGCAAAATGCAAATCAACAACTCCCGCATTGTACTGTTGATGTTGTATTTTAGCTATCTCCTCCTTGGGCATTTTGTCAAATGACTTGACAATTGGTGTAGATTATCTAAAGAAGTGGGAAATCAAACATTATCCAACTTTTTGGGATAGGTTTCATGTTTTTTGTGCAGTGAAGCTGAACAGTTTACAAAGAATTTTTAGAAATTTACCTATCCAAAAAATGCGTCAGTTCGAACAAACAAACCCCAATTTAGCTCAAATTTGAATCAGTTGTACATCTCCCAGGCCTACACTCATCCAATGGAAGAGATTTAAGTTTGATACCATAGCATCCCTTACAAATTAACTTTTTCAATAATTGACTTAGTTTGGCCATATGAACACCGATTTGCTCAAATTTGAATCAGACTCTGAAGTATCTCAGTGAATTGTTGCAACTTCATTTTGGTGACTGTGGCAAAGGGAGTCATCCTGTGATTGCTGACTAAAAGTTTATTTTCATCCCTTCTGGCTCTTAATGCCATTTGGATCTTTACTCACTGTATCACAGTGTTATTTTCTCCTGTGCCGGCCAAGGGCAAACAGATTCGGCCTTACAAGAACAGTGGTGAGATGTGATAGTAAGTGCTCCAACCTGAGAGCAGGCAAAATGCAACTCAACAACTCCTTCGACCATTGTACTGAAATCTTTATTTTCTGCACTGCTCAAGGAATCGGCTGACCTCAGATGGCAGTCTGGTATGACCGCCTTCCTTCTCGCTGCTGCATCTGCAAAGCCAGTTGGCGAGCTTTGTGCGCTCTGTTGCCAGGGACTGTTTGCACTGGAATTCCTATGGGTCTTGTCTGGGGTTACTATGCGGTTCAGCCCTTCATTTCTTCCTAAAAGGGTTTCAGCTTCTCACATCAATCAGCCACACAATCAATTCACATCTCCCCCGCAGCCAGGGATGGATGAAATGCATCCTAATGTCAGACTACTTTGTCCTGTGCAGGCTGTGAGGTAAACACAGCGGATGTGTCATTGGGATTCCATATGTCTGATGCATTGTTTGTAGGAGGACATAGGAGGGACTGTGTCTTGTCAAGGCAGAGACTCTCAAGATGAGTTCTTGATACATGTTGCAAGTATACAGGCTCAGGGACCTCAAGGACCCCTCTGTGAAATGTCAATCAAGAATGTCTGAAATTGATTGGCTTAAAGCAGGGATCTCAAACATGTGACCTGGGGGCCAAATCCTGCCCACCAAAGGGTCCAATCTGGCCCATGGGATGGATGTGTAAAATGCAAAAATGACACTGAAGATGCTAACAATCAAGGATGTACAGACTAATATGATCTTTACCCATAAGGACCTGGTAGAACATTTGTGGCACCTTTCAAATAAATGTTTCTCTATATTTAACTGTTCTTAAGTGAGTTATTACCATTTATTGTAATATTATCTTGAAAATCAGGTCTTTCCCAACATTTAATTCACTAATCATCTAGATGTTCATACAAGTTTCCAGTAAGATTGATGATTATTATATCAAAAACAGAGAAAACTGAAAAAAAAAGTGACTTTTTAGCAAATCCTTTTATTAACTGAATATAAACCCAGTGTGCCCATCCATTGTCATTGATCCAACTCTGTAGGTTTTACTGGTGAATCAATGTTGTACAAGATGACAGTGTTTTCATGGTAACTACGGAGCCTCTGAATGTACAAATGAGTCATATCTGATGACCATGAAGACGACAAACTGTATTTTACACCAATTATTTACATGGATTTGTGGATCAACAGGGATTTAACAGTTTACATCAGTAGATGATTTTGGTAGATGGTGGATGTTTGGGTCTTTATGGGTTAAAATAGATTAAATATTGAGAAAATGTGATTTGGGAACTGAATCAAAAGTAGTGGTGGGTCTTTATGGGTTAAGTGAGTTAGACCAGTAAAGTACAATCATAATTACCTATAAATAATGTAAAAAAAGTAAAATTACATGAAGATGCTAACATTTTGAAACTATCCTTTCACAAAAAAGTGAATAAATGTATGTGTCTTAAGGAAAATTAAGTTTTAATATTTTTCCCGTTATTAAATATCCTGTGCATTTGTAGATCCACTGTAATAATATGTAAGTTGTAATGAACATGTGTAAATAATAAACTGAAGCATAATATTGTTAAAATTGCACTTATTTTTCTTAAAACATCTCAATTTATTCACATTGTAAATGGATAATTAGTAGATGTAAATATTATTATAATGTAAGTTTACTTTTTTTTATTTACTATTATTTCACCGGTTCGTTCCACTTGAGATCCTATTCTTCATGACTTTGTTTGTATGGGTCACCAAAGTACTGCATCAAGCCTCTGGTGGTCAAGATGAGTGAAACAGAGCAGAGCATGAATGTACTGTTATATGAATTGTGGATGACACAAGAGTTCAAAGGGTTTTCTGTGCCCTTTCTCTTGCCTCTGCTGGGTTTTGTCCAATATGAGTCCTGAAACCAGGGAATTGGTCAGTTCTTCAGTTTATCAATATCAACACTGACAAACACATCTCCCTGATCTATTCGTCTCTGTCACTATCAATTCCTCATACCTCATGCTCTTTAGTATTGTTTTTGTTGAAACACATTTTTTAGATAAAAAGTTTGCAATTCTATAGTGTCTCGTCTCCTTTCCTTGTCATTCACTATGAGCCAAGTCTTGGTGATAAGATTCTGTAGGAGATAACTGCTGGGTGCCTGGCGCCTTTATTGAGTTGCTGCGTTACATGTATGAAGTTATTATGTCTTGCCATCTCGTGCATGAATGTAATGCATATCCATGCATTTCATGTCTCTGGATGTCATTCAGAATTCATAGAACCTTTGTTGGATTTATAACCCTAGAGCGGATCCTTATGAATAGAAAGAGCAAACAGTGAAGAAAAAATAATGTGAAACTTGAAAACTATTGCACATAACAATTGCATATTTTCTAAACAATAACATACTGACATAGCCATAACACTTGTGTGTACTTCTCTAATTTACACATTTAGATTCCCTGGATTCCATTCCCTTATTGTACTAAGATGCCTAATGACTTATTTGCCACCATTTGTTATGTTTGTGCATAAAATGGTTCATCTAGTAAGTTTGTTATTGAAATAATTGAAAGGCCAGTACTTGTTTAATAAGCCAATGTTGCCTGGTAACAAACATGGACCCATCTAATAAGGACAGTAATGGCTTAAAGTCCTTCGACAGACTTTCGGTTCAGGGATTTTAAAAAACAATCAGAATCAGGGAAGGATTAAAACTGTTTGATGCACCTCAGTGCCGCTACTTTTTAGGATGAGTTTTACAAGTACCGTGATAAGAGCAGGAGACTCTTCTGTAAGCAGACTAAAGCTTACAACGTGCTGAAATTGTACTTCAGCCTTATGACAAGTGTTGACTTAGGTGCCTTAGTAAAAACACGTCCTGTGGATTGTTATTTCAATATGGACTCAAATATAACTATACAGTATGATGAGTACACACTTAGTAGAGGGCTGATAAATAAAGGGATGAGCAGTGTAAATAACATTTTTAAATAATCATAAACTACAGCTGATGGCATTTCTAACTCTATTTGCCCTCCAAAAAGAATCACCCTCTCATCTCAAGGGAATGAGCATTAAATGGCGGATTAGTACTGTATATTAATCACAAACCTCCCTGAAGTGGCCAGTGAGTTACATCCAAGTAACTACTGCGATTACTGATAGAAAACACATCACCATTTGTCAGCATAACAAGCAAGCCAACCTGATTTACTCAGACAGAACTGACTTTGGCAGTTGTTGCGAAACAGTAAACCCTGTCTGGGTAAAGCCTCGTAAAAACTGCCAACTCTTTTCATTTTGTTGTACATAAAGAATGAGAATATTATGGTATCTGTTATATTGTTAGCTAAAGACACGTCATACAATAAAACTTACATAAGCAGAGGGTAGATGAAGTTTGAGCAAAAAAAATATTTTCACTCCATTTTCTGGATGCAGTAAGAAATATGACAACACTGAGTGGGTGTGAGTCAGCCTTGGTGTGGCAGATGGTTTTCCAAGCAAACACAGCAGTCAACTCAATTATGACTTATCCCTAATCAAAACTTCTGTATAACCTTCCTCATACATAGCCTTTAATAAAGACAGAGCCAGGGGAAATATAGAAAAATACGAGGTGAATAGAAGGCAGTGCAAGGACACTTTGGTGCTATCGTTGTAACATGAAATGACAATTAACAGTACAAGACAGAAGGGTTGACAGCAAACAAAAGCGGAATCTGGGAACACAAGAGAATTCTTCTTCCTGCCCTATCGGCAAGCTGCTGACAGGAACTGTCCCTTTTACAAGCTTACTGTAGCAGTCTCTTAGATGTGAATAGCAGGTCAACTCAAATTAAGTTCAACTTTACATGTCCCAAGGAGAGCAATTAGTTTTGTGCTAGAGGTGGCACAAGGACATTACATATCCAACACAAGAAATTGTAATGAATTCTTGACTACAATAATGAGATGATCCATGAAAATGTCACACGGTGAATTACTAACTCAGACTTCCTCAGATAGTTCCATGTATGAAAATTTCATGTTTTGAGCCAGTCGTAAGAAGGTGTTCACGAAAGCTGAAGCCAAATAAGACAACTAATCACTAGACCATTTTGCAAACATAAATGTATTCATTTGGCTTTTACCTTTTTCAGTATTGATTTATCTCTGGAAAAATAAATATATATGTACATTGGTTTTGCTTTCGTCTCTATTTAACATGACCTCAATAATATGAGGAACAAAAAAATAAATAACTAAATAAATACTTGAATAAATAGATAAATGCACAAATAGATACATAAATGAATGAATAAATAATTAAATGCTCATAGTTTATATTTTTATTACCATATTTTACATTTTTTAATTTATTTCCTCAATTATGCATGCTTATTTAAATGTATATATTTATTTATTTATAGATTTGAGAATTCATGCATTTAATTTATTTTTGTATTATTACATTGCCACATTTATTTACATATTTCTGTATTTCCACATGTATTTATTTACATATTTCTGTGGCAATTTTTGTCAGAGGAAAAGTATATATATATAAATTAAGTGGGCGGTCTTTGTTACTCTCTGAAACAGGATTGGTTTACTGGGCTAACCAGACAGAAGTAATCGATTACTCCGCAGTGAGCTAAGTCACGACCTCCTGAACCGCTGTGACAGTTAACGGTCAGGTCAAGGCAGCAGTAGTAGATCCAATCACATCGATGAAACCAACCCTGGTTCAGAGTGGAGTTAGGACCACCCACCTAATTTACATATATACTTTTCACTGACAAAATTGACAAAATGGAAATAGATAAATTGGGAAATGCAATAATGTATTTATAAAAATAAAAATCATAAATAAATATACATTTAAAAATGCATACATAATTGAAGAAATAAA
>JAPTGZ010000009.1:19981234-19998271 GCA_029814645.1 Fowleria isostigma
GAGCCCACTCTATATGAGTGTAGGCTCATATAGACACTGTGGGTGTTAAATTAACACTGGCATTTTTACTGTGTACTGTCTTAAAGAGCTTCCTAAACTGTCACCACTTTACAACTTTAATCTATAAGGGTATCTTTTGCCTCCAGACAGTTTAGTTTTTCTATTTCTGTCCTAAAAGGGCTCTTTAGATTGCAAAAGTCGCCAACCCATGTCTTAGGACATTGACTGGCTGAAGTTGATGACACACACAGCCTCTTTTGAAGACTGAATGAAGGTAGGGGCAAATTTTACCAGATCTGGTCCCACTTCCTACATTTTATTCAATTTCAACTGACTAGTGCCCATAATAAAAGCATTATCATGCATAAATCCCACCCAAATCTTGAGTTATTACTATTTAAAAAATATATATATATTTATTTATTTATTTTATTTCCCATGTGTTTGCATGCACTGTAAGGCACAGGGGACTATTGTTGGTCAGACTGAATTATGACATACAAAAACTTTTGGCAAAAAATGTGGTCCAAAGCACTGAAATAGACCAACACATATATTATTACAAAAATCAACCTGGACTGATATGCTGTTATCTAGATTGACATTCTGATGCACTGATTTCATTAAAGTTGCAAAAAACTGGCCAAATTTGTCCATATGAAATGAACTGGGCCCTTTTCATGTGGCTACCATTCCAACACGACTGATCCTAAAATTATTCTGTTAATACAAAAAAATGTCCAGTTTGGCCCTAAGATTATCTATGTTGTCACATCGTAATGACATCTCATATGGTTTTTGCACACAACCATGATCAAGAACCCCATTCATTTTCAATGGGAACAACAAAAAAGTTGACTTTTTTCTGACTGCTAATCCTCCACCATAATTTCACCTAGAGACTGTTTATTTATGTCATAAAAATCCTGTTCACACAAACACAAATTAGAAAAACATAACTTTAAGAAAAATAAATGCAATTTTTACAACCAGTCTGTCTTTAGTATTGTTTCTTGCGTTTACATCACACCTAGGCACAAATTCACCAATCCGGCAGGAGGCAAACACACAGGTTACATTTGCTTCAGAAAATATAGGAAAGTCTAGTTCTGTATCTTATCTAGTTTCTCTTTTATTCAAAATGTGTTATTTCCTCTTTTTTAAATCTTATTTTATTATTATTGTGATCTAATGCCATTACTGGTTTTCAGTTCATTGCCCTGAATGTGTAGTGTGTGTGTATAGTGCAGTGTTAGCTGTTAAAATATCTACTTTGTGTGTTTCTTGTCAAAACCAAAAATCAATAAAACCTTTGGTTATAAAAAAGAATGAACCCATTAAGCCTTGGAGCACATACAAAAAGGGAGCATTAAGGTTTTTTAATCACATTTTTCGAGCATCAATGGGGCATTTGATCAAACTGCAGAATTACAGGACTGTGGGGCCTTGGCAGAGGTATGCTCTCCTTTCCTGTCACAAAAGATAACCATTTGCAAATCTTATCGTGATGACCATTCTCATTCTTAATCAACCAATATAATTAGAATTTTTAATCTTAAATGATAAACTGGCTGGTTCTCTCCTTGTGACAGCCAGGTGGCCTGCACCATTCAATCAAAATTAGAATACAGCAAATATGCAAACACAATCAATATGCTTCCCATCATGACATTTCCAGTCCTAATGCTGCAACACTGACACACTGTCTGTCTACTTATGTAACTGAATAAATTTAATAATCTTCAATCACATCAGCTACTTTCATCCTTTTAGTGGCAATGCTTTTGAAGGAAATGTACTGCATTTCTGAATAAGGCATGCCTCTTGAAAAGGCCCGCTGTGCTCCTTCCCTGTTGGACGAGTGTCTTATGTTTTTAAAGTAAAGCTCTGTGCAAATTTAATTAAATCCCATAGAGACAAACATGCTATTATGGAACCTGCACATATTGGATGAAATATATTCCTTAAAGCAGATACTGAATGTACTATGCATATTTTTTCTTGCTGTATTGTTTTTTCCAGATGGTGACTGTATTTTTTGTTTTGGTTTGACAAAGACAGTAAGAGTCGTGTATGAAATCAATGAAAAATGTATCCGCAGGGGGAGTCAAACCTTGTGTGCGGACGAAAGACCCATCTGTAATCAATGTTACAGTCACAAAGCCATACGAACACAAACACACAGCTTCAAGTTCCCAGTAGATTCAACAGACATCCCTGATAAACAGAAACTTAAAATGTTCGGCTGGGTCAGCATGAGAGGAGAGTGTAGAGACCCACATAAAGCTTTGCCTCGAGTGATAGTCAATTGGAAAACTGCCCCAAATTCAAGCTCAGGGAGTTCAAGAGAAAAACCAAACTGTACATCTGTTAAAAAGACTTAAAAGTCAAATCAGCTTTTATCTCAGAAATTTTGATGAGGACAATTTGATCAATATCAAGAATTATCATATAAGAGTGATTGACAAAGCAGCAGTGCCTGCAGACAGAACAGTCAAATGAAAATACATATTTATTTAACATATGAAGTGAAGACACATTAACCTATAAAGACCCAGTGCTACTTTTGTGGCAGTTCCCAAATGAAATTTTCTCTATTTTTAACATTTCATAAGTGATTTATCACCATTTATTATAATATTATCCTCTGAATTTTGTTGCTTTTGCTGTGGTATTTTCCTCCATTTAATTCACTAACTGATGTTCATTAAAGAGTAAAGTTGAGGTTTATTATATCAAAAACAGAGAAAACTGAAGAAAAGTAACAAAAAAATATATTAACTGAACATAATCCCACTGTGTCCATCCATTGTCATTGATCCAACTCCATGGATTTTACTGGTGAATAATGTTGTAGAAAATGACAGTGTTTCCACGGTAACTAGGGAGCCTCTGAATGTCTAAATGGGTCATATCTGATGACTATAAAAAGGTAAAAAACTGCATTTTACATAAATGATTTACATGTATCAATAAGATAAGTGGATCAACAGGTATTAAACAGTTTAAATCACTGGATGGTTTTGGTCACCAATGAATGTTTGGGTCTTAATGAGTTATGAAAAGATGCTCTGATGTAGGTTTGGCATTGACAGAATATAATTTCTATATGCAGTATTACATATATGGCTAACTGCTAAATGGTTGGTACTTCTATAGCCCTTTCCCACGCCTTCGTGGTCCACAAAGCGCTTTACAAAGTCTCTGCCCTGCATGGTGGCTGCCACCATACAGGGCACTGCCAGGCCCCACTGGGAGCAATTTAGGGTTCAGTGTATTGCCCAAGGACTCTTCAAGATGTGGACAGTTGGAGACAGGATTCAAACCGCCAACTCTTCGGTCACTGGATGACACATTTTACCAACTGAGCCTCAGCCGCCTTGAATTTTAACTATGTATAGCCAAAACCTCCCCCCCAAAAAAAACAATGTGAATATTGCTAATTTAC
Source organism: Fowleria isostigma (assembly GCA_029814645.1). Lineage (NCBI taxonomy): Eukaryota > Metazoa > Chordata > Actinopteri > Kurtiformes > Apogonidae > Fowleria > Fowleria isostigma. Next base: position 19,984,683 of record JAPTGZ010000009.1, read on the forward strand.
AACACTGATTAAATTTGATGTGAATGGCCGATTCATTCATTTTTTTAAGTAAACCAAACATCATCTCGTACTGTGGTCCAGGTCCTTTGTCCACTAAAACAGATTAAAGTCCAGAACACCATATTGCACATGAAGTCATGACGGTACACTGTCCGCCTTACGAGGGCATGTTAATCACTTTGGTATTAAAAAGATTTTGGTGATAGTGAAAGACAACACTCTGGCTGGTCTCAATGGACTATAATCGCTCTAAGGAAACATTTTAAAACAGATGGCTGGCTGGTTGGTTCTGTGCCAATCCCTCTTCTCTTTTCTTCCCAGTGCACTGAGCATTCAGAGCATGAATTTGTAGTTAAAACTGATGTTTGTATAGGAGACATGGGTGGTTAAAGCCAACCACGGGCTGAAATAAAATACAAAGATACATACAGGAAACTAGTGTTAAGCAGTTCTACTGAAAGCTTAATACATAAACTCAAATGTTTGCCAATAGGCAGAAAGCAGAACTATATGGCAAGCAAGCTAACAAATGTAAACTGCAACGGGCAAAGTCGAAAAAAAAAAATGGTGACTGGAGGCTGGTTTACAAAGCATTAGGGAATGCTCTTTACCCGAACAGCAGCAGTAAAGTGCGAGACAGACGTAGAGGAAGGAGCCGACTGTGAGACATGGCAGTGGAGTGATTCTCAGCAGTAGGTACTGGTCGTGGGGGAGGGGGTTAGCACAGAAAAAAAAGAGCCCACTGAGAGACACAGCAATGGAGCAGTTCCAAGCAACACAAGGGTGTTTGGGAAATGAAGCTCTGACTGCGACAGACATGACTGTAAAGTCTTTTTCAGCTGTGATATGATGCTCGCGGACTGACACCATTGACAGAGAAAACAGATTCACTGACTGCAATGTTTTATGCTTTCTTTTGTTTTGGAATGGGTTTTACTGAAAGGATGCATTAGAAGGTTCTAATATGGTGTAGTCTGTAATCACGGCGTTTCTTTTCTGGCTGAGGCTATGTGTAACCTCTCACTTTAAAGCTATGTTTCTGCTTTGACCCTGGTGTCCTCTGCTGGGAAAAAAAAGCCAATGGGTTATCAAAGGTCACGCATTTCAGTCTGACAACTACTAAGGCGTAGGTGAGTGGTAAAATAACAAAGTGGAAGGAATAAATATGAGGAGAAAGCACCAAATAAAGAAAATTACCATGACATTAGAGGAGATGAAGCGAAAACGCCTTTAGTAAATAACAGAAGGGAAACTACCAAGACGAGTGTGAAGATGTCCGCAGGTTTTAGATGATTCGGACGATTAACTCATTTTCTGCAACACTGTTTTTGAGCAGAAGGACACAGTAAGTCAGTCGCTCCACTGGGTCCAGATACAGGCTTTATGTTGTCATGTTTGAGTTCAGGATGGAAGTATGAAACTCATATCTGATCCACTGGCAGCCTCTTTTGGTAATGTTCTGCATATTTACTGATGTATATAAAGAATAGAGTGTCCTACTGCTAGATGTCCATGTGTATACAATGATGTATTTGGTTTGTTTTACACTTCCATTGACACTTTTCTGTGCTGCATTTTGTGCTTTTTTTTTTTTAGATATTTATGCCATCCAGTATTTTTATTTTATATTTTCAGCTTTTAAACTTTTTTACACGTTATTTATACTTTCATGACCTAAAGAGGATTGCACCTGCAATTTCATTGTACCTGTACAATGACAACAAAGACATTCTATTCTATTCTATTCTATTCTATTCTATTCTATTCTATTCTATTCTATTCTATTCTATTCTATTCTATTCTACCTTAATACTCGTATCATAACATATAAGGCCCATGCACATATGCACTTCTACAGTCTACAGGATGTTTGAACCAAGGCAAAATCATTAGAATTTAAGGGGAACTGAAATCTTCAAGAAAATTAAGCATAGGACAAACATAAAAAGCCAGTGTATCTCTGTCAGAGGCGTACGTCTGTGGAATAATCTGGATCAAAACTTTAAAATGTTTTCTTCAAATTGTGCATTTAAAAGGATGAATAAATCCAGTATAATAACAAAAGCAAGAACATTATCTGAATGAGTTAATACCTAGTTATAATATAGAACATAAAGTAAAGAGCATAAAGTAAAAAAAAAAAAAAGAAATACTGTATATTGCATATTTGTAGTTAATTAACACAGAGTCATGATTAGGAGATATTATCACATTTATTAAGAAAATTTTATTTGTAACAAATATTTAAGTGGATATAAATATGATAGATTGATTATGCAAATCTGATTATGTGTGAGGTGATTTTAAAAGTCTGATGAATGGTTTGCATGGATGTTTTTTTGTTATTGTAAAAATGTAAAAAAAAAAAAAAAAAGAAAGAAAAGGGTGTTACCAAGACAAAGGAAGCTGAATAAATTTAATTACTAATGTGTAAAATGTGTGTGGGAGTCCATAATTTACACTTCTTCCCACTCCTTTTCAAGTGTCCAAAATTCTGTTTGTGTCGTATTATTCTTCATTATTTGATTATTTTATACACTAGAAACAAAATAAACTAACTATTTTATTCTCTATACATGTCCATTTCTGCACAAATAACAATTAAGGGAAGAAGATCTTATTAGGAAAAGGGTTCCTTTTTTCTCTGTGGCTGTTATTTTTTTCTAGATATCTCAGGATAGATGTTGTCGTATAAACATACATTTTGGGCTATAGATATGCATTTAATTGACTAAAATTTTAGTTGATAGTAAATGTTTACCGTGTTTTATGAAGTTCACCCTTGAGTGAACCTATAGAGCCTACTGAGAGCTGAGCAAATTTAGTCTCTAAATGAAAAGAAATGGAGGTCTGCTAACTTTACACTAGCAGACACTTTTAGATCACCGGGGACTACTGCACCTGAATGCCAAAGAAGAGGATACACACTGAAATTTAGAGATACGGAGGAAGACTAAAGTTTGCTCACTGCCTCACTCCCTTTTACTTTGTCTTTTTACGTCCAACTGTGCCACCCCCGACCAGCTGTCCCTCTCATTTTTTGTACTCCTGGGGAGCAGCTGGAAGCCAGCAGAAGATGGACACATAGAAACGAAGTGACGACAGACAAAGTGACAGGCAGGCAGACAAGCCGTCTCTCCTCATACCTGTGTACTCCAAGTGGAAGCCAGCGGCTGATACGCTGATGTCAGACTGAAAGGTCAGGTACAGGTTGTTGGATGTACTGTTCAGCAGTTGGGGAATTGTGGTACCTGTAACAAACAATATACAGAAGATGGTTCATATAATGTCTGAACAATAGTATACGTTCAGGCTTGTAAACATCCCGCACACAATGCAAATGAACAAAGACTGAGTTGGAACCAGTACATTCAATAAACAAAGTTTGTGATTTACAATGAGATGGGAACCTGTTTTTGACACGAGTGTATAACTTAACATATATAAAGACTTTGAAATTTGAATTATTGTGCAAAAAATAAATTACAAAATATCCCAGATCACATCAAAAACAGACTGTCACCACATTCAAGTCACAGCTAAAAATATACTTCATACCATATGAATTAGAGGAGATGTTTCTTTACCTGCTAAAGAAAACCACCTATGAATTAAATATGGAAGTAGCAGGTAAAGAAACATCTCTAATTCACTTGTCTGAAAAAAGAAAACCACCTACGAATTGAATGTGGAAGACATAACGAATGCAACCAACTTAAAAACGTACCTTTTCAGACAAGCCTACTCAGATCCACAGACCCAAATTTATCCTGCTGACATTTTTTACCGTGTTTTTTATATGTATGTGTCAAATACTCAATTTCTGGGAAAAAAAAATCACTGAAGCAATTATTTTAGGAAGGCTATGATATGTCTTTCTTGGGTTGACAAGACAAACTACATTCAATTAACAGAGCTAAATAATAATAGGGTTACTTTCAATCATCTTGTCAAATAAAATCTGTATATCACTGCACGTGGCTGAAACATTTATGCCAAAGACAGACTGTGAAATTTAAATCATCATAAACTGTCAAATCCTGTGAATTTTATCAAAGGAACACTTGTACAACATGTAGTGACGTAACTGAATTCACTTGATTATAGTCTACACTTGATATTAAGGTCTTTAAACTACATAAATTTCATCTTTCACTTCCAGGAGGTGGAGATCCTGTGAAATATATTTACTTTTCACATTCTGTCAGAATCGTCAAAAATTTCAAAATTTCAGCCAATCAACAAGACAAATGAGAACAGGATATTGCATGTGTAGAAACACTGACTCAAATATGACTCAAATCACCCTCTGTGCTTCAGACTATTTCACTAAAAAGTTTAGTCAGATTAAAAGTGATACCTGCTCCTTGAAACGCCTCACCTTTGGGCTGCCCTGCACATCACAGCTAGTGGAGTGATTACAATATAAAGGAGCTCCTTCCAAAACGAGTCATCGACCACTTGAAAAATTTGACACCTAGTCTCATAAAAGTGATTGCTCATATGAAAGTTGAAGTCATTATGTTAAACTGGTTCTTCTTCACGAGGTCTGGGCACCTAAAATTATACCATGGCCTGTTTTACTTGGTTACTATGTAGCAAGAGTGCTCATTTCATTAGCGTGAGCCCTACGGCGACACTGCATTTATAAAGCACCAGACTGAAACAGGTGCTAGATTATGAAGATGTCTCCTGCAGAGACAAGTGAGGGATATTTTTTTTTATTTCTTGACTTTTTTAACCGGTTTTAAGACAGTATTCTCAAAGGACATGCCAAATGTCATCAGTTCCATCACCACATCTGTCTGGTGCTGGGGCCCAGTGACGTTTGATTGAAATTCAAGCGGGAGCTGACAACTAAAATTCACTCGTAACAGTTTTACCTGAGTAGCTCCCAAGCCTTGGAGCATTGCCATCAACCCCGTCAAAGAAATCCAGGGAATCCCAGTTGTGTTCTGTGGCGAAGGTCACAACTTGAATCTAAAGGAGACAAAAAAAAAAAGTAAACCATAACGACCCAAAAATCCACTGGCGACCAAAATCATTCACTTATATAAAATGTTGAATACCTCTTTATCCACTAGTCCAGGGGTGTCAAACTCATTTTAGTTCAGGGGCCATATTCAGCCTAATATGATGTAAAGTGGGCCAGACCAGTAAAATAATATAAATAATCGGATAAGAACTTAGAAATAATGTCAACTTTGGTGTAGTTTGCTCGATGTTTTTGAGTGAAAAAAGTAAAATTCCAAAATTAAAAATGTTTACATCTATGAACTGTACTTGAACATTAACAAATATGAACAACCTAAAAATTCTTAACAAATTTAAGGGCAATGTTAACAGTATTATGCCTTAGTTTATAATTTATACCTGTGTATCACAGCTTACAGATCACAGTGGATCTACAAATACACAAAACATTTAGTAACAGGTAGAATTTTGTTGAAATTCTACATACTTCTTTTAAGACATTGGAGGTTGTTCCTATTTTTTGTAAACGTAAAGATTTTTTGTGTAACTTCACTTCTTTTTTTTTTTTTTTTTTTACAGTAAAACAAAGAGGAAAATTTACAGTTTTCTGACACACTTTAAATTGAATTGACCTAAAATGATTTTAACCTCTTTGCAGATTGGACCCTTTAGTGGGCCGCTTTTGGCCCCTGGGCCGCATGGTCGACACCTGTGCACTAATTTTATCAATACTTGTAAATAATTGGTGTAAAATGCAGTTTATTTTCTTTTCATCATCATCAGATATGACCCATTTGGATGTTCAGAGGATCTGTAGTTACCGTGGTAACACCGTCTTCTTCGACAACATTGATGCACCAGTAAAACCCATGGAGATGCATTATTAACAGTGAATGGAGACACGTATTTAATGTTCAGTTAATAATGTATTTTGCAAACAAATGTATCTTTTTCTTCAGTTTTCTCTTTTTTGGATGTAATAAGCTTCAACTTAATCTGAGCTTTAATGAACATGTACATAATCAGTGAATGAAAAATAGAAAAATACCAGATTTTTACTTAAAAAATGCATAATATTCAAGATAATAAATCACTTAGGAAAGGTTAAAAATAGAGGAAAAGTGTATTTGGGAACTGCCACAAAACCCGCTCTCGGTCTTTGTGGGTAAAAATAAGTTTGCAAATTTAATTACGATGAGTAAACTGTCCCGTATCTGAAAACGTGTCCACCCAGAAAGTGTTTTAAAGTCTCATAAAACATTATATTGCTGAAATCTGTGTATGCTCACTTGGATGCCGGCGCCCTCGGGAACAGAGATTTTCCAGGCACAGTTCAGATAGTTGGCATACGGCTCTGGGTATCCAGGAGAGAGGATAGTACCTCTGCGACCGGTTAACACCCCACCGCAGGGAACTAGACATAGGATAACAGATTTAGGAGAAAAGACAAACAGAAAGCAAGGGAGAGAGTCAGTCATGAGTTTAAGCTGAGTGATAGGAGTGGGAAGGGGTCACAGTAGGGAAGCAGCAAACCATGAAGCATCCTATCAACTTCTTCAATTCACTGATGGCTTCATAGAATTCAAATCAGCATCTGCTCTTGAAAAAGAAAAGTCTCTGTACACCTGAATGAATGACAGGTGCACTGGAGAAGTGTTACACTTGAGAACAATGAGGAAAAACTCCCACACACTCCTCTCTCTTACTATTAAAAATCTAGTTAACTGCACTGTTTTAGTCCGTCTGACCTCAATCCGGTATGTACAAATGCAGCAAATACGCTACCTCAATCAAAATATCATCCATTCAAACAGTAAATGCCTCAGTTATGTAAAGAGAAAAAAAAGTAGCATCAAAAATATCCTTCCCTGAAAAATTACATTAGGTATTCATAAGTCAAGAATACAGTCACCCAAATAATTGGCTACAATTTCCAAGTTAACTCTGAATTCATACTTCATCATCCCTCTAATGTAAAATAAATTAAAAAGGAGAGGATGATGTGTTGATTGCTGCCCACACACCTTATCAAGGTCAGACAGACTGGAGCATTGTAGTTTGACTGATAGATTTTCAACAGTAAGCCAAACTCTGCAGGAATTTTTCTTCATTGTTCTCAAATGAGAATCTGCTAAAGTGTGCATCGCCTCATGCAATGTTATATCTACATTCTCTAAGGACAGTTTAGAGTTTTATGACCTGAAGATACAGGGCTGAGGACGTCCGTAGTGTAAATAATACCAATGAACCATTTTAGAGGAAGTGTAAACCATGACATGAATCATTAGCTGGGTTTCCATTACCTTCTGAAATATGCAAAATGTAAATTGTACTATAGAAAACTGGTAAAGGAAACACAGAAATGTCGCAAAAATTGTCAAAGATCGCAAAATGTTTTTAATGCTCTCATGAGGCAGTTTTTTTTAAACATTTTGATATAGAAGTATAAAAATGTAATGGAAACACATTTTCATGCTTTTCAGTAGGCACAGGCATGGAAAATCCAGTGCCACGAGAGGTTCAATAACATAACAGTTCATTAAATATTGGACGAGTCAATCAGAAATTCTGGACCCACAACTGGTTAGTGAATTCTGTACAAGTCTGCCCCACAATTTCATTATGCATGGATGCTGACTTAAGAATTTGCCTTGAGTCAATGAAGCGTAAAGTGTCATGAGGTACACATAGACCACATCCCCCTCCCCTCTCTCTCTGCGAGAACCACAATATATCGCAAGAACGGTAGACGGGACTTTACTAGAATCACGCAACAGAAGACAAACACTCTTCAAAGGAAACACCTACAAGTAGTAATTAAACTTTGTCAAAATTGTAGAGATATCGGTTTTATTTTGTGGAACACTGTAATGGAAACCCAGCTATTGTCGGCATGATTGATGTCATTTACTGCTAAATACGACTTGATTGGCTCAGAAGTCCAAGATCCCACGAGTGTCTCTCCATCTCTGTGTGCAGATAAACAGTCAAAGCCGGGGGTGTAATTTTATCTTTTTCAGTGCACAGCAATTGCATCTTTCAATTGTGAAAACTTTTCCTTTCTAAGCACACCTCTACTGGTGCCACTAGTAACGTATTTGTCAGGCCTCTCAGCTCTCAGATGAATGCTGAATTGGAGGTGCCGGCCAGGTTGTGCTGACATTGTCAGGCACTGTGATATATTTGAGAATGAGTAAAAAACAAAATGAAAAAAGGGCAACAACAGCTACAATTTCTTTATTGCTTTTCAGACTGGTGCCAATTGGCCTTGTATCCCAACAGCTACATTCTACAGTGTGTTTGGCTGCACTTTTTGTCCATTAAGGATTGTGGTAACTCAGCCTTGCAGACCAGAAGTCACTGGATTATTACATACAAAAAACAGAAGGAAACACTCTCCCTTTCTATTGAAATATAGTTCATCTAGCTAATTCAGAAACAAACAATTACCTTTAGGGCAGTTGTGAGATTTTGCTGAGAGCCAACAAAATAATTTACACTGTCAGAAGAATAGAGTGTCATGCAAAAGTGTGTCGAGGTTGTCACTGCTGCTTTGCTCGACTGAGATTAATAGATATCCTGTCACCACCTAGAATTTGTTTGTCAGACAACTAACAATCAATCACATTTTAACACTGACAGATGTTATATAGTACAAAGAGAAGTGCATACAAGACCAGTCTTTAAGCCCAGAGGCCATAACTAAGGGAATGGATTTCTTCTTTTTCCCTCTGATTTTCTATATATACCCACGTACTGCTGTTGATTTATCCACTCTTTGGCATTCAAGGTCGTCCAGCTTTTACTACAGCCATAAGGAAACACAGGTGGGAGGTCCAGAGGTGCTTCAGATGGTCCACAGAGTGTTACATGTGTTCTTACTATGTGAAATCAAAGGCTGTTTGTCAAGGATAAGGATTTACCTTGTAAAGGTCAATGATAATCACAATTTTTTCCATATCCACCAGGAAATGTAGGCCCGGTGTGAAAAACAAGAACAACAGTCTGCTTGCAACAATTTCAAACTCATCAGTATTTTTGCAGTCCAGCTTGTAAGTAAAACTGTGCCAAAGCTGCAGTGTGACTACATTACTGTTCATATGATCACACTTTCACACAGTCCCTGCTGCAGGAATGTCATTCTCCGTGTTCAGTGAAATCCATAAATCCCTGCATCATGGCTGAATGAGAATTGCTTGTGTAACTGCTTTGAATTCTGCCCTGTATATGAAGGTCAGTATCTACAAAATAGTGTTGTCAGAATCTGATATCCTGTAGACACTTATTGCAAGCATTAAGTGCAATATACTGAGAAAAAAGAAAAAAAAAAGGAAAAAACAGCTCACACAAGACTGCATGACTAGCTTATCGTTACAAGAAACCTTGTGTTATACAAAAGGGAAAACATAAACATATACATGCAGTCTTCCAAGATCAAACCATCTTCGGTTTCATCTTTCAAAAGCCAGAGAAATACAACACAATTGAAGACATGACATTAATACTTGCATTACACAATTAAATGTAGGCAAAAATACGGATTGGTCGTGCTAATTAAATGCTCACATAAAAGAACTTATGGTTTATGTTTCCAAAACAAATCCTTCTGTTAAGTCAGATCTCCATCTTGACAACAGGGAAGAGACCTGATCCAGTATTTCAGTATAATTTAACAGCCCCTCTGAGTGCCCTGAGCTGTCAGTTAATGTAATTGGTTGAGCAAGATTAGAAATCATGGCACTCATAAAAGCATGAATGCTTCTCACCCATCTCAATCTGCGGCGAGCTCATATGTCAGAGTTACCGCAGGCTGACAAGCGTAGGGACTACAGACATTATGAGACACAATTTTGCACCGCATTATAAGCTGGAGATTCACAACAACTTTTAATTGTGCTTTAATAAGTCTTTTAAGAGAGCTACCAAACACCCACCTGCACATACTCTATACATCCCTGTGAAATAACATTACAAAGTAAATAATGAGACATATAAACTGCAAAAAAAAATGTGTTTAATGTTCACCTTCTAGATGGAAAAAAAGGGCTGGAATGAGCCAAAGTACTCGGTATATTACTAAAACTTCAGCAAACTAACAAAAGTCAGTGGCCTCGTGCTCCAGACTAGTTGTTGCAGCACTGAGAGGTTCTGTGGCCTGGCCTTACCACACACACCCCCAGACTGAGATGTCTTAATTGGTCATGGGAAGCTATTTCAAAACAAGAATCCACTGTTTAAAAACAAGCGCAGTGTGACACTGTTTACTTGTTGACACATTAGAAAAAGTGTTTAAGCCAACAGTGAGTTAACTGTGTGTGGGCCTGCAGAGTATGAATCACGGCAATCTGTGAGCTTATATAATATCAGGGATTCATCATTTTGTTCTATTAGAAGTGTGGTTTTTGTGTTGGTTTCAGCTGCCTTACATTGTGTTGTGTCAAAAATAAAAGTAATAACATTGCAGTCCTTATTTATCAGTGTTGACTATTATTAAGAAGAGCGTGCAACAGCTTTGTTACTATTTAAAACTTTAATTGCAAGAAGAGCAGTATTTAAGACAGACTTACAAGCCCCTTTTACACAGCACTTCTGTTACGGGAACATTTTGCCTTTATTCTGACGTCTGTGTAAATGAAATGGTGGGATCATTTGGTTCCACATTTAGCACAGTTTTGTAGCACCTCTGGAGGTAGTAACAGAGCTGTGACAAAGGTGAAATCAGGATTCTGGAAGTCTATGTGAAAGGAACATTTCTTGTTCTGCAACTAAGGTGTGACGTTTTGATGACAGCCAGTAGTTCAGCCTGTCCCACCTCAATGGTAGAAAAAAGGTGGGATCACCATCTCACCTATTTTCTGGGATCTCCGTGTAAAAGTGGCTATGGAGATAGAAAACTATTTAAAGATGTCATTATAATATAATATTTCTACCTTAAAATATTGAAAAATATCCCGAAAGTGCTGATGTTATGTTAAAAATGCCAATGACATACAGGACTGAAAGTACTACATTTATTGACAAGGCTAGGCAGATGCATCACTGCCAGTGTAGAATAGAGTAGATGCACTTTGTTAATCTCAAACTGGGAAATTGGATAATGTGACCACTAGAGGGAGTACTGGTCTACCATGGCAGTGAAGTAACGCAAAAGAGTTCCGACTTGTGTCGAGATGAGATGAGGATGAATAAAAAACTAATTTTAGAGTCAAAGAAAGTGACAAATGATAAAAATAGAGGCACTAGCATCAACAATGGACACAGCTATAAATGAAAAGAATGAAACTGAAATCACATGCTTCTTCTACACAGGTGAGTTTGATTATGAGGCTTGTGAAGGTATAAAGTGTGAATCATATTTGCTACGTTCACTGTTTGTTGATCCATGGTTCAGACTAAAATGTGACAAATGTTGGTCGATTCCAAACAGATCTAGACCCTGCAGCTATTGACAACACAAACCGTACAGAAAACTGGGGTGATTTGTGTTTTTACTGTGACTTTTCTATCTAAAAATAAAGCTAGGCTAACATCAGCTATAATGTAAACTATCAGCTGAAGCAGTAACTTATATGAGGACTGTAATAACACAATGTTATTTTGACCAGCTGTGAAAATAACCAGAATAAGTTTTTGTTTGAAGGGGAAACTTTGATGATAAGATGTAAATACGTGTTAATAATAAGCATCACACTTCATTCAGTGACTGATATCGTTTGTGAAGATGAGGCATCAAGTTATTAGTTGTTTTGACTGGTGATTTTGATTGGCTTTGCCGCTACTGTTGATAGTCTAGAATATGAATACTACATACAACCACTTTAAAGGGACTGCACCGTTTCTGCAAGAAACTGAAAAAAAGTAATAGCTTATCTCCATAACTTTAATTTCTAAAGGCTCATGATGAAGTCTAAATCCATCCCGAAGCAAATAAAAATATGTAATCATTCAAAATAACTTCCACTGAGAAGCCAACAGGGGCCATCCACACATTATGCACCCATTCAGGCAAGGCTAATTAAATCATGATAGGATGTGGTGCTACCGGAACTCAAAGCTTTAATTCAGCGGGTTTATGTTAATAAAGTTGAAAGCATAACAAGGTTGGTATGAAGCGGCAGGTCAATCAAGGCTGGTCAAGGAGGTGGAGATGGATCTTCAATAAAGCGGGAATTACAGGAGAGAGGTGTTTGATGCCGTCATATTCTGTAAAGAGGGCTTGAGTAATTGAGCATAGTGTTTTTGTGGAAGGTTCCATGAAACTATATCCATTATTCTGGACGAGTACACTGCCTCTGGGAGAGATGCCACAGCCAGATTCAATCTCCAGATAAAAATCACTGTGTTTAAAATGGAACTGCGCGTGCCACTTCTATTCCTTTTCCACTTGGCAGTAAACTTGGATGAACCCTGGCTTGAAATCTCCCGCACTTACTGGCTGGGACTATTTGCTGGTTGGCACAAGGCCTGACTTCAATAGATTTCTCCCTACTTCTTCTGTAGTTCTTTATCTTCCCGAGGTAGACAGGTGGGTGTCGCCATGACGCTAAGTTTATGTCGTTGTTCTTGTCTGTTTGAGATCACAGTATGTGAGAAAAAGGCATGTAAATCTGTGCCTGGACATAAATGTCAAGTGTGTATCTCGGTGCATATTTATGCAGGAAAATTTATGTATGCGTGTTCAATGTGTGCCGGCCAAAAAACATAGGAAGAAGAAAAGCCAGTTCCTGAACAGATGGTGCACGTAAATAAATAACCATGAAACAATGACCTCATAAATACCACACACCTAAGTCTTTATATGAAAGAAAAAAGAAGCCAACACATAATGTGGAATGTTGATGTTATGTTTATTCTGCTTCTTTTTTTTTTTTTTTTGATCAAACACATGTAGTGTGGATGACTTGTACAAGAATATCTTTATTTGTAATAGGAACATTCATTAAATTGCTTTGTTTTTATCACTCACCAGGGGTTTGAAACTGGTATGCATTATGCTCAGCAAATTAAAAAGACTGGTAGACAGGGGGCATACTGTATCTATGCCCCCAAATGAAATCATTAGCCTGAGGGTTTCCATATTTTTAACAGAATCTCAAACAACCTTTGAGCCATTATTCATGATAATGTGTTTGTTATGCTTAAAATATCAATGTATTTAACCAGCATTAAATAACAAGGACATAACATTTTTGTTTAAATTATTGCATCATTATAAACAACGAACATACATTAAATAAGTCATCATATACTGAGTAAAAAAGTTTAAAAATATATAATTAATGCTGCTATAAAACACAAATACATTCATATAATAGTTTTTTTTTGTCAATGGCCTTGTTTAAGCTTTGGGAACATTTTACAATTTTATTTTATATTATTCAAAATTAGTTTATTTGGTTAATCAAGTAATTAGGTTTTGATGATAAAAAGTTCATTTATTAAGTAATAACAATTTATTTATTTTTCTTATCAATGAAAGAGGGCACTTTTCAGTTTAAATTTTGCACCAAAAATTTACTTAGAACGATTATATATATGTATATATATATATATAAATATATATCTATATATATCTATATATCTATCTATATATATATATATATTTATGTGTATGA
>JAPTGZ010000009.1:20028965-20039796 GCA_029814645.1 Fowleria isostigma
TGGTGTATGAATGGGTGAATGTGAAGCTTGTATTGTAAAGTGCTTTGAGTACCATTAATGTGTAGAAAAGTGCTATACAAGTACAGACCATTTACCATAAAGTGCAGTTTGTCATCTTTTCATGGTTATCAGATATGACCCATTTGGATGTTCAGAGATTCCGTAGTTACCATGGAAACACCATCATCTTCTACAGTATTGATTCACCAGAAAAACCCATAAAGTTGGATCAATGACAGTGGATGGACACACTGGGTTTATGTTCAATTAATGAGATTTAACTGAAAAAGTCACCTTTTCCTCAGTTTTCTCTGTTTATGATATAATAATCCTCAACTTTATTCTAAACCAGGGGTGTCAAACTCATGTTAGTTCAGCAGCCGCATACATGATATGACCTGAAGTGGACCTGACCATGAGAATAATAACATGATACTATATAAATAACGTCAATTCCAAAATTTGCATGTATAACTTCTTTGTTTTGAGAGTGAAAAAAGTAAAATTATATTGTCAAAATGTTTACATCTATAAACTATCCTTTTAAAAAAATGTGAAAAACAGGACCAAAATGAAATTTATTTAAAAAAGTGCAGTTTTAACAATTTATGCCATTATTTTACCTGAGCTTCTCATTTTCACATGTTCATTACAACTTAGAGATCACAGTTGATCTACAAATACATAAAACATTTAATAACAGGCAGAATATTGTTAAAATTGCACTTAATTCACATTTTTGGTAAAAAGCTGGTCTAGAAAAATGTAAACATTTTTGTGTAATTTTACTTTTTTTACACTAAAACAAAGAGAAAAAATTTATTGTTTTATTATTTATAGTTTATTTTGATAGTATTTTACTGGTCTGACCCACGTTAGACCTTGATTGTTCATATCTTCAGTGTCTTTTTTTAATTTTATTGACTAATCCCGCAGGTCGGACTGGACACTTTGGCGTGCTGGTTTTGGCCCCAGGCCACATGTTTGAGACCCCTGCTCTAAACTTTTATGAACATCTACATGATTAGTCAATTAAATACTAAAAAAAAACCCACAAAACACAGAAAATAATATGAAAACAAATAACAATAAACCACTGAATGATAGTTAAAAATAGTTAATAATTTATTTGGGAAGTCACACAAATGTCACACTGGGTCCTCATGGGTTAAGTCAGTAGACAGGAGTCAAGCTGCTCTTGTTGCTTTCTAATATTTTATTATTTCAAGTGAATAGTTCATGTATTTGCAATGATGTTTCATTAGGTTAAACAGAGGCCAGCTCCAGGAGTGGGGAACCAGCAGTAGCCGTTACAAACAACTTCCAAAATCATCCTCATCATCACAGTGTGGGTGGATTCACTTGGTAACTAGGTTCATTAATATAAACAGTGCACTGTCCTGCACCTGCGTCGCATCTCGGTGTCCTATCTTAAGCTGATAATGATGTACCTAATTTGTCGAGAGGCCCACTAATGCAGTTGCCTCAGACCTCACGGACTGAACCATCAGGTGGGGGAGCCTCAACTGTAAACAAACACGCACTCATTTGTTGGAGAAAAGCTGTCACCAGCTGCTCTGAACCCCCTGTGGCCGCAAACAATGCACATGTCACTACTGTGCAACACAAGGCAAGACAAACAAAAGCGGTAAAGAGCTAATGTAGAGAGATGGATCATCAATTTACCTATGTTTGGTTGGTAAAGTAGCAAGAGGCATGTAATGAAACACATGTCATAAAGCTGATTTGTTACACTGAATTGAAAGCAGACTGCAGTGGCAGTTGGGAATGCTGCTTGAGGCAAGGCAGCCACACTGTACTGTCAGTCTCCAGCAGGGAAAAAGAGGACTAAGGAAAGGAAGCATTCTCAGGTTATGCTTTAATAGTTTTATTCTGACAGGTGAAAATAGGACTGAGTAAGGGTCGACAGATTATCGGCCTGGACAATTATCGGCCTGGATATTCATCATTTTGCCGATTAACGGTATCGGCTTTTTAAAGTGTCTGACGGCCATTGTGATGGATCAAACTTAAAACTGGTTAGTTTGGTTCTGATGCAGCCGGCTATCGCTGCTCCTGTGCTCTTTCTCTGTGCTGTGAGCTTTGTCCCTCCCACAACACCATCTGATTGGTTACACGGCACATGCCAAACAAGAACAGTAAAATGCACCGCGCATGTGTGTGTGTAAACTTGGCAGACACACGGAGCGGTGAAGTCAACCCGAATTAACTGAGTAGGGTTACGTGACGGTAAGTTCAACAGTCAGATTTGTAATAAACGCCAGACTCATGGGAACAAATAATGGATTTGAAAGTCCCAAATATGAAAGGAAAAAGTGAAAGCACTGTGAAGAGAACAAACAGAGACTAGTGTCCTCCACGTCTGTTTCACTATGAGACTGATCGGTAATCATAACAGCAGGCAAATACTCCATGACAGTTGTAAGGGGGTGTGTGAGTGTGTGTGTGGGAGAGAGAGAGAGTAAAAACCTGCTATAATTTCAGGTTGGATGGCTGATAAGTTCATCCTTTCTCCTCTCTGTGTCACTACAACCACATGGTCAGTGGATTATAACAATGATGAGCAATGTGCACAGTGCTCATATATCGACCCTGTCTCATAGTAAAATGTGAAATAGCTACCAGTACCAGTGTCACAATTTAGTACTAAAAATTGTAGTATGTCCACATTTTTGGACCCTATTCTTTTACATTGCCCTGCGTCAGAGTCACATGACTTTCAAGATTTAGGCGATTAGAACCAAAAACTCAGCCCTGCGATGAACTGGCGAAATGTCCAGGGTGTACCCCGCCTTCGCTCTTCAGTGGCTGGGATAGGCTCCATGTGACCCCCGTGACCCTAATGAGGATTAAGCGGGTTAAGAAAATGAATGAATGAATGAATAGAACCAAAAATATGATGGATATTTGTCTAATTTTTTGTAAAAAAAAAAATTCAATATTTTAAGTTAGTTTCTGTATAAAAATGCATTTTGATTACAATTCAAGTGAGAAATATATAATTTAATTTCAGAATATTCACTCAGTGAATGTACATAATCACTCGATTGGTCATTGTTGTAAAGATTTTTTCAGATTGAACAGGAAACAGCGCCTAACCATTGCCATGGCAGCAGCAATGGTTAGGCAGCAAATGCCATGGCAGCAAAAAGTGAAACGGCCCAAATTTCCTTAGTGCTGGAGGTTGGCCTTTCCCAGAGAGATGAGGTTGATCTGCTTCACCACTACACTGTGGATGGTGGGTAACACCAGCCATGCACCAGATCGATGCCCAGGTTAGTTTGCTTCAGTTTTTGTCTTGTCGGTTGCGGCGGTCTGTCCGCTGTGTTTTTAAATCGACCAACTTCCTGTTGGTGCGATCACATTAATTCCTACTTGATGCATCTTGGAGAACATTCAAAAATCAAATATTCAAAGTGTCTGTTGTCATGTGTACAGAAACAGGTTTCCCTGTACAATGAAAATCTGACTTAACCATCCACACATCCAACAAGGGTTTAAGATAAGCATCAAAAATTAAAATAGAATCATTTGACTAGGAAGTTAACCAAAACAAAGTAACATTTAAAAAAATAGTATGCAGAAGAAGAGCTTAAAAATATAAACTACTATTACAAAGAGAAAAATATATATTTACATAATGTGCAAGAAGATCAAACTGAATCCTTCTCCCTCCTCCATGCTAGTCAAACCATGCTAGCAGGCCCAGAAACACAGTAATTTATTAATATCTCTGTGGTGCAACTTCACCAGATTTTTACTGTTAGACAATTGTCCCCCATGTATGTGTCAAAATTCAAGTGTTTGATTAAAAAGAAATGTAACTTAATTCTAAAATAGACTGGATTGAAGCCTGAAAAGGCCTAAAATATTAATTTGTTTGAATATCTCTGTGATTATTTGACTCAGGTTCACCAGATTTGAGTATGTTAATCTCAGGTAGGGGTCCTAACAGCATCCTGAATCTGAAGTTGCTGGCACCTTCCAAGGGGTCATAAGTCAGCAGTAGGGGTATTTGGATAACCTGTATCAATAAAAAATATTTTGTCTCTGAAATGTGACCTGATTTTTGACTATGTTGCACAGATATCTATCTAAAAAAAAGAGTACAGGTCCGTCAAACACTGACTGATGTCGATCTGGTCGGCTGAAGCTCCCAAATGACATATCCAAATTTCAGACTTCTACGATGTCGGCATAGGTTCAAGGACCAAACCACAATTTTCCAGCAGGATCGTGTATATCTGTACACCTATAACAGTCTTTGGGACAGACAGATTGGACCAAAATTTTTTTCTTGATGTGATGCATTTTTTTTTTTAAATGTCTTCTTTCTTTTTTCTGTAATGGTTGAATAAATGTGATCTGGTCGTTCAGACTGAAGTCGCATTGCAAAATATCAGATACCTATTGGATTTAGTACCACAAATGAAGTGACCTGGGTCAGATTTGTGCTGTTCATACTGTCTTTAATGGATCACAGGTCAAATATGGGCAAAAAACTGGATTTGGCCACATTTGCCTGAAGTCTGAATGTAGCCGAAGAGTCACAGCAAGAACAGGTGCAATGCATAGGAATATATGCTGTATGTGCATTAAGAAATGATGTCTTGCTTAATGCAGAGGGAGGCTGTGGAGGTGGAGAAGATGCAGATGTGCAGGCTCGCTAAAAAGCACACTAATTGGGGTAGAGTGGGGTGAGAGCGACGACGATTGGACGGTAAAGGGGGGCCTCATGACCAGATCTGACTTCTGTGCCAAGTTCCATGTGAGGCAGATGCAAATCACTTTTAAATTTTAGATTCATCACATTTGAAGGATGCTGACCCGGCCCTCCGGTTCAGAATATGACGGGCATGAGAGCTAATAGAACAGATTAACTGAACAAATCTAATGTACTGAAGTGTGACTGTCTCACAAGTTAAAATGTGGAAAAACAGTAAAATAAGTAAAAATGTTGAGGGCAAATGTTAATTAAGGGGTTATAATTACAGCCTCTCATATATGGAATTTCTGAGGATGACATGTTTCATACCAATGTGAAAAAGACACAACATCACAAAATGTTAATCAGCCAAACTACATCATATCATACACTTATTGTCTGCATTGTGATTTGAAACACAAACTTCCTTTGCATTAACAGAAGTCATTTTTGTGATTAAAGCTTTTTATGTGATTTTTTTGTACATCATTCAATGCCTGGATTTACTATGGACTGACTCCTAAGGCAGCAGCACTGATGAGATACAGTCATGCTCATAAGTTTACATACACTAGCAGAATTTGTGATTTTTTTATTTATTTTTTTTGGTGGCTCATTAATGTTTTGGGGATGTGTGAGCTGCAAAGGCACAGAGAACTTGCTAAAAATTGATGGTAAAATGAATGCAGCCATGTTGTCAGAAAATACTGGAGGAATATCATATCATGACTGTAACATAATGAAACAACATAAAACACTGTGTCTTTGAATGTGTAATACATTTAAAAGTGAAGGTTCTGGAGTGTCCATCTCAGTCTTCTGATCTCAGTATCATTGATCCTCTTTGGGGAAGTCTCAAACATACAGTTCATGAAGAAAACCCAAAATCTTAAAGGAACTGGGGGAATTTTTCCATGAAGAATGGACAGTTTTACCATCTGAGAAAATAAAGTGCCTCATCCACAACAACCACAAAAGGCTTGAAACTATTACAAACTTCTACTACTACAACTACTACAAACTTCTGTTAGACAGTAAATGGATTCACCCAACCTCTAAACACGTATGAAAGAAAAGCTTTTGTATTATCATTCATATTCTCTGAAAAATGGCCAAAAAAATCACAAGTTCTGCTCGGGTATGTAAACTTATGAGTACAACTGTGTGTGCCACAACCACTCAACTCTCAGGCCACACTGGATTTACAAACTTTTTAAAGTAAACCATTATTTTGCTTGTTCAGGATACATTACCAGCATCAGCTAATTACTAATTAATGTGAAGGGACAGGAGCTGGCCATATGTTGGGGCAGCTGAAACCATTAGATTTAGCCTTTAGACTGTTAAGTCATCAGTTCAAATTTGGTCTCAAAGTGAAAGCACTAAATGAAGAGTTGCTGATGGACCAGTTAGTAAAGCACATAACCCCAGGGCCGTTTCAGTCAAGTTACACAGGTGCCCACTGTAAAAGTAATGAATAGTTCCCTGGTGTGATGGTGGGTGCCCCTCTTCCCCACTGTTGAAAATGAAAGCTGAATTCTAATACAGCCTTGGCAGATTAAATACTTTGAGGAGTATTAAAAATGGTATAAGGCGACTGGAGGGAGGAGCGCTGACTAGTTATCTGGAAACTCATCACAGCTTTTCTCATTTCACTCCTTGACACTGATCACAGTGTGAACTGTGCAATGTGTCTACAAATAATTAATACTATGTATTTCACTGTACAATAGAAATACATTCATTAATCATTTTTTTGACCAAATGTGACTATTTAGATAAACCTGAGCTGCAGTTCTGTTTCTGCCAGTGTCAGTGTCATTAAAAGCTACTTTTGTTCAGTGTACAAAAAGTACAATTATTTGGTATAATAGGACTGACTTAAACAAAATTGGAAACAATATTTGGCATCTCTGGAGAGCAGGGCTTATGAGAGGAAAACTGATCACTGTGAAAATTACTTGAACAATGAACATATTTTTTGTAACAAATAAATGGCTTCATAAAAAAACACTATTTAAGAGTGCATAAGGGTGTATGCTCAAGTTAAAGGTGTCTACATGCACTGAGGTAGTTGGCACTGCAACCTGAACTTTACTGCATCATTTTCTAAAATGGGTGAGCAGGCTAAAGCAGCAGGCTAAGGCTTTTTTTTTTTTTAATGTAATTTTGTGCCTCGAGCCACAAACCTGAACTATGCACCAGTTATGTTTAAAATCCTGTAATGTTTCTAACATTGGCTTGTCATAGTGTAGCCCACACACTTATTTGACTAGTACTACTACTGTTCTGCATGTATTAAAAAATTCTAGAAATTATCAAATGATCTGCCAGCTATGACCTGTGTGTCCTACATCAACTTGTTAGTGTGAGTTTGCCCCTGTTGTTTTCTGCAAGAGAAATACCAAGCACACTCATTTTTACCCAGCATAGTCCTGGTATCACATCGTATCAAATATTGACCAAACAGCTGGAGTGCAGTTCTCTGCTACTCAGACCCCTCTGTTATCACAGAAGTGTTGCCTCTCACCTTGACAGCTTGGTTTCGCTCTGTCCCACTCTGGTCTCTTGCTGTTGCCCATGACACATGTCAGAGTGGAGTAGCCCTGCAGCAGGTAGCCAGCCTCACAATGAAATGTCACCATAGATCCCAGCTTGTAGTCGCTACCCATTCTAGTGCCATTCATCACGTTCCCCGGATCAAAACACGCCTCCCGCAGTTTTGCTGCCAATCAAAAGCATAAAGCATTCAGAACAGTGACAACTGTCTAAGATTAGAGGAGTTTCTAATTAAGCAGAATTAAGAGTGGAGCAGGATGGGATTGTCTGATTTAATAAAAGTATTCTATTAAAGTATAATATCAGCAATGACATACATGGTGAAAAATAAATGAGGGTGAAACTGGGGCTATTCTTATAGTTGGATTCAACATTACAAAAGCAGCAGTGTATTTCAAAGAGAATATGTTTCACTTCATTTGAATCATATTCATAAGTATTCCACTAAATTCCCTGCTGTAATGTATGGACATATTTTATGAAAATGTGTATAGAATCCCATGTGCTCAAGTCTTCTGAGTACCTTTGTATTCCAAATGAAAGCCGGTGTAGCTCACAGAACCGTCGCTACGAAATGCCAAGTACATGAAGTTAGAAGTGCTCTCAATCTTCTCAGGAAGTTTACTGTCTTGGAAACTGCCAATCAGATGAGTGCTGCTGTCTGGTCCATCGTAGATATACAAGAAATCATAGTTGGGCTCAATACTGAAGCTGTGACAAGTGAAAGAGATAAAACAGTTATTTTGCCAAGTCTTAACCACCAGATTGTACAGATTGTATGAGAGATTTAGAATGCATTAGGGTTTCAAAATGAGAGTGCGCACCGCAGTGCTAGAAGTGAGTCATGCCAAGCGATTTGTTTTGCATCTTCAGACAAAGAGATAAAAAAGATATCTCCCCCAAGAGGTGAGAAGAGATTAAATTGTTGTGACACTGCAGTGGCACAAAATCTTCCCAGACGGCAATGGCAATGCAGTGTGAAAAGATCGTTTCATATTGTAGAGCTGTATATCAAATCACATGCCGCAATGAGAGTGAGTAGAGCATTTGTTTCCAAAATAATGAGTGTGGTTTATGACAAAAATGTAAATAGCTTGGAGATAATTGTATTTGAGTTGGATCAAGGCAACTCCAATTTAAAATCATAACTCCACTCTTTCATTTGGCATTCCCACGGGAGACAGCAGCATTGTGCTAACTCTATAAGATGTGTGTTTTGAAGGACAAGTTGGGCAAAGCAACACTGTTAATTTTGTTGCTCAACCTCAAGGAGAGTTAAAGCTGGTGGGAGTACAAAAGGACCAAATATACCTATGTATCTTCTCCAGCACCTCATAAAACAAACAAAAATATTATATTCAATATTAAAAAGTAAGACTGCAAATGAAAGTTGCCTTGGGCTCTTCTGTAGGTCTGCTCTGCCAGCCTGGCTTCTCTATCTTAGATTGCAATTAATAATGTAAACCTTACAGTGTGAACATAATTCAAAGCAGAAGAAGAATTGCATCATGGTTCTTACTACAATATCCAACATTTGCTCAAAAAATATTGTTGTGCCAGACTTCAACATGGTAGCACAAATGCCAAAGCTTTTGCAGAGGCTCTGCTGCTTTTCTCCTATCTCCCAGCACACCTGGACTAAAACTCAGGTCCTTTGCTTAACACACATGGCCAGCGATGCTCAATACTATGATGTTATAGCTGGTTCCACCACAGAAAACAAGCAATTCCACAGCACAACCTGAGCTCCCGCGCATCCACTGAGAACTGACTCCATTCTGTTTCAGCTAGGTTACAAACATACCACAGATTTAGGGAAAGTTTCATCTTGTAAGCTACTGGACCATGTATTTAATGGACAACACCGTTTTCCCCCAGCATCTCTAGACGGTTCACACTCTTAAAAACCTTAAGTTCATTTTTTTTTTCTCCTTTTTTTAATAATAGCTTTTACTCTTTCCCCCTTGGATGCCTACTAGGAACAACCCATATATATGTTACTAGGGCTACCCATGGAACATTTTGTTTTTCTGGTGTGTTGTTATTTTTTCCAGTGACTATGATTGTCACTACCTCAGCAAACTTCGGGCAAAACCTGTGAATATGTATTATTATTATTATAATTTTATTATTATTATTATTTTTAAAAGGACAAAAATAAAAACAAACAAAAAAAATTAACAATTTAATAAATAAATAAAAAATACCAATAAAGAAAAAAAAAAGAAATAAAGATTTTCTGATTAGAAAAAAAAATGTATAAACTGTATTATTTAATTCAATTGGTTGGCCTAGTATAGGTTGTGGTCACCTTCAGTTATAAGAGCCTCTGTTACATTTGAAAAAATGGAACCTGTTCTATTGGTCGTCAAATCACGCCTATAATGATATAACAGAGGTGTCAAAACTCATCATCAAATGTATGAGGGGGTTGTCAAATGTCGTCTTTATGGGGGAAAAGAGTTAAATAACTCACATGTGAAGAATGCAAAAATATCTACAACTGTGACACAAAGGCATTACCTTCAGTCACCGATACATCCAGCGCTTCCAATTTCCATTAAATTTAGATTGCTTTATGTTATGTAAATCACAAACTGAAGAAAACAGTGCAGCAGATATTATTACCTGATAAAAGCCAAGGAAATAACATAGTCAGAGTGGACCGCAATGAGCCAGTCACAGTCCTTGCTGTGTGGATAGGGGTGTGGATAGTTGGGAGAGAGGATGAATCCCGAAGATCCGGTCACATTCCCACCACAAGGAGCTTGAGAGATAAAAAAAAAAAAAAAAAAAAAAAAAGCTGCATGAGAAAGATACCTTCTATAGGAAGAAATAAGGACAGACATAAAATAGGCTTTGGGTTTGGCCTGCTGTAACAGCTTTGGTTGCAATCAGCTTGAGACAGGTAAGAAAAAAAAAAAAAAGCATTTGCTGGTCATTAAAAATAACTGACTCAAATTCTACAACCTCCGCCCGACCTCTGCCAGCAGCAACAGACACATTAGCAACACTACACCATTGTTACTGTGCAGAGTCACTACTGTTGATTCACCCGACTTTCTAAAACCTGTTCTTTAAATTGGATGGTTTTACTCTCAGATCAGAAAAAAGCAAAACCAAAAAACAAAACAAAACAAAACAAAACTGGGTATGCAGCCAGCAACTAAAGAACATCTAGGTTTCTTTGGACCAGCTTAGTGTGATTATTTCTAAATGCAATGTTGTGTAATTAGCTGTTAAGTTTTAATAAGACAATGTGTTGGGAGTACTCAGTCTGTCTGCAGAAGTGGATTTGTCCACATGAAAGTTGGCTGCAGCTCAAACATACAGTATCTGAAGAGTTTTGTTTATCCTACACACATTTTAAAGACATTAATGAGAGAATTATAGACACTGCTGCAGCTGGTTAATAGAAAAACTCCCTCACTCTCATATTCTCACCGTGCCTCTTTCTGTCTGATCCCATACACACTTTGTTTCATCTCTCCCTTTAACCCATGAAGACCCAGCACTACTTTTCTGTCAGTTCCCACATAAAATTTC
>JAPTGZ010000009.1:20042630-20045130 GCA_029814645.1 Fowleria isostigma
CTCTAGCGCCACCTAGAAAAATGGGGGAACGGTGGTGCTTGGCGGAGGTCTGCGCTCTCCGAGTGCTTTTCTAGTTAACTTATGGGATTGCAATATGGGGTAACACCTAGAAAAGTTCAAAGCCTCCCTTCTTCAAACTCCGAAAACAATCATTCACAAGGTTGGTTATTTGCATCATACTAATGTGTTTTTGATAAATTTTCATTTAAAAAAAGTGTTTCATTATACATGAAGGAGGTTCCAACTTGAGGGGGTGTGGTAACTTTAAGGTCAGGGCGGTGAGAACCACCAGGAAAAGCTTTCGTGTGTCTGTGTGTGGGGTCAACTGTGGAACAGTTTGAAGGTTCAATTAAAGCAGTACTACAACAATATACAGCAGTTTAAGTTAGGATATAAAGAAACGGTTTTACAACAATATAGAGATGAAGGACTATGAAAGGTCATGGAGTGTTTTGTTTTTTTCTTTATTTTTCATTGACTTACATTTTTCTCTTTATTGTGTACGTTTATATTCGGTATGTTAAGTTTAAGTTAGTTTTTGTGTACTAATGTGTGTTTACAAATGATTCCTCTGATATAAATGCAAATATACAAGTTTAAGGAGTAAAACTGGGGGTGACAGAACATAAGTTTCACTTCTTCTCACTCCCTTTCAGGCTACTAGGGTTGTATATTAATAGTGGATTGTTGTATATTGTTATGTACATTTGTGTACACGTAATGGCATGTATATAATATATAGATGTTGTGTTATTTCTGTTACTATCAACAATATTGTACATGGAACGCACAAGCTCAAATAAACCAACCAATTGTATTTAATTGACATATATACTTTCTAATTTTCAAACACAAATACATCCTAACACAAGCAAAAGTTGTGCTAAAGCTGCCAAAACACAGAGGCTGCAGCATCAATGCAAACCAAGTAAAATAGAGTTCAAAGAAAAAACTATCTAGATACAGTGCTTCCATGCTTTTGGGCATTTAAGTTGAGAGTTAGTGTCATCAATCAAATACTGCCAAAGTTAAAAATACGAGAGCACAGACTTATCTGCAATCTCATCAAGGGATGGCCTGCAGCGGCTCCTTTGACAGAGAATGTGTGGCTGACTTTATGAAATCATACCATGTTTACTTCGACCTCTAAGCCCAAATGGGTTTTATTTCACAGCAGTGCTAGGAGCTCTCAACCAAAAAAATTTCCTCTGTGTCCCGGAAAAATTCCCCTGGGTGCTGTCACAGTGTCTACAGAGTCCCTCTCCCAATCATTGTTAATGTAGCTGCTGCAGGCGGTTTTCATGTTGAAAATCAAAAATGAACTTTACTACGACTCTTCAAAAATTGTTTCAGATGTTTTCATCTTTAATTCTTTTGAAGTCAGGCCAAATAAGGGCAGTAATTTTATTTAAATGAACTTTGAGTATATAGTTAGTGCATTATTAAACGCGTATCTGGATATCGACCATTCCTCTTCAAAAAAGTTTACCATTATTTTAATGTGTTTATATTTGCAATTATATTAAAACTACAGTCCATGCATTTCCTCACCACATTTCATGACTAATGATGCTGAACACAATAAGCACTGTATTTTGTATTCTGTTTGCATTGCATTTGCATTGTACTAAATTATTTACATTTTTAATTTAAGATGCTCTAAATTAGTTCATTATAAATGATTCAGATTAATGGGCACAACAACAAACTATTTCTCAGTAATAATGATTACAGTTTACAAAGCAATAATTGTATATAAATAAAAGTACACCTATTATGGTGCGTTACCTGACGATGTTCCCCGAGTTGACTTCTATTGTCCAGGTGCACCTTAGGTTGTTGTCATACGGGAAAGGATACCCAGGAGAAAGGATCCGCCCTGTAGACTCCCCTTTGAAGCTCCCACCACATTCCGCTGCACACACAAATGAGCACGAAATGCATTAAAATCCTCAGAAATGCACAGACAACAGGAAGTACAAGAATGTTGTATCCGAATATAGAAAACAGGTTCAAGCTCACTGAATCTCAGAGTCTGCAATGAGAACAAATGAGCAACAGTTTAAGCTCTGCTGAAAATGAACAATTTTCTCTTTCTGCTGACAGATAATAGCACTGCAACAAGGACTCACTGCCTGGTTAGAGATATTCACAGATGCAAAACTTGTTTTGTCTCCAAGTATGCCTCCTAATGATGCCATTAATTAACTTTAAAAAGACTGTGTCCAGAGAATATATAGGCTGGGCTTTGCACTGCAGAAAGGACATTGTTAAAAATGTTAATGGCTGAAGAATATCTTAACATCCAATCTATGTTGTCTCTCCCCTGACTATTGTCTAGCTATCCATATTACAAACCAAATGACACTTAATTAATAGGAAAATTGCATTAGCTTGCCACCATGGTAGGCAATAATCATTATCATAACACTAGGCAAACATAAAGTCCATGACAGGAGCCAGGATGTGGCTCCCGAGGAATGGCTACGAATTCCCATTT
>JAPTGZ010000009.1:20050130-20053162 GCA_029814645.1 Fowleria isostigma
AAGGTTAATTTATTCATCAAAGACCAATTTTTTTTTTTTTTTTAATCAATCAAAGAGGGCACTTTTCAGTTCATATTTTACACAAAATTTACTTATAAATATTTGTACAGAATTTAGGGCCACTGGAAAAAGAATAAAAATTAAGGTCCAATATATTTTTTTTATTATTATTGTTCTGAGGACAAAAGTCAGAATTTTGACTTTTTTCTCAAGTAATAAAATATATATATATATTGGACCTCAATTTTTTTTTTTACCAGTGGCCCTAATCCTCTTCCGTAACTTTATTATTTTTCTGTATATTACAATTAAATATATGCTGTTTGTTTACCATTTATTTGTAAATATACACAGGCACCTTCAGCAGAGGAACACATTTTCCCTCATTTTTTCCATTCAAAAATCCTAAAGGGAGACTTGGGGGTACTTGGACAAAAGTGTACATTTCAGGTACTGCAAGATAAAAAAGTTTGAGAAACACTAATTTAGAGGTTATTGTTTTACAGTGAACGTGGGGGAGTCAGTCCCATGACCTCACCTTGAGGACGTCACCCTGCGCCAGGTGGAAGGTGGTGGCGGTGATGTTGATGCCTTTGCCTGTTTGAACCTGGATGCTGTAGACGCATTCATGATTGTTGTCATAGTTCATTGGGTAGTTTGGCGACAAAAGAATTCCGTCATTGTTGGAGACTGTTGATCCACACTCCGCTACAAGAAAATGAGCACACATGCAACAGACAATCAGTTACACCACAGACACTATACACACACATGCAAATTAAACATGCAAAAACTACTATTTAGTATATATTAGCATGCTTCTAAACAGTTAGGCACAATACTACTACTACTACTACTACTACTACTACTACAACTACTACTAATACTACTAATACTACTACTATTAATAATAATAATCATAACAATAAAGATAAATTCTTAGCGCAATGTTGACCATAGCTGTAGTATGTTAATAATAGGCTATAAAACTACCTATTGAACAAGTGTCATTTCTGCATAACTTTCAAAAGCAAACTGGAAAGAAGAAGTAGTTGCACTTCAGGCAACATCTTCTTGTGTGTAAAAGTGCTATATAAATACACTGACTTGACAAACAAGAAAGAAAAGCGGTTGACCACGTACCCACACACCTTGGCAGAGGGGCGCTCCACATGCGGCGGCCACCTCCCAAGCACACAATTTCCTTTGCCCCCTGCAGTCGATAGCCGGTGTTGCAAAAGAACGCCAGCGAGTCGCCAATTCCAAACTTGAATCCCGTGTGCCAACCAAACTGCGGCGTTCCAGGATCCTGACACGGTTCAAGATCATATTCTGAAAATGAGGGAAAAAAACACTTAAAGTCTCTATTTCTATTTAAGAAATGAATTTATTCATGTTCAATTTCTAACCATTATTTTCAGATACTCCACTGTATGTTTGGTTTGTGGAAGATAAGATAAGATAAGATAAGATAAGATAAGATAAGATAAGATAAGATAAGATAAGATAAGATATTCCTTTATTAGTCCCAGGGAAATTTTAGATTTACAGTAGCAAGAGAATAGTACAAAGTACACAAGAGCAAAAAAGAGCTGAAATCAAAAATAAAGAAAAATCAAAATCTATAAATGCTTTTTATAGTTGTGCAAATGTTGACAGGGGATGGGGAGATACTCATATATACACCTATACACGCATATCTACACACACTTATATATATATACACACACATGTATATGTATATGTATATGTATATGTATATGTATATGTATATGTATATACACACACACTAGGCCTGGGAAAAAAATCAATTTAATCTAAAAATTGAATTTGTAGATCAAATCTATTTTCTTATCACGCAATCCGCCAACTACCAGTACATGTCCTTCCTGTTGTCCTATGAGGTCAGACTCTGCGTCAATCACTGTCACTGTGATGGAGACATCCAGCTCATTCACAACAACAGTTCTACAAGTTTAGTCATTTGAAATTGGTTGGGAATTGTGGCGTCAGATACAGAACAGATAAATCCTCACTGTAAAATCAAGTGTCAGCTTCTTTGATAAGACCCCGCTAGCACCGCGACTAAAATACAAACACCTGTCTTACAAAGTTTTTCAAACTGTGGCCTGTAGGGGTGTAACGGCACACTCGTTTGTACTGAAGTGCGACGCACAGAAGCCAATCAAACGTTCGAAGCTTGTTAACTTTAATTTTCTGTTTGTTGCAGCTTTGTAGCACAAGAGTCCACGGGTTCCATTATAGCAAAAAGGATTTTATTTTTTTAACTCAAGTTGGTAAAACCCAGCGGACTTGTTCCCCTCCTCCGTCACCATGTCTCTGTTATGGCGTGAGGTCACTTTCACATCAGGGAATACTGTGAGGTGTTCAAGAACACTCAGTAAATTACAGCGTTTGCAATTAACAAACATTGAACACTCAAAAATACATAGCGTGGGCTGTGTGTTAATGCACAAATGACTGACCAATGTTTAGTATCCCCCCCCCGGGTTTCCTTCATTGTACTGAAAATGAACCAAACTGATATTCTTCTGTTCTGTTACACCCCCAGTGTCCTGTATGACAAAAACAGGTGCACAGATACACTGCTAATCTATTCTGTTGTAAAGAAAGGGTTGAAGAACTTACTGACAGTTTTGGATGCTAGGTATATTTTACCCACCCACTAGTATTTTTCTTACATCGCATTTCCTCAGCTGTACAATGCTACGACACAACATACAAAGGCAGTTTTTCTTCAGGTTCCTCTGTTTCAGATATAATAATCCTCAACTTTAATCTGAATTTTTATGAACATCGACATGATCAGTGAATTAAATACAGAGAAATACTTCATTTTCACAAAAAAAAAATTGCAAAATACAGAGGATAATATTACTAAATAATACACTCAAACCTGGATAAGACGACCACTCAAGGGACCAACAGAAAGTGGTCTTCTTACATAGGTGGTCGTCTTACAGAGAACCATCCCTTGCACTACCCACCCCCCGCCGCGCCCCACACCGTCC
>JAPTGZ010000009.1:20053262-20063666 GCA_029814645.1 Fowleria isostigma
GCCTTATTTTAAGTGTTTCATTTACTTGAAAATCGGCATAAAGACTCTAAATAAAATGAGAAAATTTAAAAACATAGCCTTTGTTTATCAAGTTCCAAATTAAAGTCATATAAAGACCTTCCAGAGTTTTTTGTGAGATATTTATTGAATGAACCAATTGTACAGTATATCGCCCTATGTATTGTGGTCTAATATGAAATGATTTGGTTTTGGTTCCGAGTATTTATTGCACAGCATGAACACTGATAAAAATACACTTGAGAAAATTAGTCTGGTCTTTTGTACCTTTAAAGTAAACTGAGTACACATTCAGCCAAAGGAAAGCAATATCATTGAGGTGATTAACTGTCTTGCTCAAGGACAGTTCACATCATCGGGCTGAGATTTGTGCCAAAAGCTTGAAGATGCACAGATGAGGGATGGGGTCTTTAAAACCCAAGGCCATGCTGCATGCAATATTTTTATACATGGGCTCTTAGTGACCTTATCAGTTGAGACGTAGAGGCAACTTTTGACTGCATTAGAAAAAAGAAAAAAAAGTCTTACTAAGCAGCATTCTCACACAGCCTGATTTTGGCAGTATGCTAAACAATGTACGCCTATTCATTTCAGCAAAGCAAGGCATTACACCAGCACCCCGCTGTAGGATGTGACCTAACGCTACTGGAAGAACTCCAAGGGTCATAAAAGGTTTACAATGAATTTGTATCGGGAAATCTATAGATGCTAATTACAGAAAATAAAAGAACACGGGAATCCACAAAGTAAATTTCATGAATATTCATGGCTGCATAAGTTATGCTTCACTTCAGCGAACAGCAGGCAAACATTTAGCCAGAATGTTCATGAAGCAGACCCTCTCTCTCCCTTTGAATACTTGACTATGTCTCTCACCCTCTCCATCCATCTCTCTCCCCGCCCTCTCCATCAACCCCGCTCACTCAGCATCACCATCTGTCTCATCCTCTTTCCCTCCGTCTTTCCTTCCTTATCCTCGCATCTTCACCTCGCTCTGGGTTTCTCCATTCCTTGTTCTCTGTGCAGGGGGGCCATTATTTCCATACACCCCCCTCCCTCTCTCCTCTGCCTCCTCTGTCCTGAGGATACTGACCCACATGGCATGCTTTGATGATCATTCCCATCACGGTCAGACACCCACTACCTGCGTGACCTCGTTGTCTCTTAATTATCCTCCACTGATCGGCACAGCCTGAGGCATGGTCTACCTTCAGCCAGCTCCCTTTTCCGACAGACAAATCACTCCTCACGTTCCTTCATGCATGCTTTACAGAGGCTCCCCACTTTTGATCTCAACACTCCACAATCTGTTTTGCGGTATCTGTTACAAAACCACTGACACAAAAACCCCCAACATGAGGTCATTTAGTCCATTCCAACCAAAAGTAATTCATAAAATTCCACTTCTTAAAAATAAAGAGGTTTTAAAGGGGTGACATATTGCTTTTTTAAATAAAATTATGCATTTTAAAACATTTTCTACACTACATGAACTGTAAATACTACAGTGCACAGCATATATGAGTACACCCCTTTGAAAAGTAAGATTTTAATCAAAATCTCAATGAAAATAAGCATAGTTTCAAAAAATTTTAACAAAACTGAGTTTTTAGTACAGTTCCTCAACTGAGAACATGATGTGCTGCATAGTCTCTCATAGAAAATGTTGAGTTTCAAAGAAAACGGAAGATTTTGTGACAAATCTGTTGGGTTGTACTCATTTATGCTGAGCACTGTATGCTTGGGACTGAATTCTTCATTAATTAAATGGTTCATCTTTAAGGCCCATCTTCAACCCTTGACCTTACATGTGCAAATGTCATGACATAACTAGTTACAGACACAACAAATTAAGAAGGAATTAAAACAGGTTGTAGAAATCCACTGTTTTGCCAAACTGAATATAAAGGCAGCTCTGCAGCACCTGGAGCGTTCACATTCAAACTTTATGTACTGTTAGGGTCCAAATACACAAATAAATGAAC
Organism: Fowleria isostigma; assembly: GCA_029814645.1. NCBI lineage: Eukaryota > Metazoa > Chordata > Actinopteri > Kurtiformes > Apogonidae > Fowleria > Fowleria isostigma. The sequence continues at coordinate 20,055,266 of JAPTGZ010000009.1, forward strand.
CAAAGACTAATAAAAATTACTTTAGCAAAATATGATCACTTTAAACCACTATTATATACCCACTTATATCCACTCTGCTTTATATATACATAGTCTGTACAGTCTGTTTTCAGAACAATTATTATTTATTTTATATTGTTTGTTTTCTTACACTATCTAGTTTTTTGCCCTATCTTTATGCATGCACACTTTTTCTGTTGCTGCCTTGACCATTGAATTTCCCCAAGGATCTATCAATAAAGTCTAATCTAATCTAATCTAATCTAATCTAATCTAATCTAATCTAATCTAATCTAATCTAATCTAATCTAATATCCACATATACATCAAATATATTGACTAGATTTTGTAAACCCTGCTAACACAGGGCAGATTTGGCATAGATAACTTAAATATAGTCAACCTTTTACTGAAAATTTACAAAAAAAAAAAATACTAATAGTGATAGAAGGTGTCTTGAGATAAAGAGGGTGCATGAATAGAGCGCTAGTCAAATATCAAACAGTGGAAAATTATGTGGAAATGGTGATGGAAGTATGACATCTGCTTTGGTTTCATTCAGCTATTTTTATAGAGCTGAATGGGGATCATTATAGTGACGGTGCAGAGTAATTGCAGTTAGCTCAAATAATTGCAATTAGGTAATTATGGAATAATTGTGACAGGCCCAATTATTAGCATACTAATATTAATAGATATATGCTGTGCTCTTCTCTATAAATAACCTTTTCTTTTGCTGTCTTTTTATAATCAAATAAGAAAACTTTATTTATACAGCACTTTTCACAGATAGGTGAAACAAAGTGCTTTAAAGTGCAAATTACAAACCACCGACCTTGTGATCAATGGACGACCTGCTCTACCAACTACGCCACAGCCGCCCTATATACATATGGTCACTGTCTCAGTATAAACCCACCCGGTAATTCCATGCAAAGTACAAATCAGCGCTTAAAACGGTTTTGCATTGAACTGGCAAGTGAATTGCAACATGTAGCGTCGACTCATTTTTTCACATCTTTGCTTCGACAAAGGAAAACCATGTTTAAATTTCTCAACTTCTTTCTCAACTGGACTGTCAAAATTCAACCTCAACTGCCTTCAATGGGATTCCATACCTGAGAAAGAGATGTTGAATCCCTGCAGGGATATTGAAAAGTCCGAAATGAAGCGTAGCTGGGCTTTGAAGTTTCCGTACAGGCCGGCGTTTACCGGTGCAGGCCTCTCGGACCCGGTGAGTCGAGCCAATGGCTGAGCAAAGCTGCCATTTTCTGTTATTAGAAGGTAGTCATGGTGATCCTCCAAGTGGAAGGAGTGAAAAGTGAATTGGACACCTTAGAGGAAAAAAAGAGCAGCAAGAGTTAGGATCCCTGGAGATAGAGGAAATGACTGAGGCATGTGTAAAGTGGCTTTTTTAGGGTTATTCATTTGTTCAGTTCATGGTAAAAAAAAAAGAAAAAAAGAAAAAGAAAAACACTGAAACTGAAAAAAGTTTTATAAATGGAAAGCTCAGGTGTCAAACATGTGGCCAAAACTGTCCCACCAAAGGCTCCAATCCAGCCCCTAGGATGAATTATTGAAATGCCAAAATTACACTGAAGATTTTAACAATCAAGGATGTTACAATCATTTTAGGTCAGTTCAATCCAAAGTGGGTCAGACCAATAAAATACTGTCATACCAACCTATAAATAATGAAACCCACAAACATTTTTTTTTTGTTTTATTGTAAAAAAGCAAAGCAAAATTACACAAAAATGTTTACATTCACAGATTAGCCTTGTTAGAACTGCTACTGTTAGAATGAATGAACAAAATGTTACAATGACGCATAATGTTACAAAAAAATGTTAGAAAAACTTATAATGGTGATATAATAATGATGTGATAAATGACAAATTACTGACTCATTTATGTTATAAAATTGTTACATTATGCAAAGATTTTTTTTTCCCCCTTATAATGTAACAGTTGACACAAAATGTTATCTTATAACATATTCGCAAAAAGTTGTTACATTATTCGTTTGGCATTTTGTAACATTATTGAGTAGACTTGACATTATGAGTTTTTATAACAATTTTTTTTTTTTGTAAAATTATGCATTCTAACATTATCAACTCAAATATGCCTTTAACAGGAAATGTGAATAAATCAAAATGTCTCAAGATAAGTATGTGGAATTGTACCAATATTCTGCCTGCTTTTAAATATTTTGTATATTTGTAGATCCACTGTGATCTGTAAGTTATGATGCACATGTATAAATGATAAACTAAGGGCTAATTTTGTTAAAATTGCACTTATTTTTATTAAGAATTTTCAGGTTGTTCATAATTTGTTCACATTATGTTCAAGTACAGTTCGTAATTGTAACCATTTTTATAACAGAATCTGACTTTTTTCATTCAAAAAATAGAAAAAACTTGTTGACATTATTTATCAGTTCTTATCCTAGTATTTACATTATTTTACTGTTCGGCCCACTTGAGATCATATTAGGCTAATTAGCTTTCTATTTTTGTCATTTTATATAATTGCAGTAGAAGATGCATGGCCTTTCAATACAAAGAGTACATGCGTGGTGAGTGTTTTTTTTTCTTAACTCCGCCATCTGTCCACCTCATCAAACATTAAGGATGAATTAAATTATTTACCACAGGTGACAAACAGACGTTGAAAAAACTTTAGCATGAAATCTATCTAAGCTCTATAATAAGACAGGATAACAAGATCTAATTCTGCATACGCTATTGATGCTGGGATTCAGGCGCAGTAATGACAACACCTTCATTCCTTCTATAACAGCCAGTTGGCCGCCTTTCAGTGTAATAAGCACTGCCATTCCAATGCCATCTGTGGGATTTGTTCTAATATGACTCTATAATGTCCTCTGCGATGTTTGGCTCACTTGATAAAGAAAATCCCAAATGGCCACACAACAAGTAACAAAACAAAATGATTGATTATGCTCAGTAAAACTGCAATTATATTACTGAGAGTAAAGGCAAACAATCGATTAATCAAAAGCCATCCCCTTTAGGACATCCCAATTTTTTAATGTGGAATACTGGTGAGTCTTAAATTGAGTGGTTTTACGATAAAAGATGAATTTGGCTTCAGGTCTTTGGCAGGTGCTAAAAACCTCAAATGTAAATCAGTGCCATGATTAAGGAGCTTATTACAGATAAAGAGCATCATAGTTTTGGTAGAGACGGACCTCGAGGAAGAAACATTGCCTGTCTGACTCGTTTTTGTAGAGTCCAAACATGTTTGAACGTGGTCAGTTTTCAATGATAGGAGCAGGTGGTTCTTCAAATGAAATCAATGCTCTTATGACCAGAGGTGGGAAGTAATAAAGTGTAAATATTTTGTTTCTGTACATAAGTAGATTTCTTAGGTATCTGTACTTTACTTGAGTATTTATTTTTCTGGCAACTTTTTACATTTACTCCCTATATTTTTACATAAATATCTGTATTATACTGTTACATAAATATATGTACTTTATACTCTTTAAATATTTGTACTTTATACTCCTTACATAAATATTTGTACTTTATACTCCTTACATAAATATTTGTACTTTATACTCCTTACATAAATATTTGTTCTTTATATTCCTTACATTCTCAGAATAGACTCATTACTTTTTTCAAACTAAACAGATGTGACAGTACATAAAATGTTTCTTCATTCACTGTAATTAGAAAATGGAAACTTTCATGATTTTGTCTGGTTACTTATAAATAAGTATTGTTTCATTCATGGCAAAAATACTGCTTTATCTTTCACTTTTTTTTTTTTTTTTTTACTTTATTACAATAGAGAAGTTGTAATTTTTTTTTTTACTTTTCCTTAAGTAAAAGAGCCATTAGACCCCTCATTACACATCTGGGTCACATCCTACCTGTCACTTGTGTTTAGAGGGTTACCTTTGAAATGTATTCCATTAAAGATTACAGAGTACACCCCAAAAAAGCAATCTGTACTGTAATCTGTTACAATACTCAACCTGAGTATTGTAATCCAAACACTTGGATTACTTTCACACTTTCTTAAATTTCGATCCATATGAATGTGGTAAATCCCACCATGTTTCCTCCGTTGTAGACAGAATGACTGTTGTGTGTTGGGTTTTAAGGTTGGATGAATGTATTAGGTCTAAGCCTCATGAACACATATGAACATGTGATGTATTAGCCTCAGAGGTGGGAAGTAACAAAGTATAAGTAATATGTTACTGTACTTAATTAGATTTTTTTTGGTATCTGCACTTTAAATTTGTGCATAAATATCTGTACTTTATACTCCTTACATTCTTAGAATAAACTCATTATTTTTCCAAAATAAACTGATGTGACAGTATGTAAAATACGTGGAATTAGAAAATGGAAACTTTTATGATTCTTTCTAGTTAAGTAAGTATTGTTTCATTCATGGCAAAAAAAAATGCAGTTTTAAGTTTTACTTTTGTATTTTGTTACAGTTGAGAGGTTGGACTTTTTTTTTTTTTACTTTTACTTAAGTAAAGGAGTTGAGTCAGTACTTCTACTTTTATGAGAGTATTTTTTCACAGAAGTAACTGTACCTCTAATTAAGTACAGAATGTGAGTCCTTTTGCCACCTCTGCTTATGACACTTCCAATAATACCTTAATTCCGTCTAATAGTCACTTAAAGTGCTTTTTGTTCCACTTCTGATGTCATAAGTTTGTACTACACACATATATGTATAAGGCGATGTTTTATCTACACACTGTACATAATAATGGTCTTTTTTATTTCAATGTAAGTCATGTTGAAATGTCACAGTAGGAAAAGCGCAGGTGTAAATGTTAAAATTAATGACTGCTGAATTGCCTTTCAGTTTCTTTGGTTACAAGGTCCTGTTATTGTGTGTTGGCTCATGGTCACACTGTGAACACTCACTAGGACATTCACAGCATCATTAATGTGTTATGAACACCTGCACTTTTGTCTGTGTCACAGGAGATAGACTGTCTGCTGCGAAAAACACTACTGTTTCTGCATGACAAAAAAAAGTGAAAAAAAAAAAAAAAAAGAGTTCAACTTTGAAGCTGAAATGCAGGAATTCTTTGCCTGTGTTAAACATGTGAGGATAAAAAAAACTGATAATAAACAATCATATTGTTAATAATAATATAAAAAATAAGTCGAAGACTGCTGATAAAAACAGTGATAAAATTTTAGTGTTATTTTGTAATAATGAGTAAAAATACCTGAGATAATAAATGTAAAATCACTCAACTGTAATATTCTCTCAACAGTGTGAATTAATAGTAATATATCCATCAGCCTACTGTACAGTATGTTCTGAAATCAGTCAAATTAAAGCAAATAAAAATCCTCTCTTCTATATATGTTTCAAATATACCAACATATGTTCCTTTTTAATATGTAATCATTATTACCCCATTCATATTCTGGCCTACAGCCAATGTAAAAAAAAAAAAAAAAAAGTGTGTATTTAGATGATCGTTGCCCAAGTAATATATGCGTAACACACTTCTCTCTCCCTTTATGTTAATAAATCTGTGTAATACTCTTGGAACCTGTACGTACAGCACTGTGCATGTCTTAGACCACCTTCAGCTTTGTTGTTTTTGCAGGGTTGAAACGAGCATACATGAATATTTCTCAAATCCCTTTTCTTTAGATAAAACAAGAAAATGCAGGAAATACATGCACAGCTTTAAAAGACACACACACAAAAACCAGAACTAAATGTACTCTAAAGATTAAAACCACTATTTACTGTGACCCCTGACTAGGGATGTGTATTGGCAAGAATCTGGAGATAAAACAAAAATCACAATAACAAGATCACGATACAATATATTGCAATATATCACAATACTGTTAACAAGGCAATATTTTTTGTTCACTTTGTTTCTTTTTTTAAAAGATAATTTCCTGGGAAAATTATATCAGAGATATGTACAGATACTAGACATATTTTTATTTGATCAGAACAGGATTTAATGCTATATCACAAAACTTTCCTGTGCAAAAACTTAAAGTGCAGGATTGGGATAAATAAAGTTTTAACATCTGGCGTTACCAGTACAAAGACCATACACAAAATATGAATACATTTAAACAGACATTACAGTTTCAGATCCTGCTCAAATGTTCATGTTCTATTAGCTGTAAAAAAAATGCATAGTAGATCATGTTCTCTATTTAAAAAATTACATACATGACCTACAATATCACAATAGTACTGTTGTAGTACTTATTCCCTCAATTGCTTGTGTTTCAGCAGATCTCATGTATGACAAGGGGTGTAAGAAAATATAGCAATATTTCATTTCACGATATACTGCGGAACCAAAAGATATGAATACTTTTTTGGCATATCATAGTATAAGTGACCTTTCTGAACATAACTATATTTGATAGTACCATAAAAAAAATTAATTAAATATGTAATAACTTTTTAAAAACATGTTTAACCAAATGGTTGATTTGTGGCTTTATGGTAAGAATAGAAAAATCAAAACAATACAAAATAATGGATTATTTGTTATAAAATAAAACATCTGTTCATCTGTTGTTTATGGATTGCTGCAAATACTAAACATTTAATTAATGAAAGGGAGCAGCCAAAACAGAAAACAACAACATTGTAAGTCATTTTTGACACTTTCCAGGTTGATATTAGTAAGTATGGAAAAAAAAAAAATCTAGAAATTACTCACCCAAGAGAATAAAAATGCAAACAAAACATTTTTTCATCAGGTTTTTGTTGGTGGAGTTGTTAAAGGCTTAATAATGTGACTACTGGAACGACGACCGAATGTGTAACAGCATTCCACTCCTATAAATAGAAATACCCTGATGCGATTTAGTTAATGTACCTTTATTATTTACTTTATTCTGTTCTATATTATATAAATGTATGGAGTATGCCTTTTCCACATGTGTGAAAATAATGTTTCTGTCTCCAAAAGTACATCACTCACCTTTTCCATGGCTGACTTCCACAGTCCAGGTGCAGTTTAAGGAGTTGGGATACAACTCTGGGTAACCAGGCGATAAAATGATTCCTCCAGGTCCTCTGATATCCCCACCGCATGATGCTGCATAGACGGGGAAGATAATGAATGATAAATGGAAAAAAAGAAAATTTTAAATGAACCAATAAATCCTTCACCTGAAGACAGAGGAGCGATTTAGATGAATAATGCATTTGAGTCATATCACATCCTGTCCTGCCATTTTTATGAGCACCTGTAATTCTGCCAACACAATGTTTTTCTCTCTCTCCCCCCACACCAGCCGTACTGAGTAACAGGACACTAAATTATTCATAATTTCAACTATCCATCCATACATTCGTCTCTGTTAAACCCAGGAACATGTCAGGATACAGTATTATTTACTACATTTAAATCTACAGTACATAAAACCTGCAGCTCACACTTAAATTATTCAGAATTCCAACTATCCATGCATACCATTCTCTTAAAAAGAGACACACCAAGGAACATTATTATTTACTAAATTTAAATTTGCAGCACGCAAAAACCTGAAGCTTACGGTTTAAGTATATTCAACAGATTACAGCATCTGGCTTCATTTTGATTGTGACTTCAAAAGCATTTTGAGTATTTGCCAAAGTCACCCTTGCACAGAATGATCCCTTTTTTAAAAGTCAGGTTGGGAAAATAATCCACTTGCAGCCGTCACTTAAAGCACTTAAAATGAGGTGACAGGGACTGTTTACTGAGGGAACAACACTGTCTCCTCAGTAATATGACTAACGTTCATGTTGAATATTGACACATTATTTACTGCCAGAAAGCTCCTTATCTCATCAAAGGAAGTTAATGAGATCATGCTCTATCCTCATTGGCTGCTGGTGATGCGGAGGTTAATCTGAAGGTTAAGTGGTCTAATTGGATATTGTTCAGTCCTGCGACGTTGATGTCATTGTCTCACATGAAGAGCACTGTGTTTTAAATGCAGTTTGATGTGTTCATATAGACCGAGTGAATGATTGTGGAACTCATTTGTCTTAGCATCTAACCTAAGAATTAATGGAAAGGCACCTGAAAATTCAAAATTTTACCTGTAAAGCAAATGTGTCAAACATACAGCCCATGGGATGAACCCTAACCCAAAATCCATAAGTCACATTAAGGATATTAACAGTCGAGAGTGTCAAACTCATCTGAAATAATAATAATACATTTTATTTGTAACGCACTTTACATTTCACACCAAATCTCAAAGTGCACAATAAAAACAACAATATACAATAAAACAACAGATAAAAACAAAACAGCACATAAAAATCAACTCCAAAATTTTAATAATATTATACCCGTTATGTAAATCCACTGCAGTAATAATGGCAAATTTAAATGTGTTTG
>JAPTGZ010000009.1:20089240-20104925 GCA_029814645.1 Fowleria isostigma
GATAGGCTCCATGCGACCCCCGTGACCCTAGTGAGGATAAAGTGGGTTCAGAAAATGAATGAATGAATGAATGAAAACACCTTCAGTTCCTTTAAGATTTTGGGTTTTCTTGCATGAAAACCATATGTTTGAGACCTCCCCAAAGTGGATCAATGATACTAGGGTCAAAAGACTGAGATGGACACTCCAGAACCTTCACTTTTTTTCTGCTGTAGCCAATGACAGGTGGACTTGGGCTTGTGTTTTGGGTCATTGTCATGTTGGAACATCCAAGACCACCTCATGTGCATTTTGTCAAGGTATGTAAACTTATGAACACAACCGTATATATAGGAATTAATATGTCCTGTAGGATAAGATTTGTTTCCTCATGTTTTCTCATTTCCACATGACAGGTTAACGCATTTCAGACATTCAGAAACAGTATTCCATTTACATACCTAATGAACAAACCTATTCCAGTAATATTCCTGCTAAACGCCCATTGTCAAATTCCATTTAACAATACCTCAACATGTTGTTTATCCTAATTAAATATGCAGGAGCCATTTTGCTTCTTACATGTCCAAGGAATTATACTGAAAGACCTAAAAAAAATTACAGTTATAAAAAAAACACTTTCTATCCAAACATACTCTGTGTAACAATCTCTGAATTCTGTCCTATAAGTGAGAATAGTTGAAAACGAGAGGACACACTCTGCATTTGAAGGCAGTGACTGTGTCCTCTGTTTTCTTCTCATTTGAATCAAATCCAATATGAGCCAAGGACATGCCATCAATTTCCCTTTTTACAAAACATTATGTATATTGCTATTTACACATGATTCACTGCACGGTCATTTAACAACACTGTAATTAATCCTCCCATAGCTTTGTGTCATTGTGAACTTTCCAAGCACATAAGTAATTGCTTCATTTGCTGTCAGAGGGAGAAAAAAAATTGCAATGGACTCACATATGCAGATGGGGATATTAGCGGACCACTGATTGTTGTTCTGGCAGGTTATCATCCTCTCCCCAATGAGCTCGAATCCAAACTGGCATTCAAACCGCAGAACATCGCCGTTTAAAAAGCCACTGCCCTCTTGGTAGCCATACAGAGGTGTACCAGGGTCACCACAGCTCTCTTTGTCAATTTCTATAGGTGGAGAGAGGGAAGGGGGAAGCAGAGGTGGAAGAAGGACAGAGCTGAAATGGGGTAAAGTAGAGGATTAAGTCAAGCCAAGTTCTGAGGTATTTTTATACATTATCTATAAAGGTCCAGGTGAAGAGCCTGAGAGTCTGGTGAAGTTTTTTTTTTTTTTTTTTTTTGAGGAGTCAGGGAAAGAGTGAGAGGCAGCCAGACCGGCAGATAGGAGGACAGGAAAATGGGCTTGCTGCTTCACTGATGGAGCCAGTCCCAGACATGAATAGAGTCGGAGAGAGATGGTATCATTACTTAAGTCTGTGTACCTTTATAGTTGATCTTGAAGCCGATCGAGCCCACACTCTCATCAGACTGGAGATGAAGCCACATCTGATGGGACATGCTAACAATCAGGTCTGGGACAAAACTCCCAGTCAGCCTAAAGATAAGACAAACAAAACGTTACCACATAATCTCATGTAGGAATCAGTATCAGTGTTTTCAAAGGTTGTATGAAATGTATCTAATGAAATGTGATACATCTTACAGTTTCATAAATGTTATTAACTCATTAAATCCTAACCTCTACATTTTTTCTTATTTTGACTCTAAAAAGGTTAGAAAATATGCTGTGAGTTCATTTGCCCATTTTTCCAGAGCACTTTATTTCCCCAGATATCTCAAAATCTAGCAATCATTTACAATCAGAGGTGGTAAAAGTACGCATATTCTGTACATAAGTAGAAGTACAGCTACTTATGCGAAAAAATACTCTTGTAAAAGCAGAAGTACTGATTCAGCTCATTTACTTAAGTGAAAGTAAAAACAACTTCTCAATTGTAATACAGTACAAAAGTAAAAAGCAAAACTGTTTTTTGGGGGGTTTTTTGTGTGTTTTTTTTTTTTGCCATGAATGAAACAATACTTATTTAATCATAAAAGTATCTGTTTTCTAATTCCACAGTGAATCATCCTGGAAAAAAAAATCTAAGAATTTTCACAGGCACGGGTGAAATTAAATAAAGTGAAAAAATTGTGATTTTCTTTCTCTGTAGTGGTGTATTTTATGTGCTGTCACATCTGTTTAGTTTGAAAAAGTAACAAGTTTGTTCTGAGAATGTAAGGAGGATAAAGTACAGATATTTATACAAAAACATAGGGAGTAAAAGTAAAAAGTTGCCAGAAAAATAGATACTCAAGTAAAGTACAGATACCTAAAAATTATACCTAAGTACAGTAACGAAGAACTTATTTTCGTTACTTCCCACCTCTGTTTACAACTTACTGCATGTTATAATACTGCCAATATAGCTTTTTCTCCAGTGTCTAGTACAGCTGCGAGTAAAATTACCATAATGACTCAATAAAGCCTATAAAGCACAACATCTCAGTTTTCAGAAACCATTGGAATTTTTCCAACTGCACAAACAGTGAAAGAGTTACAGCCATCTAAATTGCATAAGCACAATGTGTCAGTGATGACACGTCAGGTTTTAAAGAGTTAAAACTAATATGAAGTAGGTACCCACAAAATCTTATATCACCAGAACTACAGCATTATGTTTTCTGTTAATTTTACAAAATCGGCAGCAGTGTGGTAGAAAACATATATGAAGAATGAAGTGTTAGTTATCATACTTACACTTGGATTATTGTTTTAGAGTCACCTACTTCCCCTCCATCTCCGATTGTTAGGGAATCGTAACCAATCTCTAAGTCAAACTCCTCAAAGTTAATCTGGATAACCTGAAATGAAACATAATGCATTGTTACAGTCCTTTCGTTAATGTGAATAAGCAGCTAGCCACAAAAAGAATCATTAACACGTTGATCACAGTTGTTTTTATAGATCCACCATCTACAAGCAGAGGTCATTCTGTCTGTATTTAATCCTCGTGAAGCGGCAGGAGCTACATGTAGATGACTTCTGCAGCTCCTTCCTCTCGAACCAAATCAAAAGACTAAATATAATATAGATGAGCTGTCGCTGTTTCAAGCCACTGTGGAAAAGATGCTGTGATGAACCATGGACTGGAGCAAAACATTTAACAATCACATCTCGCAACATTTTGACAACGACTGTTAATTACAGCTGTCAGTCTCACAGTTAACCTCCTACCTGTCTGAAAACGCTGATTAGCTGATGCTGAAAACCGTCCAGAAGTTTGCAGAAGTCTTGTTTCATGAACACTTGAATTACAATATGCTTCAAAGTCATGATGCCACCCACTGCAGCCTTATGTGTTTCAATCTCCTGCCCTACAAACTGCCCTTGCTTTCCAGGAAGTGACTCTGATAGTTGGCATTCATTTAGATGAGCATACAGGTGTGCTCATAAATTTACATACCCCAGCAGAATTTGTGATTCTTTGGCCATTTTTCAGAGACTATGAATGATAATACAAAACCTTTCCTTTCACTCGTGTTTAGAGGTTGGGTAAATCCATTTATTATCAAACAGAAACGATCCAAATGACCCCGATCAAAAATTTACATACCCTAGTCCTTAATACTCTGCATTGACCCCGCTCCTTTAGCATTAATGACAGCTTCAAGTCTTTGCCAAAACACCTTTGGTTCCTTTAAAATTTTGGGTTTTATTGGATAAACTGCATGTTTAAGACCTCCCCAAAGTGGATCAATGATATAAGACAACGTAAGATAAGGTAAGATATTCCTTTATTTGTCCCAGAAGGGGAAATTTTATTGAGGTCAGCAGACAGAGATGGACACTCCAGAGCCCTCACTGTTTTCTGCTGTACCAATGACAGGTGGACTTGGCCTTGTGTTTTGGGTCATTGTCATGTTGGAACATCCAAGACCGTCCCATGCGTATTATGTCAGGGTATGTAAACTTATGAATACAACTGTATGTTTCAAAAGACTGAAGTTTCAATATCATATAAACCTGCATCTTATTCGCATAAAATTCATAACACAACACACTCACTTTCATATTTTTTTTTAAAGCTAATCTCCTGGAGATTCTGTGAGAGTCAGTGTACAAAAAAAGCCCATGGAAGGCCTTATAAATTCCTCCCAGCAGACAGGAACATGTTTGATCAAACAATACTGTAAAAACCTAAGACTACCTCCTCTCATATCATTTAAATGCAGTCGCAGACATGCAGACTCTATTCCAGTACTCCTGTGATTTATGCCAAACTACTCCTAAAACCCAAATCGGAAATGACATTGACAAAAAAGAAAGCCAAACACAAAACTAAAACTCACATCCTATTTATAGAATAAAGCTTTGACAAGTAGTTTACATCCATTCTGTACAACCCCACAAACAAAGGACACCATGAGCTTCCTTCAGAGTAATAATAGGAACTGACGGCAGCATCTCTTCACATTACTTTAGAGCACAAATCAAATACAAGAAGCAATCACGGCGAGTCCAAAATTATTAATTGTCTGTCCTCGTTCAGCCAGCCTCTTTGTTTCTATATTTTCTCTTTGAGGATGTAATTCTAAACATGTAATGCATTTACAGATTAAACTTGCAACGGCCGGTTACACATAAGCACATGCAAGTAAAAATGTACTACAAAGAAAGAAAAAGAAAAAAAAAAGTAAAAGGGCTACTGGGATTGTACACTAGTGGTGAATTACTGTATATAATTATGTATTATGTATGGAGTTACACAAAATGTTTTACAACCAATGTCTCGATGTATATTTCTCTACAAATTTTTCTCTATGAACCGTATATTTCTAAATGTACATTTTTCAATAACTATTTCTAGATGTATATTTCTCTGTATATTTCTCTATGTATACTTGCTCATGCAAATGTCTATGTATATGGTGTTTACAGCAAACTCTCCATCATATCTGTGTACACATAATGAGATGTATATGATCAGTATTGAATAGTGAACATGTCTACATAATTAGTTTTGGATATAGACTGTATGAGCTCGAAATAAACTAATAAACATTAATTCAACTAACACCTCCTACACTGTCTAGATCAGTTTGTGGATAAAAAGCTGATGTAATGACATGAATGACATGTCTGTTGATGTGAAACCATATGATAGTCTATAATGGGAATTTGCTAATGTTCAGCATCCCCCGTTATTGCCAGACAGTATGTAATTGTCTCATTATAACACATGCAAAAAAGGACAATTACCATAATAACACCAATGGACTACAGTTCAATGCCATGCTGTTTGTGTAGCAGAGTGCACAGCAGGACAAAGCTATTGCCGATGCAGCTTCTAGAGTAAGTGTTAGTTAGTTATTGTTGTACCGACATTGCACTGCGCAGAATACTAACACAGAGCCGGGTTTGATATATTACAGCCATAGACTATTAGGAAAACAGCTTTGACCTCTTCACCATGGGAAAAAGCCGGTCTCATTTAGTCATTATTTTTCTCCACTTCTGTTACTGCAGATGAATTGAGGGAATTGCTCAACTGCCAACCTGGGAGTCAAGTAAGAACTACAATTCAATCTAGTGCAGGTTTATTATTAATAAGAGACAATAATGATTATCTTATGTCACAATACATGCATATTCTATGTAACCTTTTTACCCCTTTGGAAACCTTTGGATATAAACACATACATTATTATTTATTAATGTATATGAGTACACAAAAAATGCAGGAAAATAATGCCTCTAAAAATACTATACACTACAGAGGGAAGGTTTCAATAGGGAATAGGAGAAATACTTTCCACTTGCTGTGCTATGACTAATGAGTGACACAAAAAGAATATATTTTATCCATAAAATACACATATATTTGTGTTTGATGACACACAAAAAAAAATATAAAAAAATATGTTTTGCTTTCATGAACTTCATTTGTCCAGTATGGAAATGTCAATACAATAGCTCCAGATTAAGAGTAATGCAAACTGTCTATTGATCTTAGATAATTATTTTTGTCAGCCATGGCATGTACTATGACTCTGCATATGCCATTGTCTGTTTAGTGAATTAAAAGCAGCACAAAACCTACATGTAATCATGCTAAATTGATGCATCCTGACAGTTGTGTCCTCTAGCTGTGCTGACTGAGAAATCATCACATTTAAGGTGAGACACTCCACATGAATAGGGTAAAATTTTTAAATACTAGATATCACCGTGGAACTTGCCTCAGTTGATTACTTACCCAAGTATAAAAAAATGTATTACAAGTTTTTGTAGTTTGTATATTTAATTATGCAAATTAAGCATAATCTCATTTAATATGCATGATTTTGCATATATTTTCAGTAGATAGCTCTGAACATATAATTAAAGCCAGATGCATTTTTTTTTTTTTAATTTTGTTTACACACAAGATGAAAACAAAATGAGTGAAGGATTTCAAGATATCTGTTGTCATTACCTGGTAAATCCAAAAATACTGTCCAAAGCCTTAAAAACATCCATTTTTGCCATATTTTTCTGCTTAAAATGTCATATACATCAGGCCAAGAATGATTTATTAACAAATCTCTCTGTAAATCTCTTCAGAATGCTACTAAGTGTATAAGTGTATAGTCTAGTGTACATAGGTGATACTAGTCATGACAGACTTCAGTAAACAGACCAAACAGCATGTGGCGTTGGAATGCTAACTTCTTGGTAAATTTAGGAGAAGTTTATGCTCACAGTAAACAAACTGTAATAAAATAAAGTTAATGTATATTTTCAACATTTTCTTTATAACAGCTTGAAATGAACACACATGGAAGGAGTAAACTACCCCAAAATCTCAGAATTGACCAGTGCATGAAAACTCGTTTTTGCCTGACGTGTCTCGCCTTAAAAAAGAATGAGAACCCAAAGTCTTCGTGTGTAGTCATATTAGATAATTTTTTAACTGAACTTGGTCCAGAAAACATGAAAATATCCAAATCCTACATATCTGATTGTTCTACCTTGTTTGGATCGCTGGCAGTGATGATCCACACACACTGGGAGTTACTCTCATACTGGATGGGGAAGTTAGGCGACGTGAATGTGCCTGATGGCCCCTGAAGATTCGACCCGCATGTTTTTACTGTAAAGGTAGAAATAAAACCACAAGGACAGATAAATACGTTAACAAGCATATTCATAACAGTCTTGCATTAATATATGCGGAACATAAATCATGAGTACAAGACCTAAAAATCAGACCCATGGATGTAAAAATTCACAATAAATATTGATGAAAAAAGGTGCTCAGAAGGCAGGGTAATAATTCCTGCATTGTAATATGACAGAAAGGTAATATATTGTTTGCACAAGTAGTGAGGGGGTCTATTAGCTGCAGTCCCATTAATCAAATTGTAAAAGGTGCTTCAGGTATTATGAAACAGAGAAAAAACAGCCAGAGCATTTTGGAATGAAAAAGTAGAGAGCTGTAGCAGAGGCTTTCATACATAATTAACAGAAATGAACTTTCCTCTATCTGCATACAGCCTGTATCCAGAGGCACTGCCTTAATCAAACTGTTTTATTAGCTCCTCAGAAGCTTCGCTCACCTTTGCAGACGGGCCTGTGGTCGCTCCAAGCAGCGAAAACCTCAGCCACGCGCTGGCAGGTAATCGTTTTGGAACCCTGCAGCACATGGTCTTCATCGCAGGTAAACTGAGCAGTTGCTCCGATGCTGTGAAGATAAACCCTATTAACACTTGAACAACAAATCAATCCTCCAAATGCTTCCTAATGAAACAAACACATTTACATCTCACTGTATAGCAACATATTAAAATTCAGTCCGTTTATTTATTTGCTGTTCTCACTCTTGATTCTCCCAAAGTTAGGAAACGATAATGTAGTGAACATTTACTGCAGTTACACACTAATGGCATTATATCATTAACTATTTAACATGACTACTTTTACAACTTATGCTAACAAAGGTATATACACTGCCCAGCCAAAAAAAAGCAATTGCTCAATATTTTAGTTTTGATTACGTGATGCATGTGCTTGTCAAGACTTTGTGGTGGCCAAGGTTATTATTGTTAACAAAAATTGACAAAATGATAAAAACTAGAATTGAAAAACAATTTCATTAAGTGAAATAAATAAAACTACAATTAAAAAAATACAATACCTAACTGAAACCGTATTGTGTGCTTACAAAAGTAACTAAAATGCACAAAAATTATGGATAAAATTCCCTTTGTTTTCATCTTTGTCAATGTCAGACAGATATGAAATTGATATATTTCGCATACGGCACTTCACAGTCTGTCACCTCAAGTCACTTGTGGTCCTCTCATTCTCACTCTACCTGGAAACATGTAGACTAAAGTTGGGAGAAGGCAGCAGAGTCCTGTACGGGATTTATATAAATACGGCAGCTAGGAAGATAGAAGATATGAAAAAACTACAACTAAGCATTTAGGAAATAAACAAAACCTAATAAAAACTATCAAACCTGCTCTAAAAACTAATTAAAACTAACTGAAATAGAGAAAAAAAAGTTAAAACTGAATAATTAAAAATCCAAAACTCTTATTGCCTTGGTGGTGGGATACATGTGAGAAAATTATGTTTCTGGAAACAGTCTGTCACAAGGAAGAAAAAAAATGTTCCAACCTGGTCATTCAGTATATTCAAATAGTCGCTGACCCAATTTGGCTGAACCTGGACCTGAACAACTGAACCAAAGCCAGGTCATAACACTGCCCCCACAGGCTTGTACTGATGGTACTAGGCATGATGGGTAATCACTTCATCCACTTCTCATGGACCATTACTCTGGAACAACCTGGACCCATCAGACCACATGACCTTCTTCCATTAAAAACCCAGTCCACTACTCCCTGCATCAGTTAGGGTTCAGTTACTTACTTCAGCTGTAACATATTACTCACTGCAGTGGTCATCCAATGGAAAACACATTCCTATTTAAGTCCAGGTGGTGACTTTTTCTTTGGCTGAGCTGTGTATTTACACAAACAAACTACTGGTGCAAGGACCTGTTAGTGGGCTTACCTGTGACAGCTAACTAAATCTCAATGCCCAGGGGGCTCCTTTTAGGAACTAAAGCTTTCTAAAGCTGCATAAGTTCACACTGCTGTATTTTTAAAATCAGCTATATATCAAAGCACACGGTCTCATGTTTGTGTCTTTCCTCTTCTTAAAGATACGACATAATGGGGGCTTTGAATATTATTTCTGCTGAGAAAGAAAACAGACTATATAGCATTTACAAAACATGACTGTATAAACACATTAAATATTTGATACTAAGACAAATGAGAAAAACTTGCAAAACTGCTCACACCAACTCAACTCATGCTGAGTTTATCTAATGTAGGCTTTTTTTATAAACTGAAATATGTGCCACCAGAAACTGAGTTTGAATCATTTATATTTGAATTTCAATTACTTAACTTGAATAATTGCATTGAAAAGCTGAATTTGAATAGTATAATTTGAAATTCAACTCCATATGTTTTCAAATTCAGTTCTCAAAATTCAATTTCAATTTACAGACATTTGGGTACCCGAATGTCTGTAAATTGAAACTGAATGTTGAGAACTGAATTTAAATTGTGATAATGGAATAAGGAAATATTTAGAGTTAAATTTTCAGTGAGGATCAAATATAGTTTTCAGAGAAATTTAATTATATATTACAATATTACTTTCAGTTTCAAGTTTTTTAGAAGGCAGTTTAAAGCTAATAAATTCAATTTCAACATACCATTCAGATTCAGTTTTTCAGTGCAATAATTCAAATTAAAGAATATAAAATTCAAATTGTGTGATTCAAATTCAGTTTTTTAATGCAATTATTCAAGTTTAGTGATTGAAATTCAAATATAAATGACTTAAATTCAGTTTCTGGTGTCACATATTTTAGCTCACTTTTTGTCTTTAGGGAATGTGACAGTATTTCATTATGCTACAATTTAAAATACTGAATAACACACGTTCTGTTCCTAACTAAAATGTGAGCTCCTTCACTTCTGAAGCACCATCTCACCTGAAGTCAGAGCCAATCCGTTTGCCATTCTCCGGCTCCCCTGGGTCAGGGCAGTAATTAGACACTTGTTTGATTCCTCCTTCGTTCACTGAATAAAGAAGAAAACCAAGAACACTCTGAGAGGGACACTTTAATTGTCAAAGCAGCGTACTCCTAGAAAACACTCACCGCAGTGAAAAGCACTTGAATGGAAGATAACACCGCCGTTCTGAATGTGTAATAGTTTTATGCTTGATACAAAAATTTGGTTCGAAGTTGGTAGACAATTCATCTTGTTAAATAAAATAGAAACTCATCACTTAATGTCAGAGATTTTCAACTGCCAGTTGTTGGCAGTGCTCTTGTGAATACACACATTTTGTGATATCAGTAATTTCCAAGGGTAAATGTAACTCTCTTACCTGAGCTAGAGAAAATAGAGGGAAATAAATCTGTGCCCATCACAGCCTAAGAGGATTAAATAGCCTTCACTATCAAGTGCAAACGCTACAATATTCACTGTGAGGCTTTTTGTAACAATAATAGCTTAACACTTGATAAAGCCTTTTAGAATTTTTTTAGGTTTCATACGTAATGTTTATGTTGGAAACTCACTAGTAGAGGTGGAAAATAGGGAGGAGTTCAGTATTTTGGCTGCATAGTCTGATTTTAGCCAAGTCCATCTGAGCTCTTATAGTACTGGAATCAGTAAATCAAACACTGCACACTGTGGCAATGGAATTTACATGAAATTAATATGTAGTTTAACAATTATTGTCAATGTTTGTTGTTGTCCACAACAACAAATCAACCCACACAAACATGCATGATCATACACACAGACGAGTCCTTTGAATGTGAAAAGCATTATTGGATTGTATTCTTTTCCAACTTCTTTCAGAAGTTCATTAACTTTGAAGTTAATTGTTGTGCGTTACAATACAGTTATGGGTTTAATTATATGCAGTGAATCCACAAGGCACATGAAGCATCTCCTCACAGTGTTTTAAATGAAGTGAAATATTATCTAGAAGAAAAGATCACAGGTTTCTGCATTATTCATGTCTCCATGCAATGGCAAATCTATGACAATAAAGATTACAACCTGTTTCCACGCAAGTGTTTAGCACACTGTGGAGTTAAAAGGAATTGTGTTCCTGAGTTATGGTTACGACAGAGCTCTGCAAGCAATTAAAATGCATTCACCTCAGTCTGAAGTGTACACAAATCATCTGACAACTGAGTGGTCACTTAACCTGGACTACTGCTGTGCGTGTAGATCACACAGTGCATCAGCATAAGTCAAAGTGATTTACTCCTTAAATGGAACAAAGTGGTCAGAAATTTAGCATTTTGCTGCAAAATGCATGACTAGGCATGATCTAGCAGAGTTCATTTCTGTTAGGACAGGAAGTCCAAAGACAACAGGGGATATGGGTCATCAGAAAGAAAGAAAGAGACTGCACTTCTGCAAAATCTAGTACTGTAGCTTAATTCCTTCAAATGATGCAGCAAAAAAATAAAAAAAAAAGAGAGACAAGAAAGAAATAAAGACCCAGAACGCAAGCCCTACATAACCAAAAAATCCAAACAATGAAAACAGTTGCATAAGAAAAATAAAAGACTTACTCAAAGACAGTTTGTTAGTGTTGTCCTTTCCTGGTAATAATTTTACCCCTCTGGATTTAAGCTCTCCAGAGCTTTTCACTGGTCAAGAGCAATAGAAAAAGTCCATTAGATAAAAGAAGTTACAGTATTAGATGTGAGAAGATACAGTACAAGTGTTTCTTTCTCTGGATAATATTTGGTCGTATGAGAAACATAAAAATATAAGTGCTACTGGTGTGTATCCTGTTTCAAAAAGAGCTGAAGGACTCTGATGTATTCCTAAGGGATGTAATTCTATCAAACCTGATTTAGTTTTTCATGTCTGTTCATACAAGTCAGACATAAAAGAGTGGATGAAAATTCATTGGTCAGACATTTTTAATGGTTTTAGCTTATAGAGGGAATACAAAAAAGTGTCTATAAGCAGCCCAAGGATAGCTACATATCTTAAGGCGCTCTAATTAAAGACAGCAGGGGCCAGATTGCAAACAAAAGCCAGGTGATGCAAGCGATTGCCATAATTTTGAAATATCAACAGAATAGCCAAAAGGTATAAATTATGTATTCAGCAAAACAAGAGTTTTTGATTAAAAACACTGGGACAATGCCTCTCCTCTGAACTACACTATGAGTCAACTAGTTAATTTAGTCTTTTATATACACAATTAAGACATGAATTTATTTAGTGACCGGATAACAACCCAGTAGATGGCCACAGAACAATGTCAGGGTGAAGGATTATTGAGCTGCCCGAGCAGAGTTTTAAGGAAATGTATACAGTAAATCTCTCAAACATTTGATTAACAAGACCCTTTGAAGTCGGTGGTCTGAAGCAAAAAGGAGCCTTCATGCACTCAACAGAGGGATATTAATCAAACTGTTTAATATTCAGTTAACAAAGATCAAAAACATGTTTTATAATTACTGTGTACTTTCCCTGCGATGATCCCTTTGCGTTCGAGTAGGGGACCCTCTATTACGATGTGCAAATGAACTAATCATGTCTTACCTTGATACTGAGCCCTGAAGCCTTTGTGGCGGTGATTGCTCTCCGTCACAAAATGCAGCCGTAGCCAGTTTTTGTTGCTGATGATGGGAGCTGGAATATTCATTCCAGTTAGCCTGTATGTGAGTAACCACAAAGGGGAGAAAACAAATATTGTCAGTCTTTTTTCTTTCTTTTTTGTTGCACCATAAAAAAATAAATCAAAAAAATACTAATAACTGATTAACACTTTATCAGGCAAGTGACTATTTCTGGTCATCTCTGCACACACTACAAGACAGTGACAGCAATATTTACAATGAGTCAATAATCTCAGGTCCAATGTGGTCTATAAGCAGGTTTCTTAACCCTGGTACTTGAGGCCCATTATTCTGCATGTTTTAGGTGTTTCCCTCTTCCAGTACACTTGACAGTCATTATCAGGCTTCTGCAGAGCTGGATGATGAGTTGATCCTTAATTGAAGCAGGTGTGTTGGAAGAAGGAAACATCTAAAGCATGCAGGACAATGGGCCTTGAGGACCGGGGTTAAGAAACACTGGTCTACAGGGTCTGTAAGGTCCATCTCTGCATGAACAATGAGTGTACCTGCTTTGTTAGATACCAAGTAATTGTAATAATGTAAGAAATGATGTTCAAAAGCTTAATGTGGATGTTGACAGGTGTCTGGATCAGCACTTATGTTGTTGTACTGTTCAAAAAGTGGTGTTCTAAAATTCCAAAATACATGTTCCTTTCATCTTACATGTGTTTTTCTTGTATTTTTTATATATACTACTTGGATTTGATTTTTTGCTACCTATGGGCAAGGAACCAAATACAGTAATTGCACTGACCTTTTAAACATGACAATAAACATTTTTGAGACATTTCTTAAAAATAATAAAGTCTTGTATGCCATTATGTTCCAGTAAAACACTATTCATACCTGGAAAGTCATTTGGTCCGCTTACTTGGTTCAGATCAAATGTAGACTTAGTTTTTTTTTTCATTTGAGTCGGATCGCATTCTCATTGTACTTTTTTACCGGTGGCCCAAAATTTGTAAACAAAAGCACGCATGTGACAAACTGCAGTGGCATTTGACAGAAAAGTCGGGGGCGGAGTGAATCAGAGAGAATCAGTGTTGATGAAAACAAACATGGAGGTCCTACATGACTATTGATCAAATGTCAATGAGACATTCTGCTCCACGTCCGTCCACGGCTCATGGCTGCTGCTATGAGCTCTGACTGCCCATGCACCTCGGCCACAGCCAGTTTTGTTGATTATCCACAGTGCCACGTGGCTACGGCGGCTTGTCAATCACAAAAAGGCACATGGTTCTTTGGATTGTTTTGGCTCGAGACCGGTTATATTCACACCAGAGTGTTTGGAAATGATCCACTTGTTTGGTTCAAATCAGAGTTTGCATTTTTGTATTCACACTAGGACTGCATGATATTGGAAAAATGGCAAACAAATCTTTGTTTTCAGAAATTTTCTCTTGTTTGTTGCTCAGTTTTCAGTGTTGTTACTAGAGACTCACTCCATGTGCAGGGGTGTGGTCTGCTTCAGCAAACTGATTAACAATGATTGGGATTGGTGGATCTCATCTAATTTCAAGAACACCTGACACTCTTGAAATTAGATGAGAACACACTGAGTTCCTTTTCCTCCTACATTGCAGGCACTGCAATGTGACGATTCCGCACATGTACATTGCGATGACAATATATTGTGCAGCTGTAATTCACACCTAAAAAAAGTCTGGACTCTTCAGGGAAATGCAGTAAGTATGAATGCACCCTAAGGTTTAAAATTCAAATTTCAGAGTATTTCTAGGAGTGGTCTATAAAGGGTTAAGCTGAGAAGGAATAGATGAGTGAAACAAATGCACCTGCTACAGAGATAATAGTCAGCATACTTCCATTTCAACAGTATTTTTCATGATTCAAACAAAAATAGTGCTGTCAAAGCAAAGATCTACTTGCCCCTGAAACCAAGGATAAATACTCATGTTGTTTTCATTTTTCAGGAGCGACTTTCCGCATAAATTTATTCTTTGTATGCGTGTCTTAGAGCAGCCCCCCAAAAAAACTTCAAATATTGGAACTGGGAGAATGGCACATACTTTGCTCATACGTGTCCTGTTGCCTGTGTCAATACTTTTGTCTTTGTGTTATGACTACATCAATCTTACCAGCTGTGTTAGTGTTTTAAATCAGAAGTTTTATTCAGCATGTTGTCACAGCATCAGGGACGCTCCGTAATCGCAGAGATTTAAAGCTGCCAGGGGCCTTCTCATTTGTCTGGCTAACCAGCTCTAGCTTTTTTCTATCGCCTTGCAATCCCAGCACCATGCCCTGTCACACCACAGTCAATAGCATGCAATGTCATTCTAGCTATTAAACAGAGACTTGGGACAGGCTGACAGAGAGCACAGTGCACAGGTCTTGTTTTCCTAAATTGGCTCACTGGATAAAAAAAAAAATGGATTAGCTTGTGTGTATGTGCAGCCATGTTTAAGGTTTGTTTTCTACGTAATTTCTTTGGCATTTAGCAACCTGTGGGGCAGAGCGACAAATGCCAAATGAAAGAGTCAGCGAGAGCAAAAAGACAGAGAGGGAAAGTGACTGACAGACAGAAATAAAAAGAAGAGATGACTTTTTTACCGGCAGTCGCTTTAGTACTACTAAGTGTACTTGGCATTTAAGCTGTGAGGGTTTTTACGCAATGATCATTGCTACTTAGATTCCAATTTCATGACCTCAAAATATCTTTCAGACAAGGTAGTACACGCTGTTGCACGTATGTGTATGATTGTTACTTGCTGACATTCATCTTTTACTTTGTTTATTGACATTATTCATTTGACATATTTACATCTTTAATATATATATATAT
This sequence comes from Fowleria isostigma, assembly GCA_029814645.1. Taxonomy (NCBI): domain Eukaryota; kingdom Metazoa; phylum Chordata; class Actinopteri; order Kurtiformes; family Apogonidae; genus Fowleria; species Fowleria isostigma. The sequence goes on from JAPTGZ010000009.1 coordinate 20,104,790, forward strand.
ATATATATATATAAATACATATATATACACACACACTACCAGTCAAAAGTTTGGAAACACCTTTTCATTTCAATGACACGAGATGGATCGCAGATGGCCAACAAGTGTTCACCATCACTGGGAACTCCTTCAAGAC
>JAPTGZ010000009.1:20111307-20121901 GCA_029814645.1 Fowleria isostigma
TATGAGTACCTCCCCTCTCCCCTATCCTTTATCAATATGTGCACAACTGTAAATAGTATTTATAGATTTTGATATTTTTAATTTGTCTTTATAATTTGACTTGGCTTGTTTTTGCTTTTGTGTGCTCTGTACTATACTCTTGATGCTGTAAACCTGGAATTTCCCCTTGTGGGATTAATAAAGGAATATCTTATTTTATCTAAATACCAAATTTCTGATTTTTCTCTTTATATTAACATTTTTCACTCATTTGTGATTTTTCTACCTTTCCTTTTCTCTGCACTTGCTTATTGTATGTTGCTACCATGACTGTGTAATTTTGCCATGGTGGAAAAAATAAAGTCTTATCTTATGCCTTGACCAACTCAAGCAACCCCAGATCATAAGACTGCCCCAACAGACTGGTACGCACTAGGCATGATGATCTTGGTCTCAAAAAATGTGCTATTACCTGGATTGACATTCCGATGCACGAATTTCGTTAAAGTTGTGAAAAAAATGGTCAAACTTGTCCATCCAAAATGAACTGAGCTATTTTCAGGTGGCTATCATTCTCACACCACTGATCCTAAAATTATTCAGAAATATGACAAATGTGCAGCTTTGCCCAAAGATATGTGACAGATAGATATGTGACATTTCATAACAATATCTCATACGGTTTCTGCACAAGAACATCATACAAATCCTATTCGCATACAATGGCAACAGAATGCTGACAGCTGATTGGCTGAAATTGTGACTACTCTAACAGAGTGGAGAGGGCTGGGATTTATGTTAGAAAATCTACAAACAACTCTTCATAACTTTCATATTTTTGGGGATTCAGCAACAATTTATACATCACAATGTTGTAAAAACTCTTTTCTTTCAAAAAATATTCATATTTTAATCTTAAAATGTTTTGTTTTTGATAAAAAAATCTCTAAGCACACAGAGTAACTGTTATTCTGTCATTCACTCCAATGGTACTCAGACCCCGACTTTATAACCAGTCCATCATTGGCATTATTTTTTGTTTTTACATCATACCTAGCCACAAGTCCACCAATCCAGCAAGAGACAAACACACAGGTTACATTTACTTCAGGAAATTTAGGCAAGTCTAGTTTATAGGGTATTACACTATCATTTCACTGCTCTGGCCCACTTGAGATCAAATTGAGATCAAATGTGGCAGCTGAACTAAAGCAAGTTTGACATTCCTGCTTCACAACTTTTCTTGTGATTTGAGAGAACACAAAGTTCATGCTTAACTGTTAAAAGGTGTTAATAATACCTTCTTATATTTCTAAACTAGTATAATAACATAACACATGCTCCTGCCAAAAAAAAATCCATTTACGTAAGAATGAGGTGCTTACAGTTTTAATTTCTGTTAAAATAAGATCGACAGGTAGAGTGGGTGATGGAAAGAGTGTGAGGATGGAAAACGGACTCTGTAATCACATTTCATGGTGGACTGTAGAAGGTTTTCAGGTTTACTGTTCTGCGTCCATATTTGAAATAATGAATGACGTGTAATCTACAGCTTGTTGATTTTGCCCTTTGAACGGGGCGGCACAATCATATTAAAGGTCAGTGGAATAACAAAGAACTGTTTTCCTTGGTCTACTCAGACTTCTATTGTTGCCTTTTGTCAAAGAAATAGAGTTTCTTTTTTGTTTTTTTTGTCTATTTTCACAATGATTGATGTGTAGCCTCGCATCAACCTTCTCCAGTGTGACAAAGATGGAATCAATAAACTCATTTGCAGAGATCCGATAGAAATCTTCAATTGATAAAAGGATAAAAGCTGTTAAAGCGTCAGCAAAAATTTATTTCTTAGCCTATATGGTTGTGGTTTGTGTGGATTTTCAAAGATCAAGAAAGTGTCACAAGTAGGAACCATTTCTACATCCATTAAAGGTTAATTTTGCTTAATATATTATGCTATTTTTCGTTGCACAAATTCTATTAAACATCTAAGTATTCTACGTAATTACATCCAGGTTGACCTCACTATCCATGCCTTAAATGCATCGCTATCTAATGTGCCATCTTGAAATTTATTTTACTCTTCTTCACTTTCCACCACTGAGGTTAATTACTGTGTCCAGCACCAAAGTGTTTTAATTTGCAGCCCATTTTCAGAATTCATATATTACTTCACGCTGGCGACTTATTAATCTTTAATGCTAGGTTGAGGAAGGATAACAAGCTAAGTTGGGTTATGCATTAAGTTTATTTGCCTGAAAAATATGTCATGCCAAGCAGAGATGTTAAATGTGGCTGACTTTAAGGTTCTTAGGCTGTCAATCATCGTTAGACGGCTCTAAAGCTCAAGGGTGAATTGACAGTTTGCTTGTCTCTGCCTGCAGCTGGAGCTATATGTTAGGATGCTTCGAAGTTTAGCTGTCCAATGGCCTTGTACACAATCCGACAGACACTCATAAAAACCAAACGAGTGAGAGCAATGAATTTTATGGGCATGAGAGAGTTGCTTGCGCCGATTCGCATTTGTTTGCTTCTCTGTTTGTTTACCTTAAAGCCGTCTCTCTCAAATTCTGGCCCCGGTGCACCGGAGCTCACCAGGCGGGCCCCTCTTGGATGGTAAGGCTTAAAATGAGAACTCTGCCTGACAGTCACCGACATTCAGTGACATAGAATAACATCATCTTTTTGGGTTTCAAAGCGTTCAAGTGATGCATTATGACTTCTCAATACACACGCATACACACACACACACACGTGAAGAATTTTCTGGGATGGAACAACTCGACTTCTAAGCTCCATTCATTTCATATATTTTACAGGACCTTTTTTTTTTTTTTTTTTACTTTGTGTCTGAGCAGTGAAATACTAATATTCTCAAAGCACATTTTTTAATTAAAAAAACTACTATTAATTATCCACTTGGAGCAGATAAAATCTTAAATGTGCCTTATTTCAAAGTAAATAAGTCAATTTCACATTACACTAGAGCAGGGGTCTCAAACTCATTGTGGTTCAGGAGCTACATTTAGCCCAATTTGAGCTCAAGTGGGCCGGACCAGTAAAATACTGACACAATAATCTATAAAAATGACAACTCTAACGTTTTTTCTTTGTTTTAGTACAATAAACACTTCATAAAATTATAAAAATATTTATATTTTCCAAAAAAGATGTGAAAAACCTGAAAAAAAATTACATTTCATTAGAAAATGTGTGAAATTTTAATAATATTATGCTTCAAGTTATTATTTATACATGTGCCTTTACACACAATGCTACACAAACATAATATTGTTAAAATTGTGCATTTCAGGTTGTTCATATTTGTTTTTATTTCTGTATTTTTTGGCATTTTATTGTGAAAGGATAGTTTGTAAATGCAAATATTTTCATAGTGTAATGTTATTTTTTTCACTTACTTTTTTTTTTTTTTTTACATAATTTTTAAAGAAGAAAATTTGTTGTCATTAATTATAGGCTATTATGTTATTAGTTTACTTGACATCACAGTGGTCTGTATGTGGAATCTGAACTAACATTTTTTGATTTTGTAAAGATTTTGTGAAATCGATAGGAATAACATTAGGTTGAGATGGTGAATATATTTTGTTGTTGAGTTTTGTTATAATGACCGAGCTCAATGCTGTAAATATTTTATTTAATTTAAGTAGTGTATCTGGTGTAAAGGATAGGCACAAAATAAGCTTTTGTTTGTAACCTATTCCTTTTTGGTTTTATGTTTATTGTGATTATTGTATTAAGTGCAGTGATTGATGTACAAATCAAAATAAATCATTCATTCATTCATTTTGATAACCTTGGCTGTTAATGTCTTCTGTGTAATTTTTGCACTTTAATCCCACAGGCTGGAAAGGAACCTTTGGCAGGCCGCATGTTTGAGACCCCTGCACTAGAAAGACAAATGTTGTGTATTGTATAGTTCATTTTAGATATTTTATGAGTCAACAAAAAAAAGTGGGCAAACATTGCTCTCTTTTCTTTCTTTTTTTCTTTTAATTTGATGGTGTTTATACCCAAGAGAAAAAGAGGCTTACCTGATGGCCTGCCAAAACACATCAGTGTCATTGTATATCAACTTCCTGTCAGACTCTTTAGCTATGTCAACATGAAATACTTAGCAGTCATCACCACGCTCACAGCACCTCTCCTTTCCACTCTCACTGTCTCTTACTGACACAGTGGCTGCCTCTCTCTCTCCCTCATGCAGACTCAGATGACAACTCTCAGGGACAACAAAACTCTCAGCTCAGTGATTGATTAGCGCTGCTTTCAGACAATTATAATTAATGCCCGGCAGGATCACATGAACCTGGCAGATGCACGGTAACACACAATGTGGATGAGATGGATAACCTCAGCCTCAAGGTTGGGGGTCAGACCCATTTTACATTGCCTTGTTTCAGTTGAGCGTGACTTCTACATCAAGCCCAAACAGAAAAGCCATAAACCAAAGCATCCAAAAGCCATTTTAATGCAAAACTTGCACAAAGATTTGTAATTCATCTGCACTTTGAATGTAAATCTGAATTATGCAACAGGGAATCATATGCCTACTTGGTGAATTGATTATTTCAATCAGAACCACAAGGCATATTTAAAACATTTTCTGCTGTCCATGAAAATTCATTAAAAAAGGCTACATTTGCATGCCAGTCAGCATACCATTTCCCTCTGTAGCTCCTCTGTCTGTCTCTCACCTTCTAGTACATGTGTCTGATTTTTAAGTGCTGCTGCTTACACTGAATATTACAAGCCACAGAAGGCTATACATACCTCGTCTTTGTTCCTTTGTATTCTTAAAGGGCTCAGGAGACAAGGCTTCTTTGTTATTCCAAAAACCAAGACTAAATCCTTGGGCTTATACTACCAAGACCTCGCAAACTTTGTGCCTGTCACTGCCACCATGATGCCAACCCCCTCTAAATCTGTAAAAGTAAACTCAAAACCCATAACAAACTATAGTCAGAGCAACACTATGGTATGCAGATTAGTTTTATTCCTGAATCAATGAAGACATTTATTACTTACTGTTGTAATTCCATTCCTATATTGTAATCATAAATAAATCCTCCTCCTCTGTTTTGTACTTGCCATTTCCAAACTACACATCTTTACTGGACCCCTGGGCTTTTGAATCATGCGGCTGTGAAGTTAGTACCCAATAAATCTTTTTATGATATCTCAATCAGAGATGGATTTTTCATGTATCTGTACTTAAGTATGTGTTCTTCCAATGGCATTTTACCTTTAATCCATACACAAACATTAAGCCTTACATAATAATACTAATATACCCTCACAGGATTACTACTATGTTTTAGATCATTCAAAGAGGATAATGGAGTTCTTATCCCATAAAGACCCAGTTCATGCTTTTTCTGGCAGATCCCAAATAATTTTTGTTTTCTCCATTTTTAACCTTTTTACATGGGTTATCACCATTTAGTCTAAGATTATCCCCTATGTTTTGAATTTTAAGTGAAAATCTGATATTTCCTTTATTTAATGTACCTATTAAGTAGATGTTTATTAAATGGTAAAATGGTTGGTACTTACATAGCACTTTTTCACACTTTCATGGAGCCCAAAGCACTTTACAGCGCCTCACATTCACTCACACACTCATACACCAGTGAACGGCTGTCACCATGCTGCTCGGCCCTACTGGGAGCTATTGGGGGTTCAGTGTCTCGCACAAGGACACTTCGACATGTGGACAGTCAGAGGCAGGATTCATCATTGGACGACCCGCTTGACCAACTGAGCCACAGTTGCCCTATAGCTCAGATTAAAGTTGAGGGTTATTATATCAGAAACAGAGAAAACTGAAGAAAAATATCATTTTTTTCCCTGCTAAATATATCATTAAATAAGCATCTCCAACCACTGTCATTGATCAATATCCATGGGTTTTACTGGTGAATCAAATTTGTAATAGATGACAGTGTTTCCACACTAACTACGGAGCCTCTGAACATCCAAATTGGTCATATCTGATGACTATGAAAGGATGATAAACTGTATTTTACACCAATTATTTACATGTATTGATGGGACTAGTGAATCAACATATATTTAACATTTTATATCACTAGTTGCTGGTGGATGTTAGGTCTTTATGGGTTAAATTTGCTTCACAGCCTGCCTTCACAACATCACTGTTACATAAAAACAGACGAGAGAGGGAGACCAGACCATGAAGAAAAAGGTGCTGTTTATGTAACGAGACGTCAGAGACCAGGAGAGTAATAGTGACATGGATGGTTCAGTTAACTTTGCATGCAAACAGTCAGAGGAAATGTAGAAATACCATTACTACTATAATAATACTTCTATGACTAATGCTAAATACTATTGTCTCACATTCTGCAATTCTACTTTTTTTCTGTAAATATGAACATATCACCTATTGAGTTTTATTGCTCATTACTATTATAATAATAATTATTATTTTTGTGTTGTTTGTTTATTTTTTTTTGCACTTATCTTATGCATGCACATTTCTTTGCACTTTCTCCTGTTACTGTCTTTGCTAGGGAATTTCACTGTTGTGGTTGGATGGACAATGTTTTATCTAATCTTCATCTAATTTCTGATCATTTTTAGTTTTACTCTTTGGGTACATTTCAGAGCTTGTATTTCTACAGGGTTCCTACAGGTTTCTACAAGTTAAATTTAAGTCTTTTTAAGACCTTTATAAGACTACTTAGAACAGAATTTAAAGCCCATTTAACAGCCTATTTCACGGCTGTACTGGAAAAAATTTGTGACTCCTAGAATTTAGAAAAAACTCGTCTCAATCAGGTCGAAAATGTTTTCTCCAACCAGGCACTGAGCCCGTTTACATGCACACCAATAATCCAATCATTATCCGATTTCTGGAGTTATCAGATTATTCAAGTGATCATATAAACAGGATAATCTGACAGGCTTTATCCGATAACGGCAGGTATCTGATGATGAGAAATCGGATTAACACTCCTAGATTTCTCCCTAATACTCTGATGTATACAGGTTAATCTGATTTATTTTGTTCTTTTACATTTGCGCATATGTAAATACAATTAAAAATAGTAGAGAACAGAAGTTATGTAGTCACACATGAATGGAAGAAGACAACAGGAAGTCTATAGTTACTATGTTTGTACATACTCCAAAAGAAACTTTTACTCTTTAAAAATGGAATTATTCCCATTTTTTTATCAGTTTATTAATGTGTAAGATCAATTAATTGTATTGATTCTATTCATTTGTATCTTGGAGTGAAAGGTGCAATTCGTAGATCGGTGTAATAAATAATTGTGGTTATGTCGACTTCAAACTTTCTGTGATTGATTATGTTTGTGACTGTATGTTTACAAACGTGAATGCAGCAACATGTACCTCTGCTGACCAAAACAAATTTGTGCAGTTCCATGCTGAGAGAACCTGCTGGCTTTCACTTGGTCGACATTTTTTGTTGTTGGATTTGCGGCTACGTGGAGTTACACTTCCCACAATGCACGCGTGACAAATGTCTGGAAACCTGCTGGTTATGTTTGTAAACACACAGACTTGTTTGTGGTGGAGTTCACTTTGAAATTGTTCACCATGAGGGAAAAAAATCAGGTGCATAATCACAGAAAGACTTAAAGATTCATGATATTTAGGCTATGACTCGGGTTTTACGGATTTGATGAAAAATTGGTGACAAAAGTCATCCGCAGCTTTAAATCCTTAGACTTTCCCAGAGGACTTATTTTTATACAACTACTTGAGTACAAAATGTTGCTAGCTCCTTTGGTCTCAATGCACACATAAAGATGCTCTATGTACTGTATAGAGACTTGAATTATAAACATGGAACGTTCACTCTTCTGTGAATGAAATCCATATTAATTTACACTCAAAACTCTCAAAAGACTAGTCTAGACTGTTTTCTTACAGAATAAATTTCTTGCAGTTGTCTTTTAGCAAAAATAAATGCAAATTATTTTCCTCCAAAGCATTAATCCTTTATGAAAAACAAAACACCTGTACTAATATATCTGTCATATATTATGAATGCTCTTCTTAAAAACATCTTGTCAACACTGCATGAAATGCTCACAAACTCATATATACATACCTGCTGTTGCTGTAAAAGCATTTATTTGACAACTGTGTGCTCTTCTGATACAACATAAACATTAGCAGGCCTCACTCTCTACTCACCAGATGGTTGGCGGTTCAGATCCTTCTACTTCCAGATAATCCGATTTTTCCTCCATCTGAAATTCAGTGAACACGAGGGAGATGGTGTCCCCTGGATCTGCCAGGATGGTCCACTTACATTCCCCGCTGCTGCCAAGACCTCCAGCACCTCCGCCTCCACCAGCACCAGGGGAGTCGCTACTGGGGAAATCGAAGCTGGAGATGAGGCCGCTGGAGCCCCTCAGGGTGCCACCGCACGTGTCCTCCGCTGTCAGTCACCAAAGAGAGAGAGAAAAAAACAGGGAACAGAGGGTGAAGTGAGACCCAGCTCTGAAAAACATCTGTACCTGTCCATCCATATGAAAGCAAACAGGATCAGTGATGGTTGTAGAGGAGGGCTGTATGATATTGGCAAAACTTGCAATACACTATATGGATGTACAGCACGGCAATAATGATAATTTTGTGATATTTCTCATTCACCTAAAGAAATACCAACTCCATCTACTAATAAAAATGTTCCTTAACAATGCTAAAATGAGCCAAGTGTTTGTATTTTGACTTAATTATAGGGATGTAAGGATATAGCCTTAATCAGTTAAAAATTGATGCAAATAAGAGGGATTAAAATCGATACAGCAAAATATTTGCATCGATGTGCTACTTCAACAATAGGAGGCGGTTTGTTATTACTGCCACTTGTTTTGACGCCACGGTAGCAAGCGTCGCGGACTCCGCACCGCCCCTATTCAGTTCTATTGCTGGTGATCCACTGGGAAAGCATCACAGACTCCGCCAGTCTAAGGCACACTTGTGCAATAATCATGCTGTCTAATCAGCATATGTCACACCTGTGAGGTGGGATGGATTATCTCGGCAAAGGAGAAATGCTCACTATCACAGATTTAGACAGATTTGTGAACAATATTTGAGAGAAATGGTTATTTTGTGTATGTAGAAAATGTTTTAGATCTTTGAGTTTATCTCATAAAAAATGGGAGCAAAAACAAAAGTGTTGCATTTATATTTTTGTTCAGTGTATATTGTGGACCCAAAAATCGTGATTTGAATCAAATCGTGGGGTGAGTGTATCTTTACATCCCTTCTTAATTATGTACAATTCAAGACTAAACCCTGTACTAGTCCAATCAATGACACAATTCTGTGGTAGAACCTGATGATGCTGCTACCATAGAGTCAAATATTTGGTCATCTTATTCACATATAACAATGTGAAAATGACACAGATGTGATTCATAATAACTAAAGTGTCAGAGTACCACCATGTAAGAGCTTTAACTAAACCAGGGGTGTCAAACTCATTTTAGTTCAGGGGCCACAATCAGCTAAATTTGATCTGAGGTGGGCCAGACCAGTAAAATAATAACAGAATAATATATAAATATTGCCAACTCAAAACTTTTGTCTATGAGTGAAAAAAATTTAATCACATTATGGAAATGTTTACATCTACAAAATATCCTTTCAAACAATGTGAAAAATATGACCAAACTAAACAAAAAAAATGTAATTTCAACAATATTATGCTTCAGTTCTTCAGTTACAATGTACTTTATAACTTACAGTGGATCTACAAATACACAAAAACAATGATACACAAAAAAATTAGTAACAAGCAGAATATTGTTAACGTTACACTTACTTCTTTTACGACATTTTTGTTAATATTTGTTAAGGTTATTCATATTTTTTGTGAAATTATGCATTGTTTTAGTGTAAATACATGAAAATACAAAAATGCACTTACAAAGAGAAAAAAATACATAAGAATAAAATCTATAAATATAAGTGTTCAGGTCTAGCCCAAAGTTGCACTCTGAAAACATTCAAACTTACACTCAACAAGCAGCAGTAACATTACCTCAGTTTTTATACCCGAAAAACAATCATGTTAATGTGATAGAGAAAAGTACTCTGGTACCCGATGGTGTAGAATACAGAAAGTTAATAAAAAAAATTTAAAAAAAAAGAAAAATTATTGCACGTCTTTGCGATATAAATATTGCACACTCCGCTATCATGATATTAATATTTTTTTGATATATTGCGCAGCCCTATTGTGGAGGCTGATGCTGAAGCTGCACATCCCATTTGCACACATCATTCAAATACAATACAATACAATACTGGGAATTTTGTACATATAATTTTAAAAAATCTTTCCTTTTTCTTTTGTTTTTCTTTGCATATTTTATTATGGTGGTTTTATTCTACCCTACTCACTGTATTCTATTTTAGATTTTACTCTTTTTATTCCATGCTTAAACAGAGACCTGGGTAACTACATTTTATTCTATCCTGTACCACTGATCGAATGACAATAAAGCTGAGTTTGAATAGAATAGAATAGAATAGAATAGAATAGAATAGAATAGAATAGAATAGAATAGAATAGAATAGAATA
>JAPTGZ010000009.1:20137159-20149315 GCA_029814645.1 Fowleria isostigma
TTGTATATTTTTGTACATTTAAACCTTTTTTAACTTTAAAAAAATACCGCCAGACAGAATATTTAGGCATCACGTCATTGACCCAGATACAATTAGGGGTGTAAGAAAATATCAGTACCACCATATAATATACAGTAACATGATATATTGCGATATATTGTATCGTGATCCCAGTATTGTGATTTGTATTGTATCGCCATATTCTTGCCAATACACACCCCTAGATACAGTAATAGCTAAGAGAAACCTAAAAGGATTCTGCTCAGTGATAAATGTAATACTATGCACTGACAGCTCAGTGTTTTCCATTAACTACAGACTGGGATCCTGCCACAGCTGAATAGATCTCAACATACTTTCACCAAAAGAGTTTAAACACTGAGTTTTTGTTTCAGTAATGCATGTGCGTAAAACCAGGCTCATTGCATGGACATCTGTAGCAGTACCTCATGGAATAATTCTTCATGGACTGTAAATCTTTGCTGCCTGAAATCATAATGACCACTGTATTTTCCAAAAACACAACATGAGGCCTTTATTCCACTCATCTGCAGGAGGTAACAGGCCTCTATTTGAAGGAGGCTTGTATTAGAGGCTTTTTTCTTACTGCTTATTTTTACTGGCTCATGTTTGCAATGTTAAAAGTACCGATGTACTTTTCTACGAAATAGACATGTCCTTAATCATTTCAGTATAAATGCCCACAAATATTCCACTGTATAAGAGGTGCCTTACATTGACATTATAGTTAAATTACATGATAAACACCATAAACGAATAAATCTTTTTTTTTTTTTTTTTTTTTTTTTTTAAATCAGCCTATATTAGAGGCCTGGCTTGTAATTGACTCTTGGGTCAAGTCTCTCATCAGAATAGTTTGGTATGTTATGTATCACTATGCTAGCAGCCTGGAAGCCAAATACAAGCACAAATTAATAATTAAAAAAAAGAAATGACCAGTGAGCAGTTGATTGTTTCACTGTGGGCCGGTTCATAAATTTAATGTGAAATGGTCACAGCATCATACATTTGCGGAAAAAGTTATTAGGCCACCCAATGTTTTCTTTACTTTCTTGTTCATTTTAATGCCTGGTACAACTAAAAGTACATTTGTTTGGACAAATATAATGATAACAACAAAAAAAAGCTGATGCGAGCTGAATTTCAGAACAGATATCCATCCAGTTTTCATGATTTTCTTGATAATAACCAAAATCACATAAGTTCTTACATCAATATCTATCGATTGCATAATCATTGTTTTTGATGACTTTTAATGTTCTAATACAAAGGTGTGACCAGAATGCTGTGTGTGTGGGGGCATTTTGTGTGTTTGGGGAGGGACTGAAAAAAAATCTGCAGGACCGTATGATCTGTCATTCATAATTTTAGAGCAAGTGGAATGAGATGTCTGGAGGCTGTAGAAAAACTACCAGTGTCAAAATACTGTTTGAATAATGATACACTTATATACTTAAATATAATTAGAAAAAAACTATTTTCTTTCACCTTGAATAATTCATGATATTTCACGGTACTACTCTATGATAGTGTGAAGTCTATGATGATAGTCTAGATAAAATCGATGCTGTTGTACTTGATTTCAAAAATATATATGAACCATATGATAAGATTGTCTTGTATCCTTACTGGTTGGACTTTTAGGTACATAAGCAGGTCAAATTACTAGTATCAAGAAAATATTAAAAAATACTCAACCCTAATAGTCACATATTTAAGTTGACAAAATGTTGGAGAAAATATAAGGGTGGTGTAGGTGTGAAAAGTCAGTATTAAATAATGTTTGCAGAGACGCATTCTTTCAGTCTATCAAAACATTAAAACTTACGGTAGTTTTAATCTTGTATGACCTTTTTATTATTAGATTCCAAGCTTTCAGACGCTGAAGTTACCTTTTTTTTTTTATTCTTTAGTTATGCATGAAAGTCATTCCATGTGCTGTATATCATCCACAAGAACCCAAGTCTCAGGAAATGACCCCATATGCTGTACTTTTATATTCATGCTGTAACTGAGCTAAAGTGCTTCTGATCAGGGCACGACTTGAAGAATGATTGAACGTGAAATGTTCCAGATCTACTGTAAGTTGTGATAAACAGGCTTGGAGGGGTGCTTGTTCCTATAACTTTTGGCTGAATGAAGTCTTCCATTTATCTCCTGTATTAGACCGCCATAATTCAGTTTCTGTCAGATTTCCCCTGTGCGTCAATGAGCGCCAGATCAGTGAGGCTTTTATTTCAAGCTACAGTAGACAAAGAGCTTGTTTTTGCATCTGAAAGTAAAATATTGTGGTACATCTTGCACATAACAGTCTAATTTCTTTTGTCCTTTTGGCAATTGACAACAGAATCATCCTCAGAACAGTGACTAATCAGAACCTTTGCAAAACTAGCATGTAAGATTTCTGTGCATGTGAAAAAGTAGGCTCATATCTTTAAATTAAAATCTTTAAATTAACCTATAAAGACCCAGCACTAGTTTTGGGTCAGCACCTAAATGAAATTTTCCTCAATATTTAAACTTTTTTAACCCATAAAACCCCAAAAATCCACCATCTACTGATATAAACTGTTTAATCCCTGTTAATACAGTTACTCATCTTTTCATGGTCATCAGATATGACCCATTTGGATGTTCAGAGGTTCCATAGTTACCATGGAAATGCATCATCTTCAACAACACTGACTCACCAGTAAAACCCATGAACTTGGATCAATGACAGTGGATGGACACACTGGATTTATGTTGAATCAGTGATAGATTTTGTTGAAAAAGTCATTTTTTTCTTCAGTTTTCTTTTTTTTTTATATAATATTCCTAAATTCTACTCTAAAGGTTTGAACATCTACATGATTAGTAGATGTTTATAAAGTGTGAATTAAATGTTGGAAAAAAGCCTGATTTTCACAAAAATATAAAAAAATAAATAAATACAGAAGATATAACATTACAATAAATGGCAATAAACCAATTAAGGATGCTTAAATATAGACAAAAAATTATTGGGAAGTGCTACAAATGTCACACTGGGTCCTTATGGGTTAAAAAGTATACAAAATAAAAAACATGAATTTTAACAAAACTGTACAAATAGTGTGACAGTAAACAGAATATTAGATAGATTTTTTTGAAAAATCATTTTCCTTCAGTTTTCTTTGTTTTTGATGTATAACAACCCTCGATTTTACGCTAAACTTTTTATTTTGAATGATCAATCTTTATTCATTGTTGTTTTATGAATATCTACATTAGTTAAAAAAACACAAAATACAAAAGAAATTTTACAACAAATGGAGATAAACCACTTAAAGACAGTTAAATATTGAGAAAGATTTATTTGGCAAGTGTCACAAATGTCACACTGGGTCCTTATTGTACTTGAGTATCTTCTCATATCTGATATTGTACCCAACTGCAGTATTTCTGAATGACACGTCAGAATAATTAACCAACCAACCAGATTGCTGCTAAATCGACATCATTATTAGCGAATAAATATTTAGCGTAAGCGAGACTGTAATTTTTCTTAATATGGGCACAAACAGATATGATCAGTTCTATTTCAATTAAAAACCAGTGACATACAGTATATTTTAATCCTTTGCTAAGATGCATAACAGGATTTGCGGGTAGCGATCAATATAATCTAATAAGTCTGGTGAGCTCCAAAGTTGAAAATAGCTGAAATTGCTAAACTTCTTTCCGTCCTACAGCTTGTGTCTGATCATGCATTCAAATGTAATTATTATTTTTAATATTTGCCATCTGTTCTTGACTAATTATACCAAATGGCAAGTGAAAAAAAAAAAAAAAAAACCTAAAGTAAATTTCCTTTTAAAAACAGTTTGCTAGATGGGCATATGAATCGATGGTCTGGCAGAGAAGAATGAACAGAGGAATGAGAATGACAGCCTGGTTATTAAGTTGACGTTATTGACAGACACAGATGTAAAGTCATGGTCCTATCGTGAAATCATGAAATCAATTACTAGCTAAACTAGATTAGCTTGTAGACGCTCACATGCATGCATCTGTCATGTGTATGATCTCTGATAAGTGGTTTAAACCCTCAGCTTCAACTGCCAGCTGTTTGGGAGCAAAATTAAATCCTAAGAGACTGTGAAAACTAAAAAAAAAAAAAATAGTATAATGTGATGACAGAAATATGACACATGCACAGTACTGCATGCATACCACCTCATAAAAACAAAGATTTATGACTTTTAAAAAAAATCCAGATTATGCATAAATGGCTACATACATGACCAGAAACAGTACAATGCCTGCTGTATTGTTTTTCAGCCCTTTGTCATTGTTGACTATGAACCGCAGACTTCAATGAGTATGCATCCCCACATGGCACAGCGTGATCCCCAGCAACGCACAGCAAATATGTCTCAATGGGAGTTATGTCGAGCCTGTGAAATTTAAATGCTTTGTTTGAAATATCACATTTATGGAACTCAACAAAGCGTATCTAAACATATCAGAGGTAACCTAAATATTTACAAACTGTCTGCAATAAGCCCCTACAGTCTGATACACAGTACATCTAAATCCAGTCTTCTGTTGTACATTTAAAACTTCAGCATCAATAAAATCTGCATGGAAAGACAATGACCAGATCAGCAACAGGGTGTACAAGCATCTGTTATTATACTCCTTCTTTCAGTCATCCATCAACCATTTGTTGATAGATGACTGATGAATTACTACTTAAGTAGTAATTTTGGTTATCTATACTTTATGGGAGTTATTTTTCAGCTGACTTTGTACTTCTACTCCTTACATTTAAAAAAAAAAAAAAAAAAAAATTGCCTCATTACTCCTATTTAATTTTGGCTTTTTTTCATTCTGTCTTGTCATCGTTCAAATTTAAAAAAAAAAAAAAAACAAAAAAAAAAAAACACTATCCAGATAAATGGCTCCAGCTGGATAGAGTGAATTTGATTGTGAGTGAATAAACGTTGCTTCTTCTCACTCATTTTTGGGCTACTAGAGTCATATACAAGTGGTGAATTGCTGTATAAAATTATGTAATATGTATATTGTGTATACATATTGTTTTACAATCAATGTCTCAATGTATATTTCTCTATGTATACTTGCTCATGTACATTACAATGTATATGGTGTTTACAGCAAACTCTCCATGTATATCTGTGTACATAATGAGATGTATATGACCAGTATTGAATACTAAACATGTATATGTAATTAATATTGTACATACAGTGCATAAGCTCAAAATAAACAAACTATTGTGGTTGGATGAGCAGTATAAACATATACCATTCCAACACCCTATTAGTCCATCGTACCTGGACATAAAACAAATCACATCACATTCCAACAAGGACATTCAGATGTATGTAGCCTAATATGAAGACGTCCATGACAGAGACTCAAGAGATCTGAAGTGACATTTCCTAACCAATCTGTATATAGATAACCATGTAAGGGTAACTGTTACTAAGCCTGCCTTCATCTTCTTGTCCAGTTTTTACCCTTGGCCACACTGGATGCAGGGTATTGTCATCAGTTGGTTGTCCATCTGTTCCGTCCGTCTGTCCAAAAACCTTGGCATACACTGACAAGTCAGGCCACTGGGTGGCAGTAGTGCAATTGATAAGGCCAAGGATTTTCAAGTGCAAGCACATTACGATGTTACCTTACATCTGCTGCCCTCACAGATTCCTGCAGCTAAGCATGGATGTACATTTACATTCCAGTAAAGGTTACTGAGAACATGCCTCTGAAGTTTGACTTTTTACATCACATATTTACATACTTATATTCAACTAGTCATCATATCATCTGCTCCATGAAACACTTGTTAATGCTCACTAGTACACATATATGATTCTTTAGTACATTTACATTGGACTAAAATGTGTTCATTTTCATAGGGCATATATGAGCTGAAACAGGTATTTGATTCACATTTTTCCACATGAACATTTTAATACAACTTTATAGTCATTATGGCCTTTAGAATTTGTTTTTTTTTCTGGAAGTGGAGTAGTAGTGCACTACAGGCCCCGTGGCGCAGCATAAGCTTTTATCCTAATGGCATTTTTTCCCCTTACATTTACTTTTATACTTTAAGTCTTTGTGAAACTAGTACTTTTACACTTTTACTTGAGTAATGAACATGAATAAACAGCTTTTGACACCTCTGCCAACATCTATAATTTAACAGTAAAGAATGCCCAAACCTAAATGTACTTAATTTGTCACTAAAATTGTGTGACTCTTGGTGATTTTAAAAGAAAATAACATTATTAAGATAAAACAAATTCATAGTTAGAAATAATTCTCAAGTCTAAACAATAATGAAAAGATTCACAAAAAATGTTAATATTTAGGGTATTTACAATGATGGAAGAGAATTAAAATAGCGACTCAGATTTTCAGCTAATATTTAGTCTAATATCACCAATTAAACACGTGAAAATCATTAACAACTGCACAAAAATACTGTTTCATTTTGACATTGGACTGATTTTGTTCAATACCACGTTAATTTACTACATAAAAGAGATGGGATGTGACCTTGTGGTTACAAAGAAACTTGGTTTTGATGCAAATCTAATGCTTGTTAAAATTTCTGAATGACTATTTGAAAGTCTACTTGACTCTCCTATTGCCAATTAATTCTTAATCTTTTTTTTCTAACCTTATACGTGTTAGTGCTCTCTATTGTTTGAACTAAACTGTGTGACTGAGAAATGTCAACAAACTCAAAAGTTCCAGAACTAATAATTATTATTATTATTCATAAACAAAAACAGCCTGTACCCTGCGAACCTCAGCTTGCCCCTGAACAGAGCTCTAATTTCGGCTGCCAGATGTTGCTGGGGCATTGAACAGATTGGATTCAGTCAAATAAAAATGTGATAACATAAATTATTTTCCAGGATGAAAACAGGATGATTTTTTCATTTATTTTTCTACAATTCTGCTTTCTAAAGAAAACAATTAAATCTCCTACCAAGCACAAAACTCTTTCAGATTTCAAATCACACTAGTTTTTAATATTAACTTACATCATGTGTGTTGTTTGTAAATTAATAAATCAAGAACAGACATGTTATTAGCACACCAATACCACTTTACAGTAAATTACAGGCATTTACTGCTATAATCACTACTTTCTGGCAGCTGTTCTTCACAGAAAAACAAAAGACTGTTTCTCTCTAAAGTTAATGTTTTGAGAAACTCACCCCAGGTTACTAATTAAAAAGTAATAGATGCATCCCTGCTTTAATTATACCAGCACTGACTCATTGCCCTTTGGTGTACAGAAAGTCATAACTAATGTCTCACAGTTGTCAGGATCCTTAAAATCATTCACATGATATGTTGCAGATATTTGAAGCACTGGACTGGTTAAAGCTACTCATTACAGCCAAAATAAAGACTGTCTCAATTACAGCCAGCCACACACTGCAAATGAATGTGACACTTCGTAAAGAGGACTGCGGAACAGCGCACTTTACATTAAGTTAAGAAGAACTTCTACTTTTATGAGGGTGTGAAGAAACCCCTAAAGAAATCAATGTTTCAGATACAGTGTTAGCCCAAAGCCAACAAGTGCTGCTGTCTGGAGGACCCAAAATAAATTGTTGACTGAACCTTGGGAAAACAGCTGCTCCCAAGCACCAGGGGCTGATACTACAGCTAAATCTTGAGAAAACTTATACAAACATCACTTCAAGGTGGGCAAAATAAAGGCAAACAGCGCTAATGCAAAGGCAATGGAGTACGTTTACCCTCAACAAAGCATGACCCAGTCTACAAAATAAACTGTGGACATATGGTGATTCAGTTTACACAGCAAATATTATTTATCATGCTAGAGAGAACCTAAAACAAACAACATTATGGACAGGGATTTGGATTAAGTTAAGTTTGTCTGACTTTACTTGATATCCTTCTAAAAACAGCTCTTTCAAATATTTATAAAAAACATAAATAACATGCACAGAAGTGTCAACATATATAAACAAGAGTCAATATTCAACAGTAATGGAATCTGTTATCATAACAAACATTTATGCTTTTCGCTTACGGTTATATATAATAGAGGGAATGAGGCTGGTTTGCATTATCTCTCATCGCAGTGGTAACAAGTGAGTTATATGAACTAGTAAATGAGGTAGTTGGGTGCGAGATTTCTCTGGGGCTGAGCTATTTATTTCGCCTGTATATCTAATGACTCTGTAGCCCTTTGAAGAGGATGGAAGTTTGACGGAGTGGCAGCATTTGTGCACACTCTTTCCCCACAGGAGATGCCTGTGTAGACTGCATGTCGGCTTTCTAGCTGTCTCTGTGGCTGGCTGCTGAGCAGGATTTTCATACAGGCAGGGAAAAGAGCAACCGACTTAACCCATGTTTGATCGCCGAGAAGAGCAGCTGGCACACAACCCATACCCACGAATACACACACGCATAGAAATAGAAACACTGTTAAATCTTGGACGCTCAGCATTGAAAGAGGACAACTGAAATGATTTGGGGAGAAAAGATGAAATTACATTTTATAGGTCAGCTGTCATTCAAAGACTTTTCCACAGAAAGGGCAGGTTGATGTTGAATGGAAGCAGGGTTTTTATTACAAATACACAATGTACACAAGAGGGGGGAGACAGTATTACCCAGCTCAGTACCTGAACTGTGAATACGAGCTACCTATCGTTAAACCTCGTCAACACTACAGGCCATTGTTTGTCTGTATTGTGGAACAACCCCTGTATCTTTTCACCCTCTTAATTGGAGCGTAACCCTTTAAAGGTTAAAGTATTAAGGTGAGAGCGTGTTAGGAAAGGACAAAATTAGTACTAAAATCTACAGAAAGTTGGCGCTAGCTAGCATTCCAGCACTCTTGACAAAAGATTGACAGGCGGCTGAGAAATTAGATTCCATCTGGCCGTGTCCTTTCCTGTGTCCTTCATATGCATGCAGATTTAAATCCACTTAATTGCAGTCATGATTCAATCATCTCGGAGGGTCTACAAGCATCACATATTCAACCATAAGAAAGAGCAGCAAATACATATTCATGTGTTCGATGTAGCTAACATATCAGCATAACAAAAAGGAAAGGTATACCGCGGTGACAGTGACTGACTATGGTTTGCATTATGAGTGTGTACACTGAATATTTGTGTTTTATATAAGTGAGTCCTTAGGGTGTCTGACTTGCTGAAAATAATGGAAATTTATGAAGATTGACGTGTTGTTGTGCAGTTTGCGATGATAAAGATGATTAAGATGTCTGTAGTGTTATCACAACAAGGAAGGAAGGCAATCATTACAACTGACCACAGATCAGTTAATGGTCGTTTATCTTATTATCTGTATCTTACAGCTTTTTTTTATCTCCAATTTTTTTATTGAATTTTTTTTATAGTGTATCAATCATAACTGTACAGTTGAATGTACATAAAATATAAGAACATAGTTATGTAACCCCACTCTAACAGAGTCCCAACCCTGATACACCTCATATTATAATGAATTAATTAATTACAAAATAATAATTACCCAAAAAACAACAAACACACACACATAAATGTTGGTGCATTTGTATCTTTCCATTTAAGTAGAATGAGCCGTCGGGCTATTAAAGTTATGAAGGCTCTCATGTTCTAATAATTCTTGTTGAGGTGTGTATTCTGTGGAATCACTCCAAATAAGGCAGTGAGTACATGACATTCTATTGGGGTTTCAAAGATTTCTGAAAAGAAATTAAATATGAGTTGCCATAAATTGCTCAATCTGGTGCAGAGATAAACCATGTGTGGGAGATTTTCTGGTTGTTGGTTACATCTGTCACATTTGGAGTCAGTGGTCAACTTTAGGTTGGCTAGTTTTGCTTTAGACCAGTGCAGTTTGTGTACGACTTTAAACTGCATCAGTGAGTTTTTTAGACAGATTGATGATGAATGAATTTTGACTAAAAAATTTTCTCAGTGATCTTCTGATATTTCTATACCCAGTTCCTCTTCCCACTGCTCTTTCTGGTTATCTTTAGAGTTCAGAGGGCAGCATTTTTTAATAATTTGGAAGAGCCATCCTTCCATATTCCAAAATAGGGTATTAAAGTTGCATTGTAAGCAATATTACTATTCTTTAAAAAGTTGTTAGCATCATCATACCAAGGATTACATGGAAGACAGCTGTACAGTCATGTGTAAGTAATGACATACTATTAGATAGTTAATTATTCATGCTGTGTAGTAACACTAGGCCATAGAGGAATAAATGACATGCATGAAATCTAAGCTGTGCATGTTATAGTCTGATAACAGCATAGGTCCTTTATGCCTTGATTCTAGTAATTTAATTATTTAATAATAAAACACAACTAGATTTACTTGGACAGGGTTATATGCTCCACTAACTAGTCAAGTGGTGGTTTACATCCATGTCTGTCCAGACCCTTATAAGAGACCAAACCTACAATTAAAACATTGAAGGAATTTAATAAAATTAGTGAGATGGAGTTCATCAAATGGTAAATTTTTTTGTATATTGTGACATATTTGTTGAACAACACAAAATTGAAGCCATCATAGTTAAGCATGTTTTACACATTAATGGTGCTGCAAAGAAGCTACATTTTAGATAGAAGGTGGAAGGTTCAAACCCGCAAGCACAGCAGTTATTTTTCACTATCTTTGACATTGGAGAGCCCACGGTTAGTTTACATCTCAGAATAGTATTGTTAAATTCATGTGAGCAGTTAAAAATTCACATCGAGATGGCCTTAGAATCTTCATCTGACCCGTCACATCACTGCAATGGCTCTTTCATTCTTTTCTGTCTTGTGGCTCACATGCAGCTGCATGGCTTTTGTTGTATCTTTGGTATGAATGAGAATAGTAGGAGGCAGTTACTACAGTTGCTTTTCTAGTATTGGGAAAACTGAAAAAACACCCCAGTAGTAGTGATGTCACCTCTGGTAAGTACAGAAAACTGTTGAAACGGCTACAGATGCATGTACTTAAAAATTCTGAGTTGTTACCGATACTGATGTTTAAAATAACAATATTGCCTGAAGCGCAATACTGATGTTACTATGTGCATTTTGTTTTTGGTATTTATACCTCATTATACAAGAGGAACAAAGAAGTAATAACACAGAATAAGATAAACTGTTTTAATGTGGCTCAGGTTTTTAGCAGATCGTCTCTCACAAAGCATGTGTTGAATTGCTCAAATTTTGAAGCAAGCTTTAGTACACCAGATAAACCATGATCCCCTGATGAAAGGAGATGACAGTGTCAATATTTTCCAAGATACCCATATTTAGCCTATACATCTGTGCATCCTGAAGAACGTCTGTCATGTAATACTATACACTATGTTGACCCATGGGGATCTGTGGGTTCCAGATAGTTTTTATGCTGTGTGTTCGTGCATGTCGTACCATATTTGTCTAGCAGTCACTGCCAAAACATTCTCGGTATAGCAACATAAATGTAAGGCTATTGTATTCCAAAATTACTAATATCCTCCAAAATATTGGCCCTATCAACTTGCCGTTTCTGCTGGTCTGTTCCTTGACCAAAAAGTATATATGTGCGCCAAACTTCAGCAGTCAGCTCTTTCAGGATTTTGTGTGAGTCCCGAGACACGAATACACCCACGCCTGCAGAGGCCACTTGGCTTTTATAATATAGAGGACATTACTTCTTGGTAGTTCTTCTTAGTTCAACTGGACTGTTTTAGCTCTTTTGAAAACGTTTTGTCTCTCATCCAAGAGATTTCCTTCAGTTCTAATAACTGGTGGGGGACACTGGACTTGTAAACCTTCCCACACTAGTTATTAGAACTGAAGAAGTCTCTTGGATGAGAGAAAAAACATTTTCAAAAGAGCTAAACAATCTAGTTGAACTGAGAAGAACTTCAGAGAAGAGCTACCAGGAAGTGCAATGATCTGGGCAAATGATAACCTACACAGAAAGATATGACATTACATATTAACCCATAAAGACCCAGTGTGACATTTGTGGCACTTCCCAAATAAATTTATATTTAACCATCCTTCAGTTGTTTATCAACATTTATTGTAACATTATCTTCTGTATTTTGTGTGTGTGATTGTGTGTGTGTGTGTGTGTGTGT
>JAPTGZ010000009.1:20160143-20173925 GCA_029814645.1 Fowleria isostigma
ATGGCAGTCTTGTAGTCATCATTTGCATAAAATATATTTGTATCATCTGCAAACAATATCAACTGAACGCGATTGGATGAGTGTGAATCAGTCACATGGTTTGACTGTTTATATAAACAGAACAGAAACAGAACAGCGACATGAGCTGTTTATGCCCTGATTAGGTACATTATCATATAAAAGTAAAGACATTTGTAAAGGTTAACCTGTAGCTAATTGCTCGGAAGGTTATAATATGACTCGGTGGGTGAATCATTTATAAATGTTAACTTTAGTTAATTAAAGGTTATAATATGATGGACTCTGAGGATGAATAGTTTTTCTGTAACAGCTTTTTTATATTTGATGACATTAATATTTGAGTTTAGATTTATAAGAATGGTTGAAACTACTACTGTGTAAATGCAATGCTGCTCTTAACCCTAGAACACTATCGCCGGGTGATTTTCACCCGGTTAACATGGTCAACCAATGGGACCAATTTTAAAAAGCACATTTTTTCTTTAGAGTATTTGAAAACTACATATTATTTCACTTTTTTTTATAAGCAGTACTTTGGATAAAAAACCCAATAGTGTTATTAAAAATACCTTATTTTAATTTAAAATATTTGCAAACCAAATGTTATTGGACACTGAAGTTAATATTGAAGCTACTTTAAAATAAAAATGCGAAGTTTGCACTTTGCATTGATTATTGAACGCTGCATATAACTATGCAATTAATCGCAATTAATTGCAAAAAAAATCCATGCAATTAATTGCAATTTTATTCAATTTCTGCCCAGCACTAAAATATTCAGATTTACTCAGATTTATTTTTATTCAGATCAGATTAATTATCCAGAGGCTGTCAGACAAATGATCTCTGTGGATGTTGGGTGATGAACTGGAATGCAAATTTAATGCACTTTTAATGTACTTTTATTGGGACTTTTAATTGATACTTTATTTGTTGTGCATTTTATAAAATAATATATTAGCTATTTATGATAACTATTTTAAGGGGGAGGTGAATTTTATTGCTTTTCTCTTTTTAGCATCTTGATTGTTGCTAAAAATCCAGGACCTAAGTACCACATTTTGTTTCTGTAAATACTGAAATGACAAATAAATTCAGAATCTAAATCTAAGTTAATCATGGCAGCCAAAATCATAATCACGATTAAAATTCGATTAATTTTGCAGTCCTAAACAGCCCCATTTACCCATCACAGAAATACTGTGTGACTCTTCATGCAGAAGAGTTATCATTCACAAAATTAACAAACCTTTATACTAAACCTAATATTCAACTGACCCCACTCTAACTTGAGAAAAGTATGAGAACAAAATTACTTGCAATAGGTATTTCTTTAAATGTGAAATTCTGTACTGTCAGTTGTTTCAGTCTTATCATTCTTTCTGAAACAACCCACTGCACTTGGATGAGTTTCGGCCAATTCTGTGTACCAGTATCTGATATGACACTAGCAAGCAGGCAATTTTACTGCATAGCATTTTCTGCACTTTGTTCTTTGTGCAAGAACAGACAATGGAGATAGCCACTTGACACAAGTGGAACCACTTGTCCCATGGCTGTTCAGGTTTCAGATTTTATCACAGAACATAGCAAGAGAGCAGCAATAGGCAGAACACATAGGGTCACAGTTTTCTATTCAGTCACGTAAAACTGTGTGTGCTAGCTGAAAAATGACTCAGGTTTTAAAAAAGGCACAGTATGTAAAACAAATTTCAGGCTTAACTGAATTTTCCTCTGTTATTTTTACATTAATGTCAGCTAAAACACATTACAAATCACTATGACTCATGTGTGTAATGTATCCTATGGTGACTACTACACTGGCCAAGTGCATACTATTCACAGTAGCTCAACAATACAATAAATAATTTGTAAACTGTTTCTTACGAAGTACAATGCGGTATAAATCTGAGCAAAGTTTTTATTTGCTTTGCTGAAGGTTGCGCCGATCAGTTGTTTCATAAATCACAGGCAAGTTGTCCATGTTAGGAGTCCTTTAAGTAAAACAAAAAATGTATACCAGAGATAAGGGACCAGTATCTCAAAGCAGACCCTTTCTGTTACTCAGCAAAACCAAACATTTGCAATCAGGGAACCTGACTCATTATGAGATCATGTGACCCATTCCAAACATTGGCAGGTCTAGAGACAGACATTTGTTCACAGTAAGAAGAAACTAACACAGATACAAAGAATTTAAAATACAATATAGGTGAAAAACAGTACATATTTACTAATGTGGCTTGGATGAGACTTATTTATTCAAGTGAACCCTGGCATTGTTAAAAAATCTGAGAATAAGTACAAAGCAAATAAATGTACTTTAAAACAGATTATAATGTTAGCAATTCAAATACTTTAGTGCTTTTATCAGACTCTTTTTTTAAGATTAAATTTGTCTATATCACAAAAGAAAGTCAAATGGTTTATTTAATGGCTCACTTTCCTAGCGAGGTTTTTCTTTTTTCTTTAACGGCTCTTTTCCTTTTTCTATCCACACACAAAGGTGCTTGGAATCTTCTACAACAATTGCATCACCCATCAAGATTTACCCCAGCAAAGAGTAAACCTCCTTCATGATACTAAAAAATCCTCCCAGAAGTTGCCTCGCTAACCCCTTAATCCTGCTTTGTGATACAGGCCCCAGGTCTCATGTAAAACTTCAGCCGAGGAGGTTATGTGATCATCCCAGTTTGTCAGACCTTTATCACCATGGTAACAGTGAGGCAGTGGCATTAACGACAAAAGATGGAAAAGCAGTGTGTTTGCAATTTAGTGATATTTTCAAGTAAAAGAAGAATAGTGTGTTTTCGATATCAGCTTAAGAATTAGAGTCACAAAACCTAATCATCAATAGAACAATAAACCAATTAGCCATAACATTCTGACCGCTGACAGGAGAAGTGGTAATAATATTGATTATTTCATTACATTACATTACATTATTGAAGGCAGCAAGTGAACATTTAGTTCTTGAAGCTAATGTGTTGGAGATAAAATGGACAATGTTAGAAATTGAGTGACTTTGATCAGGTCCATATTGTAACGGCGATGGCTGGATCAGAGCATCTCCACAACTGCTTGTTGGATGTTCCTGGTCTACTGTGGTTAGTACCGACCAAAAAATGGATGAAGAAACAACATCCCAATATCAGGACAAGTGCTCATCTGTGGGAAGTGTTGGGTAAATAAGTCCAATCCATGCAGGCCCCATCTTTCTACCTCCAGGACTTCAGGGATCTGTTGTTAATGTCTTAGTACCAGATACCACAGCACGCCTTCAGAAGTCTGGTGGAGTCCAGGCCTCGGGTCAGGACTGTTTTTGTGGAAAATATTAGACAGGCAGTGATAAATGTTATGATCCCATAGATTATCAATCGGTTTAGATCTGGTTGTTCTTTAGATACTTTTGGTAGATTCTAACTAGGAATGTAAACAATTAATCAACTATCGATTAATTGTTGATAAGAATTTGCTCAATTAAAATGATAGCCGGTCATCAAACCGGATCGTGGCGTTGATATGTTAGAATGGCTATAGGGGCGGAGCAAAACACAGACCAGCCAATCTGTTTTGTTAGAAGTTGTGAAAATTTCATGTAAGATCTGCTGTGTATCAGAGGCAGAGAAGTCGGTAGTGGGATGTCCAAAGCTTGATAAGTTTCACTTTCAGTTTCCGCCTGTTGTGGTATATGGCACTTAGACAGCGCACCACCATGTATACCCCCCCCGCCTCCAGACTCCATGGTGTCAGGTAGTGATACAAAGTCAGAAATGCCCATGTTTTCTCTTCAGATCCATTTATTTGATTTAATTTCTCTGCAGAATTTATTTAGTTATACTCCATAAATGCCATTACCTGTACTGTGTCCCTAATGGTTTAATAATTCAATCATTAAAGGGTATGACATGCTTTTTCATGAATATAAACAATATTTAGCTTTTATTCTTATAAAGCCTACTGAAAGAGGAAATTTAGGTTCTCAGGAAAATTGCAGCTTATCAATTAATCGATAATCGATCAACAAGGTCAACCAACTAACGATTACTAAATTAATCAATCATTTGTGTCCCTAATTCTGACACTTGGGATCAGGCTTTTAGCTAGCAATAGCAGGGGCAGGGGCAGGGGCAGCGAAGGCAGCGAAGGCTCGGGTCTTCCAAGGTCTGGTGCTTAGTGCAGGTGATGGGTGAGGAGGTTGGTGTCTGCAGAACAGAGGAGGCGGGCAGGGCGGTGACGCTGAAGAAGGCCGGTTAGGTAAGGTGGGGCCATGTTATGGAGGGACTTGTAGGTGAGGAGGAGGAGTTTGAACAGGATGCAGTAATGAACTGGGAGCCAGTAGAGCTGTTGGAGGATGGGGAGTGGATGTGGGTGAGGAGGCGGGCAGCGTAGTTTTGGATGTATTGCAGTTTTTGGAGATGGGTGGAGGGAAGGCCATAGAGAAGGCTACTTTACACTGTATTGCATTGCAGTTGCATTTACAGTTCAATAACTAATCTTTGATGTTCTACCAAAGATGTCAAAATGAACAAATTAGGACACATTTTCTGTCTATACTTCAGTAACACACCCTCACAAATATGCTCGGGTTTAAGCCTCAAAAGCAAATAACTTTCAGTATGAGTGTATGATCATCTGCAGTCTGTGGTGGCTTACACCATTATAACGGGCAGCCTTTTTCAACTTATTCAAAGAACATAAAAAGTAAAGGAAAGAGAGAGAACAGAAATACAAAAAAATTGTAATTTTTAAAAAAAAATTACAATAAAAGAGGTTAACAACTACTATAATCTTGAGCTTTACCCTAAATACTACTCACGCTGTGCTAAAAGGTAAAAGTCAGAACAGTGGTTCTCAAACTTTTTACATCACATACCGCCTCAGAAAATATTTGACTTTGCGTATGATTGACGTCAAAATATGTAACCAAACTATAAACTTTTCACTGCTAGCCACTTCAGTTTCTACTTGAAATATTTTCTTCTTTGCCAGCAGTTCTCTTTTTACTACATTAATTGTTCCTGTTTGGTGCTGTGATTGCATTACTTTTGGAGTGCTTGGATCTCACCTCTAAGTATTGGATTTAACAGTCAATTACATATACCCTCATAAGTAGATAAAAACATATTGAAAATATATTCTTAACCCATAAACTGTTTATTATCTGTTGATCTACTAATCCTATCAGTAATGTAAGTAGGCTAAATGGTGTTAAACACAGGTTAACAACTCTTCATTGTCATCAGATATGACCCATTTGTAGGGGTGTAACGGTACAGGACATTTCTACAAAACATTGTTCAGTCACTTGTGCATTAACAGACACCCCACGTTATATATATATTTTATTGTGTATTTTATTTTATTTATGCATTATTTATTATGGGCGACTGTGGCACATGGGCGGCTGTGGTGTTGTTGGTTGTAAGCAGGTCGTCCAATGATCGAAGGGTTGCAATTCAAATCCTGCCACCAACTGTCCACATGTTGAAGTATCCTTGGGCAAGACACTGAACCCTTAATTGCCCCCAGTGAGTGGTGAGGTAGTGCCTTGTATAGTGGCAACACCACCAGTGGTGTATGAGTGTGTGCGTTAATGAGTGAATGTGAGACTTGTATTGTAAAATGCTGTGAACGCCATTAATGTGTGGAAAAGCGCTATACAAGTACCGACCATTTACCATGTAATTTGGAATGTTCAATGTTCATTAATTATTAATAATTATTATTAAATATGTAATTTACTGAGTGTTCTTGAACGCCTCACAGTATTCCCTGAGGTGAACGTGTTGTGAACATGACCTCACGCCAAAACAGAGGCACGTTGAGGGAGTAGAGGAATAAGTCCACTGGATTTTACCAACTTCAGTTAGAAATTAAAAGCCTTTTTGCTATAAATAAACCCATGGACTCTTGTGCCACAAAGCTACAGCATACAGAAAACTGAAAATGAAAGTTAACATGCTTCGAACATTCAACCTGGCTTCTGTGCTTCGCTCTGAGAATCCGTCCCTGCAAAACCCTGCACGGCCACCCTGTTTCCCAACTGTTTGTGTTCATCACATAAACTACATGTATTTGTTCGGTGCACGTCCATATTGAACCGAAGGTCCTGTACTGAAATGGTTCAGCAGAAACAAGTGCACCCCTACTGAACAACCAAATGGGTAAGGGGTGTACTGGTACAGAAAAAATTTGGTTCAGTGCAGGGGTCTTTGTTTCAATCCATTTTTGGTACAGTGAAGGAGACCAGTGAGAGGGGGTTGAGGGAGGGCTCAATAACTAACTCTGAAATGTATTTTGTATTATTGTTCAATATTCGTTTATGGCAAACATTGTAATTTACTGAGTGTTTTTGAATGCCTCACAGTATTCCCTGAGGTGCTGTGAACATGACCTCAGAGTAACACTACACCAGAGACACAGTAAAGGAGGAGAGGAGCAGGTTCACTTGATTTTGCAAACTTGAATTAAATAAAAACCTTTTTGATATAAACGAACCCATGGACTCATCTGTGCTACATAGCTCCAACATACCGAAAACAAAAAGTGAATTTTAACATGCTTCAAATGCAGTGGTGCTGAGAATTCGCCGTGTTTGTGTTCTTCACCTAGGCTGCATGTATTCATTCAGTACACCTCTGTATTGTATCAAAGGCCCCAAACTGAAACAGTTTGG
This sequence comes from Fowleria isostigma, assembly GCA_029814645.1. NCBI lineage: Eukaryota > Metazoa > Chordata > Actinopteri > Kurtiformes > Apogonidae > Fowleria > Fowleria isostigma. The sequence goes on from JAPTGZ010000009.1 coordinate 20,166,844, forward strand.
TACAAACGAGTGCACCGTTACACCCCTAATGTTCAGAGGCAAACACCATCATCTTCTGCAACACTGATTCACCAATAAAAAAACCTATGTGATTTGACAAATAGCAGTGGTTGGAGACACTTGGTTTATGTTGAGTTAATGATAGAGTTTGCTGAAAAAAGTCCCTTTTCTTCAGTCGTCTGTTTTTGACATAATGACCCCAAACTTTAATCGCAGCTTTTATAAACATCTACACAATCAGTAAATTAAATGTAAGAAAATACATGATTTTTACTGAAACAGGGATAATATTATAGGATAATACACAGAGGATAATATTACAATAACTTATGATAAATAATTTCAGAAAAGTTAAATTTAGAGGAAGGAAAACTTATGGGAACTGCCACAAAAATAGCACTGGGTCTTTATGGTTTAATATGATTTCAGTTATTTTACAGTCCAGATATTTGCAGCTGGTATATGGAATCATCCGCCATCCAGTGATGAAGGATCATCATTGTCATTATGTTGAGTCCAATGTTGTAACTCCCCTGACCACTCATGTAAACATTCCTATTTTCAGCTAGGCCTATTTTTTTGACACATACTGCAAGTCCTTGTTGCCCATGATCGTCCGTGTGTGCACTAGTAAACAGTAGCATGTGTGAAGAGTACACCCACTTTCAGGTTCTATTTTTTCTGAATATATACGGAATTTTCTCCTTATACGAGAACCTTCGGTACAGCTCAGACTATACTAACTAAACTCCTTTAACAGTTCACTATGTGAGTCACATTTTTACCTCAAAGAAACATGTTTCAATGCCTCCGTTGATACGCTATTTTTGAAAACATCACATTTCCACAAAGAGGCTTTTTTCTCATCATACTGCCAAAAGACCTGGCCTACCACAGACTGTCTGGACTGAAGTTCTCTCTCTCCTCTTACTTTTTCACTCTCCCGGACAAATTACCATCGAACACAGTTGACATACCAGAGGGTCATGTTAAGCTGTTGTACCTTTTGTTCTGCATTAACTTTAACAAGGGGTTCTGTGAAATTTTGGCTGATAAATATGAAGTTTTGTCTTTGTCTATGGAGAAAGATGCGAGGGGTTTTGCTATTTCTGTTCAGTAGGTCACCCCCATCGTAACATTTCCAGTTGATTATGAGGCAGTTGGTCAAATTAAACCCCTAGCAGACTGTACTGTACAACTTTTTTGGTGTAGGTCATGATGCTAAAATTGTTCCATGAATAGACACTGGAAGTGGTAAATACGTCTGAGCATCCAAACCAAGTCTACAAGTCAACATTTGGAACTTTTTTTTGTGGCAACTTCCACGTGATTTTGTTTTCCTTTACTAGATAAACTTTCTGAAGGGATATGTTACCATTTATTCTAATATTATTTCTGCATTTTGCTTTTTTCTGTGAAAATCAAGTATATCCTGAGACCCAAAAAAGTCAGTTTTGGTGTTTTTAAATGAAATAACTGCCTTGAAACAACATGATGCAACAGTTTCATATGTATGTAGGTTGTATTTTTACCAGTGAATTGCTCTATACATTTATGTATTATGTACATTGTGTACGATTACGGCTGTTACGGTTACTGTTACTATGGATACTGAAGACAGTTATGGCTGGTGCCAGTTCTTGTGTCAGTCAACGTAACATGTATCTCTACATATTTTTTGTGTAAAGTTCTCCATGTATATAGTGTTTACAGTAAATTCTGTATGTATGTGTACATTTAATAAAATGTAATTAATAAGTACTGTACATGGAGTGCACAAGCTTGAAATAAATAAAAACAAGAAGTGAAATGGAAAAAAAATAAAATTGTTAAATCAAAACAGAGAAAATTGAAGAAAATGTGACTTGATCAGTAAAATATTTCATTATCTGAAGATATGTAAGGAGGGGGAGTATTGGACCCAATTGCAGACAGACAACTAGGATAATTGATGAAGTGATTTATTTAAAAAATGTCCAAGTGGTTATGGGAAAATGGGCAGGTGAACAGACAGGGGCAGGAGCAAGGATGGGGGCAGAAAACCAAGACTAGACAGGGAAAACAGATGGGATTACCGGTGGAACAGGTGAGGAGGAGTCCAGGGGAAAAGGCGGGTGTAAATCCAGGACAGTGAGAGGCAAAGTCCAAAAGAAACACAGGAGTAAATCTGGGCAGGCAGGAAACTGAGTCCAGGGGCAAACGGGTAAAATGGGTTCCAAAAAGAGAGAGTGAATCCGGGGAAGCAGGCAAAAGTAGAGAAAAACAGAATCCAAACACAGAGCACGGGGAAATAAGGTGACAAACTGACCAAGAGCACGAGAAACACCAGGGTTTAAATACACATAAGGAGAGGGAGACAATGAGACACAGGTGCAACACATTAGGGTGGGGCAGCTATCCACACAGGTGGGACGATGGGGAACAGGAAGTAACGACGGCAGAAGTGACACAGGAGGAAGACTAACAAAATAAAACAAAAAGACAAGACAGAGAGAGAGAGAGAGAGAAGACAGAGAGACAGAGACACAGAGAGAGAGAGAAGACAGACAGATATTGACAGAAAAGGAAAACTGACAAACTGTGACAAGATAGAAACAAGCATCTACAACCACTGGGGTTTGTCAAACTCCAATGAATCAATGTTACAAAAATTGGTGTTTCCATCTGAACATCCAAATGGGTAATATTAAATGACAAAGATGAAAAGATGACAAACTACATTTTACCTGAATTATTTCAATGTATTGTTCAGATCAGATTTTAAAGTTAATAAACAAGTTTGATCAGTAGATGCTTTTGGCCGCCAGCAGCTGTTTAGAACTGTAAGGGTTAAAGACTGACACACTTCATATAAATCAGTTGTTTGTCCAACATTTAGATCCACTCCTACCTGACCTTGATATGTTCCACCTACCCCATACTGAACGCCATCCAGCAAAATTCCACCTGCCTCCTTCAACCCTCTATTATCTGTCTTCAAGACCAAATATATTAGACATCATTTCATAAATATATAAGTACTTTTTACATACTTATTTCATTTTTTGAATATTAAAAGACATTAAAGAACTACATACATAGAGTTCAGCATCCAAAAGCAGAGTTTTGACAAATTTACTAACGGATAAGGCAAATGTGTCAGGCAAAATTTTAATTAGTGAAGTAAAAAATGTTCCTTAATAAGACTTTCCCTCAAGGTAAGCCTTTGTGAAAGTACTGCTGAGCTTTGCACTATGTGCTCTGTGGTGTGAAGACACATGATTCACCAGTTTCTCCAAGGCAAGAACACAAAATTCATTTCGAAGGGAACCCTTACGATGACTAATGAGGACCAAGTTATAACATGAGGATTTCAGAATAATATTAAAATACAAGAACTTGCACACAATTTGGCAGAATTTAGTCAACTGAATGGTGCATACCTGCAAAATAGCCATCAATGCCATTGACAATATACAATTCAACATGTGTTCATCATACTAATTGTATAATGACATCCACAAAGACATCAACTTAATGAGGTGATTATTTGTGCATGGCATTACTGGAATAAAAGGCTTTATTGCCCTATATAATATCCGCACAATAATGAGTGCCTCTACCAGCCATTCTTAGGCACAGGGGATTGATCATAATATAAGTGCAGCACCAAAAGAGAGGGATGAGGGAAAAACTTCACAGAGCAAAGAGAATACATACATCAATGGAGAAACACACTAATCACGTCCATCATGGGGATGTCGATTCTATTTCATGTTAAAAATTAATTGTTGCTTTTGTCGTACTCCCTTCTGAATTCCTTCCCTAATTAATTAATAGCATTAATAAATTAAAGGTCTCTTTAATCTTTATCAAGGTTTCTATTCTATTAATAATTACTCTGGATGAGGCAAAGAAAAGCAGAGAAGAGAGTCGCATGTTAGACGATATTTCCTTCACCTGAGTGAGAAACACAAACATACATTCAGCGGAAGGAAGGAGGAACAAGGGAAAACCCAAAAATGAAACTACTTCAGGTGCTGTCATATGGAAATAAGCACCTTTCAGAACAACTTTCTGGAGAAAAGAGAAGGAAAGTTTATGCTGCATTTTTTTTTTTTTTTTTTTTTGTCTAAGTTAAACAAAAGCTAAGGAAATGGAAGGTACAGCTTGGTTTTCCTACTCAGCGATTTTTGTTTTGGAGACAATTAGTTGCGTACAAGTAGGCGTTATAGTGTACAATTTGGACCCTAGAGGTATGTATAGGAGAGATTTTGCCATGGAATTATAATTTCCTGGCAGCATGCAACATAGTCCCATATTATGCACAAATCCACCACTTGGATAAACAAAAGTGTGACTAAATCACAATAAACAAAGTTGCTATTTAGAGGTTTGGGATGGATTAGGAAACACCCATCAAAATTTGAGCCATTTTCTTTTCTCTTACAGCAAGAATGAATTGTGATTTTCCCCCAGTCTATGAATAGCAGGATTAGAGGATTGGCGGCATCTCAAATATCTGCTGTTTTTCCACATATTATCTGTTAACCCTCCGTTTGATATAACTTTCATAACAGTCATTAGTAACAAAAACAATGACACACAATAGCTATACATTATTTGAACCCATAAACATCCTCTGCTACTTTTGTGACACTTTCTAAATTATTTTTTCTCTCTATTTAACCTTTGTTAAGTGATTTATCCCTCATTTTTATTCCCATTCATTATCCTTTGTATTTTGCTTTTTTCAATGAAAAGTAAATAATTTCCTATATTTCATTTACTGTGTGTGTATAAGTTCATAAATGTCCAGAGTAAAGATGAGGGTTATTACATCAAAAACACAGAAAACTGAAGAAAAAGTGGCTTTTTCAGCAAAGATATGAAAAACCAACTGTCTCCAACCACTGTAATTTGCCAAATTACCAGTTTTACTAGTGACTCAATCTTGCAGAAAAGAACAGTGTTTCCACATTCCCTACAAAGCCTCTGAACATCCAAATGAGTCATATTTGGTAACGGTGAAAAGATTCAAAACTGCATTTTACCTGAATTATTTCAATGTGTTAATATACTATGTAATGGTTCAGAAGTTATTAAACATTTAGCTCAGACGATGATTTGGTCAAACAGCCACTGGCAACTAAGCCCATCTACTGATCTAAAATGTTAATAATTTCTCAACCACTAAACCTATCAATACATTAAAAAAATTGGCATAAAATGCAGTTATTCGTCTTTTCATGATCATCAGATATGACCCATTTGGACATTCAGGCTCTGTGGTGAACGTGAAAACATTGTCATCGTCTAGAACATTGATTCACCAGTAGAACCTATGGAGTTGGATCAATGACAGTGGATGGACACACTCAGTTTATGTTCAGTTTCTGATATATTTTACTGAAAAAATCCCTCTTTTCTTCAGTTTATTCTGTTTTTGATATAATAACCCTCAACTTTACTCTGACCTTTTATGAACAGCTTCTTGATCATAAATTAATTATAGGAAAATACTCCATGATCTCCCCCCTATGGAGGGGTGTCTTCAACTATATGAGTAGATGGTTGAAATCTGAACTACTCAGGTCTCCAACACTATGTCTCCTGGGGGGCGGAACACAAGTACCACATTTAGATACATCTTAATTTAGAATTATTAAAACCAGCATGATGACCTACGTCAGAATGATTCTGAGGTGTTGGAAGGAATATCATACTCCTACAATGAATATGTGGAAGATTCAAATGTCAAAGACAGCTGCATACAAAAAGAGGGGAATAATTAACACCCTTAACAAACACTGGGATGGTTTCAATAAATATATATCTGGGGAATTGGACCCAAATCTGTAAAGATTAAGGATGATACTACTACTATGTAATTGGATATCTGCTTTTCTCATGTAAAGGTCTATTAATATCTGCTCAATACCCTGTCTTCTTTGTTTTATTTTGTTTTTTGTTTTGTATTGTATTGTTTTGTCTATTAGTTGGATGGACACTGCTGAATTTTTGTAAGAAGTTATAAAAATGCAATTAAAATTTTTAATACCCAAGTTTCATGGGAAAAGGGCAAAATATAATGGATAATATAAAAATAAGTGGTGATAAATCACTTAAGAAAGGTTAACTATTGAGAAAAATTAATTTGGGAACTGACACAGGGTCTTTCTGGGCTAAGGTTTAAAACAGTAAATATAATACCTTTTTCTGTATTTTTGGCTAACTCTAATAGTGGCATATCCTCTGTGTAATTAATGACTTCAGTATTTTTGAAGCTACTTTGTGTCTGTGAAGGTTTCCAGTTCACATCTGCAAACTGTAAAGTAATTTTAACATGTCTTACTTTCCAACTCCAAATTCTTTCACCTTATCAAAGGTACTAGATCCCTAAAAGTTGTCACACTGTCGCCGCAGCTTCAAGCTTTCTCTGTAGTTTCGGTCGCAAAGGAAAATTACTAAAAGAGTCATAGATGATAGGAATAGCACGTACAGGTTCACAGGCGATACAGTGTTGAGCCATATCTTGTTCAGATCTAATGCTTCAGTTGAGAGCATTGCAGCAATTTCACAGTCATTATTTCTATGTATTCATTTCTCCACCATCTGCCTATCAATGACATTCTGCACCAGATACCTACATATACCAGAGTAGAGTCTCCTCCCCTGAATTCATGTTGGCTTTGATTTATCTCTTTGCAGCCATTAGCCATCACAGACGCCTGAACAGACATCCCGCTAAAGCACCTTCATGTACGTACGGTGAGTGAACAAAAGCTGGAAACTGGACAGAAAAAAAATGTCATCTTAATCTTACATCTGAATGAACTTCCTCCATCTCCTGCTGGGAGCTCAAATTAGAACAGGCCGCATCATTCACATGGATGTCTTGTACAGTAATGAAACCACACACACACACACACACACACTGCTCAGTGTTATACGTACAACTCAAAAACTGACTGTAACTGTAAACATGATAAACCGTTCAACCTGTGTTTAACTGAACTATAAAAAATATGATGGATGGATGGATGGATGGATGGATGGATGGATGGATGGATGGATGGATGGATGGATGGATGGATGGATGG
>JAPTGZ010000009.1:20208593-20232259 GCA_029814645.1 Fowleria isostigma
ATTATTTTTAAAAATGTTTCTAAGCTTAATTTTCTTAAAATTTATTTTTAAATTTTATTTATTATTATTTTCAAAACCTAAAAAAATAAATTAAAAAAATATAATAATACATTTTCACTGTTTTTTCATGAAGTTTGCGAAAGTAGTGATGATTGTAGCCACTGGAAAATGAAACAAAACGCCTGAAAAACAAAATGTTCCATGGATAGAACTAGTAACATATATATAGGTTGTTCCTAGTAGGCGTCCAAGGGGAAAGACATAAAGGCTTCATTAAATTAACATTGACTTAATACCAAACATAGTGAAATTTTATCATTAATATTGATTGTAGTATATTGGCCTATTTTTATTGACAGATATGGTGTACCATTTCTTACAGTGTAGAGACAACAGAATGGGCCAATCAAGCTTAAGATTAAAAGGCTACTTTTTTGTTCAGAATATAGACTAGGGTGTGATGGATTAGATGCTGCATAAACAAGTAATCAGTAAATCTGTTGTTCACCACCAATGATTCATTTTTGTGGATGGGCCATAAAAAGAAATGATTATGTGCTGCAGCCTGCAGGGAGGAGGGGCCATTTACTGGCATCCAAATTATTATGATCAAACAGACCATTGGGTAATGGATGATTGCTGATGGATATGAAGGATTGCCCATCCTAATCGACTGTTTTTTAACATGCCATCATAAAACATGCTCAGAAAATAACAGTTTGACCTGGACCTTCAGGTGGTTGCATCAGGATCCTGCAGGGCAGATTTAAGTGCCAGACAGACCCATTTCCTCCCCTGTCAGTTGAGCCGCTGAATTGTGATGAAAAACAGCAGCACTTAGTTTCGTAATTTTATTGCATTTGATTTTTGAGAACATATTTCTTAGATGCAGTAAAGTGTGTTGAATTTACTGCCTGTCTATTACACTATGTTTGGCTTCTATCAACTGTTAATTTCTCCAGTTTATGCAACCTCATGCACACAATTTCTCCAATGACACAAGTGTGAATTGAAGCAAATCCTGTGGCTGAAAAACTACAGTAAAATAAATGAGACATTTAAGATTCTAAGGTGTTTTTTTTTTCTTTAGTGACAATTTAAAAAATACTATTGCATGATAAATATTGCAGAGGATTTACTGTATAGACATGCCCCTTCTCTTCCAGACCTTATATTGTGAGAATAGGACCAAGGATTGCTGATGATTTACTGTATATATAAACATAAAACGAATGATTTAACCATATTCATGACAGAACTTGTTTTAAGGTTGAGCAAAACTAACATATTTTAATATGACTGTGACAAAGTTCATAACAAGAGGGCATCAGCCACTAGTGCATTTTGTGCCAGATTTACTAAGATCCCATTTTTCTAGTAGTAATGTGCGAGTGTCATCTAGAATTTTGCGTGAGGGGTTGGACCACGGTTTGCGGGTGATTTATCACGATTTCCTACGCAAGTGACGACAGGTGCAAACGTATTAGAGACCACCATATTTAAATGAGGATTTTGCGTGGTTTCATGAACAGCGCTGCACAATGGAGAGAGTAAATTCGAAACATAGGATACGCCAGCACTAATGATAACAGTCCACTATAATGATCATACGCAAGGAAAGGGAAAGTTGCCAGGAGTTTAGAGAGAGAGAGAGAGAGAGAGAGAGAGAGTTGCGTTACGTTGCGGTACTTATGGTCCTGTTTGGCGGTGTCTTTTCTGCACCAGGGATAGCTGTTATCAAAAATTCCCCTCTTGGTGATGGATTTTTAAATCCCCTGATGCGGGAGAGACAGCAGAGGCACGGAACAAGCGGTGATGATGTTCTCTCTGCACAAACTGTGTGTTTGAGTCCAGTCTCCATCTATACAATTTGTGCTGGACAAATGATGAACTCCTGCCTATAGGAACACTTATAAGTCTGTCCTTCATTCACGCCGGTCCGTGGATCTCCGTGTGTAATGCGTCCACATGGCTGTCATTTTGGAAACAAGATGATATGTTTTAATGAGTGTTTTACTCATCCATAAATGTTCAGAAGAGGGTGAAGAGGGTGGTGGAGGGTGAAAAATACATTCACAAACGCACGTAAACCTCCTTTGCACATCCTTTTGAGATGTGTTAAATATAGACAAAGTTTCTATCAGTAAAATTGCGTTGGGATTTGATAAACCACGTTGCGTGTGCTGCATTAATATATTTACATTTTCTCCTCCCAGTTCACGCACACTTGCGGGTAAACACCCCACATTATATATTCATTTTACCAAACATACTAACTGGCTCAGATGCACTAATTTGCACCTTTGAAAGACGCAACCCTTATTGTACACTGATAGTGAATCAGGTTGGGTGTAAAATTACTTTTGCACAAATTTTGATACATGCAAACATTTATAAATCTGGCCCTTTGTCACAGTATTTAGCACCGTTTAAATCTGTTTTTGTAAAATGGCTGAACTGCAATTAAATAAATGATTTACAACACATTTTACATTATGTTACACTCCAGCTGATGTTTTAGTCTTTGGCTTAAAATACATGTATCCATATGAAGACCATACCCTGTATATAAAAAAATAGTTTGTGCTTCTGTGTTTTGCTTGAGAATCTTCTTGAATTTTTATGCAAAGGAAAATATTGCACATTATTTCACTATTTGTTTGACATTTATAGATGAATGTTAGTTTTTATATGAAATTAGCTTAACCCAAAAAGACTTAAACATCCACCACCGACTAAAATCATCTACTGAAATGAACTGTTTATTACCTGTTCATCCACTAATATTATCAACACATGTAAATAACTGGTGTAAAATACAGTTTGTCATCTTTTCATGGTCATCGGATATGACCCATTTGGATGTTCAGAGGCTTCGTAGTGAATGTGGAAACACTATTGTCATCTTCGACAACGCTGAGTCACCAGTAAAACTCAAGGAGTTGGATTAATGACAGTGGATTGACACTTTTTTTATGTTCAGTTAATGATCAGTTTTACTGAAAAGTCCCCTTTTCCTCAGTTTTTCCTGTTTGTGATATAATAACATCACTTTAAATATGAGGTTTTATGAATATCTATATGGATAGTACATTAGATATTGGAAAACTCCATATTTTTACAGGAAAAATGCAAAATATAAAGAATTATTTTATAATAAATGGTGTTAAACCACTTAGGAAATGTTAAATATAGAAAAAAAAATAATTTGGTAACTGCCACAAAAGTAGCACTTGGTCTTTATGAGTTAAATACATGGTTGCTCATAAAGTTGAAATTTGTTTTTTACCTCTTCTCAGGAAATGACTGTGACAATATGATTTATTCTTCATAGATAAACTGTAACTGGGACTCGATATGTGATCATCGTCATTAATGATGTGTAGAAATAGGAATAAACAAACAAATGTTACAAATACAAATACTCCAACTTTATGAGCAGTGTATGATGCAATGAATAGTATACTTTTCTTATGGCATCCAAATTATCCATTTAAAATTGGAGCCATACTGACAAAGTACATTCAAATACTATATCATTATAAGTGTATAATAATCTACTACTCTGAAAAGTCTTCACATTTCATCCTCTTTTGCTGAAAATACTTGTTTTACAAGAACATTTTCAGTTCTGGAACAATAATACATTCTTACATTCTAGTCTTTCTATTCTTATTTAACAAACATCAATACTTTGTGCACCTCTGAATGTGATTAGTGTACAAGAGGAGCATATCACTGACCCACCTTCAAGGATGATGTTTCAGATATATTGGAATAAATCACTTCTCCAGCTATTGGCATTTACGTAACAAATAAATAAAAAAAAAACGTAATTGTGTTCTTTCGTCTGACACGTTGAAATGCCAAATGTAGTTCTTCCTTTAGAAATATTGAGCTCCTCATCAAGTACTTTTCTACTGAACAGTTGCATCATAATAATCAGAATAATGCATAAAACAGCCTGTGTATCTAATCATTATGCAAAGATTTCCTAAGATCTATATAACCTCAATGCAAATGGTACGCATACATTAAATAAAACTTCTATCAGATTAAATGAATGCATCATTATTCATTACAAGATTTACTAAATAAATCTAACATATGCAGTTTTCACTATATATACTATTTTATCTATGCTGAAATCTTATTAGCATAGCATTTTCCTTCACCTTTCACATCACACGATTTTTTATTTATTTTATAATTTTTTTGTACACGTCCAAAGCTTAGTACAAGCCTTGGGAGCCATAGGGTCTTCTTCTTGATGTGATGTGTTTTATCCTATCTGTCTGCTTGATACGTAGTTATCCATGAATAACAGCATGTTCAGCCAAGGACACCTCTCTCTTTGTAATGTAGGCCTTTTAAGTTTATCTTAATAAATGTACACATAATTTAATTGAGCCTCCTTTTCTCTCCAAATATTCACCACTTCCAACACCAATTACCTCACTTTAGAACAGAGCCAGCGTTGATGCATTTGGCCTGTGCTCCCGTTACTATATTGCCCCTAGAGCAGATCAGAAAATCATCCTCTGCTCTTGTAAGCTCTTCTAGCATTTACAGAACATTCTTTCTGCTCATACACTGCTTATGAAATGTTTAATTATTCTTGGGCCATTTTCAATGAACCTCTAACACTTGATTGTTGTAAAACATAAATTTTAGGAGCATACGCTGTACCAGTCAATATGCACTGTAACAAATTTCTGTAATTTCTACTGTTAAAAATTACAGTAGCTTCTTTTTCTAACAATTTATGAGGTGTAACTGTATATTGCAATGCATTATGGGTAAAAACAAAACAAAACAGTAATATCAAGTATTTGGTGACAGTATCACATTGTAAAATGACAGGATGGTTGTGTTTTCACTTGGTCCTGACTGTAAACGATACAAATGACAATAACACACTGTTAGTATTAGAACAAAAAGACAAAGAGGACATGAAGTCAGACACGGGGGAGTGAACCCACATCCATCCACTCAATAAAGTGTAAGTAAGACATTATTAGCCCACAACATTAAAATGTGATTCAAGTAGTAACATCATTTAATATAATTTGACCGTATAGATGTCTATTTTAACTTGGAGTGTAATGTAAACATGTCAAAACTAGCATTTTAGTCACAATAATGTTCCGTTATTTGTGTGAGTGAATGTATTTCACATAATTTTTTTAATCTTACTTGTGTTTCATATGGAAAATATGGGGGTGTGGGACTCAGAATGCACCATTTTTGCAAATGTTAGCTTGTGAAAAACTGGTTAATTAAGCTAACGCTAGCTGCATGCATTAGCCTCACTCAGAAATGCCCTTGATAGTCCAGGCTCTGTTAGCACCATTAGCATGGCTAGTGTCAAACTGGCGCAGTCAAAACTAAAAAAAGTAAAATACATTTAATGGTTGTTTCTAATTAAAACAATACACTGCTGTAATTTATACACAGCAAAAACCTGTAAAAACTATCCAGTAATACTCTGTAATTAGCAAACAATTTTACAGCACTTTATTGGGAACTTTTTCCCTGGCATTTACTGTAAATTCTATGAAAAATTTGTCAGTGTGTGTTGTAAAAGCATGTACAGGAGAATTCATGGAATGGAGAAAAACAAAGCAACAATCAAATTAGCAAATGGTAAAGAAATAACAAGAAGTGAGAAGTAAAAAGATACATAACCAAAAAGAATGTGCAGTGTTTCTCTTTATACTGGCTGAATTTTGTTTCTAAAATCAAACAGCAGTATGACTTAGAAGTAGGTGGGAAAAAGTTGTGAAGAAGGTGAAGTTCATGTTTTTTAATATTTCAGTTTCTGCTTTGATTGAGGTAGGTAGTAAAAGAACTCATCCTCCTGTCCTTGTATTGAAAATGTTATTTTTTTTAACTCACCCTCTATCAAACTGCATGAATTGTGGTGTTATATTCGCACCAGTGGACTAGCAAATGTTCTATGAACTCATTTTAGATTCCACATCAACATCTACAATGATGAAAGAGTGCAGTTTTAGAGGTTTCCGATCAACATTTCTAACTCAACTCTTGATCCAGTGATGCTGACACAAGTCCATGATGATTATGTGAGGGATCGATATTGGAAAATATTCTGTTTTGAGCTGTTGTTCAGACCTTACATCATGTGAGGCAAGTGAATGTACCCGTCCTTGATGGTTGAAAATCACTAAAATCTCCAATCTAGAGCGTGGCAGACTGGATGAGTGTGAATGAACATGGCAACCCCTGTAAACCTTTATATAGATCTGCTTGAGAATACAGAGGTAAGAGGGTGTGTGGAGGGGGGATGTTCTCTGTGTATTGTTATGATGTGCTTTTTTTTATTACCATTTGTCATGTGCTGTTACACATATAAACTGAAGCATCTTATCCGGTTTATAGTGCTGTATCGGTGCTGTACACATGCTTCACAATAAAAATGTCGAAAAGACACAATCTCTACTTTGAATTCTGCTGCTGTATCTCGGGTGCAGAAGAGCGGAGACAGCTTTTTTTATATATACATGATACCTCTTTTAATAAGTGAATGATGCAAGAGAGTCCATGGGTAATTGTTCAGGAACTCTAGGATGTAGCGTATTGTAAGCCTCACGCTTGTAAATATTTTAAAAAGTGCGAATAAGGCAGATTATCTTTGCTTTGAAGCTGCTTAAAAGACGGAAACAAGTTAAACCCTTGAGTGGTTTTCATCATTGTTCATGATGATGGGCTATCAGAAGCAGAAGAGGAGGAAACGGCATCACTGCTGGCAATCAAAGCTTAAGTACAAAAAAACCGGCACTGATTTGAGCCTGACCTTAAAGGTGAGTCAGCCAATATAAAGATATCCATCAGTGAGGCCTGGTTACAGAGCACATAGTGGAAAGATAGAGCCCTTACGAAGCAAAAGAAAGGTCAAAAACGCATCTTGGCCGGCTTTATTTGCTGCAGTATCCCAGTGACTTAGAAAACACCTCAAACAACATCAGTGGTGTTGCACAGAGACAGTCCCTTGTTTCTTGGAGAATCATTTAACAAAATAGGGTTTTTTTTTCCACACGTGATCTGGAAGTGGTTTGAAACTACTGGGTTTGTTTCTACTACTACTTTGGTTTACTTGTCAGCAATGTGACGTGTGATGTTTCCCTGGTAACCCTCTTCCCAGATATGTCGGCTACACGTGAACGTATTCCTGATTGGATTCTGAAGTTTAGCCCCTGATTTTGACAACCCATTTCTTCTTCTCAACTAAATCTGAGGGAAAACCATGAAAACTTAAATATGGTTGCCTTTGTATATTCAATGTACTTTGGGACACACAGCAGTGACACTTGGACGTCACCTCAGACAATGTTGACAAGCAAACCAGAGGAAGAGGTATTCAAACTCGGTAGCTTCAAACCATTTCAGGGTCATTCATGGAAAAAACCCCATTCAGTTTTTGATCAGCAGTTGTTTTTTTTACCTGCCAGTTGCATTCCATTTCGATACTGATATCTATCCTAAAATATTGACATGTCCGATACTAGATTTTTACATTCTAGAATCGATTCACAACATAAAATATCAATAATTTTAATACTTTGGTAATTTGAGGTCATGTATATTAGGAACACAGTGGAAAGTAGTTAAAATATTGGAATGTTGTACAAATGATACACAGTTGGTGGGAACTACTTCTTCCTCCGCCTGGGTAAGGGAGTACTGCATCACCTCTCTCAGTCAGTCAACTCTGACTCAGTCTGTACCGAGCAAAAAACAGAACAGACAAAAGGGGAAAACAGTAAATATGCTTTTTTTTTTTTTTTTTTTTAACAAAAATTTGTTAGTATGGATGCTGATGCTCTTGCTGAAGTGTTTCATATTCAGTATTTTCATATTTCATGTTAACACGTTCATAGAATCTGAATTAATATGAAATTTTTCATTTTTATAACAGTTGTTAATAATCAAACAATAATTACACTCATGTCTTGTATTATTTATGAAGTCATGATTTGAAATTCACATTTTATTTTTAGATTTTCCAGATATTAAGTGTATTTGCGCAAAGTATCAGTATCAGATCAGTATCGCTGATACCAGCCTGAATTTTACTTGGTATCAGATTGGAAAGAAAATCTGTGGAATCAAATATCACTACACATCACAGCTTTTTCTCTGACTCCAATCACAATGCAAAAGGAAGACATTCTCAGTGCTATATTTTATGTGAGTTATCTATTCTGTCATAGCACTAACAGGGTGTAGTATTTTTGTTTTGTTTTTTTCACAAAAGATTAAAAATTGAATGAATACAGCAGCCACTCGTGTGTAAAATAAAGTATTATCAGACCGGTAACTAAAATGGAAAAAAAAAAAAAAAAAGCTGTTTGAATGTAACCACTGATTTGATGAAAAGGGCAGTGTAGGGGGGAAACTTTTGTTCCTTGTCTGCTGTCATAGCTCAAGTTCATGAAGGGTCTACACCATATCAAATCAGAGCTGCTGCTGCTACAGCTGCTGCTGCTGCTGCACTTAGGAGTTATATTTAGAGGTAATTTTGTTTTTAGAAATCCAAGCACTTTTCTCTCAGATCTATGACAAGCTGTTTTCAGAGCCACCAACATAAAATGTGGAGGAAAGAGAAAATTATTTTTCATCAGCACAACCAGGAATACAACAGTGATGACTGCAAGGACCTAGACAGCAACCTTAGTAGACAGAAATCTGAAATTGATGTCCCCGAAGAGAGGGATTTTATCTGCATGGCTGTGCCGCACCTTCACAACTCATACTGATAGAATGTGCATAATCGCAGTCCCTTACTATGCTTGTCTGCATGCTTGATGAAAGGGAAATGGGCTCCATACAACAGAAACAGAAAAGAGGCTTTCTACAGAATGACTATTACCTCATGAGTGTGTCACCGCAATTTGGAAAAGGGCTCTGAAATATTCCATTTGGTGGTTTTAAATTGCCAACCACTGAGGTGAAAAATACTAAAATCAAATACACTGCCACACTGAAACACAGCTGGCACGTGAACAAAATCACACGCTGAACACACACGGCTGGAAGAAATAACAGAGGTTATGCCTCTGTGTCGCCAAGTATAATAACTGTCTTCTGACGTCTGCCGATGCTTTAGCTTCTTCCCGGCAAATACAGTATGGCTAGACACCAATACATCCTCAAAGTGCTACTGAGCCATATTGCACCTGATGCCAGGCCATAACTGTGAGAGCTGCTCACGAAACCGCGAGCCAACAGCACAATAGGATGCCTGTCTCTCCAGTCTCCAATCTTCCAAACAAACAGTAACATCAACACCTCACTTTCCCCAAAAAACGAAGAGAAAATAAGCGCAGAACAAAAATATGTCTTTTCCTATCTGAAGACAACTACAAGACTGAAACAACACTAGACTGTTTTTCACTTTCCAAGTAAACATCATCTGCCGATAACTGCTTATTCACATGGATAGCAGGGACACACTTGCTTAGATGCACAGCTTGCTTGAAAGTTGCTTGCTTGGAACTCAGTTGCAAACTCAAAAACATCCTCATTAACATTTAGCAGGCAACAGATTTTACCGACAACACAAGTCAAACATCATACCTGGAGGAAAGGGAAATCATGATGGCAAAATCTGAAGGAAAAATGGGATGGAAATGGAAATGAAGAATGTATAGATGTGGCAACTGTGCCTGATCTAATAAGACCACGAACATAAGAACTTTCAATCATAGCGGGAAAAAGACCAATATTAACCCATAAAGACACAAGCATCCACCTTTAACCACAACCATCTACTGATGAAAACTGTCTCAAATCTGTTGATCGACTAATTCTATCAATATATGTAAATTATTGGCGTAAAATACAGTTTGTCATCTTTTCACATGACCCATTTGGACGTTCAGAGGCTCTGTAGTGAACGTGGCAACACTGTCATCTTCTACAACATTGATTCACCAGTAAAACCCGTGGAGTTGGATCAATGACAGTGGATGGACACACTGGGTTTATGTTCAGTTAATGACAGATTTGATCAAAAAAGTCCTTTTTTCTGCAGTTTTCTCTGTTTTTGATAGAATAACCTTCAGCTTTAATGTGAGCTTTTATGAACATTTATATGATCAGTGAATTCAATATAGGAAATTACCTGCTTTATACTGATAAAATGCAAATTACAGAGGATAAAATTATAATATATGGTGATAAGTCATTTTAGAAAGGTTAAATATAAAGAATATTTAATTTGGGAACTGACACTAGCTGTGCTGGGGCTTATGGTTTAAGAGAATGTTACATCCCTGTGGTCTGGTGTATGTTGGCCAAGCTAAACTACATCTAAAACAATGCATCTCAGAACATACAACTGCAATTCATTATTATGCTGTGATTATGCAAAACACCACACAGAGGAAAACCATGGTTCACCATCTGCCTTGAAATTCTACAGGATTTAGAAGATGAAGACTTCCCCTAAGGTAAGAGAAGTGTCAAAGAAACCGCCCCAGAGGGAAATGGACTGGATTTATACACTCAACACAATGACGCTAATTGGACTTAACAATGACTTCATCTTGAAACGTTTTCCAGGTTGGAACCCTGTGGTTATGAATGGGACACTCCACAATAAGATCATAAAGACACTCAATGAATCAGCTTTACCTAAAGGTCTCATTTAGTGTTTCATTATAACAATCAACCAGGGGTTAGAAACTGTGTTGTATTTATGTTGTGTTTGGTTTCTATGTGGGATGTGAGAGGTGATTGGTTCCCTCAGGTCTGTCCACTCATGGCAAAAAGTTAATGAATGACTCAAATGGGTTCTTTACTTAAATATGATTTATTTGTCATTAGATTTCTTTGAAACCTATATAATACTTCTAGTTGTTCTCCAATTTACCTCAGAAACATGTAAAATATGCAGAAAATCATTCAGTCCTAAAGGTTTTTAGTGTAGACACCATGCCTTTGTATTTCTCAAATGCTCTAATAAAGGCTCTGCAGGGTTTTTGCAAAATAGAATCCATAAAAATAAGTGTAATGTGATTTGATGGCAACATGACATGTTTTATTAGTTCAATTATTAAAAGATGTTATTCTTATGATGATGAAAAAAGTGATCAAATTTAATCTGTATCTTTATAAGACCTTTTCTCATCTTCTTCAAATATTAATAAATTTTGAAACTGTCATGTAGAAGAAAAGTCAGAAATAGCCTCATTAATTACTTTTCCATAATCCTCATACTGCTTAAATATAACTTGAGCATAAATATTTGACTACTAAAAAAATGACAATTTTGCTAAAACTCTAATTTTTTGATGAAAAGTTTTTGTGCTGGCAATAGATATTTTTTTCAGTTGTAGTAAAATTGGTATATGACACAAAATTGCAATGGAAAGAGCTTTTCCTGCAACTGAAGTCACATGAACAAACAAACAAAAAAAAAGAACGTTCTTGACAGATGTTACAACAAGTGAAGAAGAAGAGTTTTAAAAGAAACATGGTGTGGTATGTGTGGACACATCAGGAAACCCAGTAATATCTTAGTACAGGATAGAGGGATAATGTATAATAACTAGACTTTCCCACATTTCCTGAAGGTGTAAATGTAACCCGTGTGCTTGCCTCTTGCCAGACTTGTGGCTATGTGTGATGTAAAAGCAAGAAATAGTACCAAGGACTGTTTATAAAGCCGGGGTCTAAGTAACACTGGAGTGAATGAGGAAAAAAAATCACCACTCAGTGCGTTTAGAGGTCTTTAGATCAAAAACCAAATATTTTCAGATTAAAACGTGAATAGTTTTTGAAGGACAAGAGTTTTTACAACATTTTGATCTATAAATTGTTGCTAAAACCCCAAAAACTGTGAGAGTTATGAAGAGTTGTTTGTAGACTTTCTAACAAAAAACCCAACCCTCTTTGCTCTAAATTAGAGCAGGGACGATTTTAGCCAATCAGATGTTGGCATTCTGTTCCCATTGTATGTGAATGGGGTTTGGTGTGGCGTTCTTTTGTGAAAACCGTGTGAGATATCGTTACGACATGTCTTATCTTTGGGTTGAGCTGGGCATTTGTCATATTTCAGAATATTTTTAGGATCAGTCATTTGTGAATGGTAGCCTCTTAAAATGGTCCCATTTATTACAGATAAGTAAATGTGGCCGTTTTTTTTTCTCGCATTTTTAATGAAATCCGTACATCAGAATGTCAGTCCAAATAATAGCACATTTTTCGAGACCAAGCTGCACATCTTTGCAATTATATGTTTTGGTCTAAGTCCAGTGCTCTGGGACACAATTTTGGCCAAAGTTTTTTTTATGTCATAAGTCAGTCTGACCAACAATAGTCCCATGAGCCTTGGATTACATGCAAACACACAAGGAATAATAATAAATATATCTGTAAATCAATGTGCAATTTATGTTCGTCACCATGTTTATGGAATGACCTCTTTTGTCATCTCATGATAATAAATAAACAAATCACATTTGAGATTTAATGGGAAAAACCGACATTATGCACTTAGAGTTTTAGTAAATATCAATAAAGTTTTGCGTAGATGTCCAATGAAAAAAAACACTATTGTTAAGTGGCATTTAAATCATTTGAAACTGCTTATGGGTGATTTCATTTACACTATTAATTTCACTTTCTTTGAGTTATAACTATTTTCTGTATTCCATCCTGTATTTTGACATTTAAGAGGAAATCCAAAGAGATGGAGGCTGGAATTGGTTTTCCATTTTTAACAACAGAGAGCCTGAGGCAACTTTAGAACATACAATACTGGAATGCCAAATTAAAACAGAAAATAAACAAATAAATAAATAAACTAACCACCAACGGGCATCAGCTAACAAATGAGAGAATAGACCTTTGTTACCATAGTAACAGTCAATTACTCTTACCAGTGGTGCCTAGGAAAAAAGAATTAAACCCAGGTTGTAATTTATGGTTTACTTGTGGTTTAATAATACTGTGGGATGAGAAGGAGCATAGACTCTTGGCCTTGGTGTAAGTCTGCTCTCTCACTCTGCCCTTATATCAAAAGCAAACAATTTTACTAATAAACCCAATTTTCCACTTGCTTTCTTATTTTCTTTTCATTTCCCCCTTGGGTTAAATACCTGAGTGTTGAATGTGTTTATCTACTGCAAATACTTTACAAAGTGTTTATTTTTATTATTTTTTTTTTTTTTAAATTTGCCAGTGCTCAGTCAGATTTATTCAAACCACATTGCATTTTAATGTGGAGTCTGGCCTCTGCATCAACTCCTTTTCTTCCACGTCGACACTTGAACCGAACTCTCCTTTTCCCATTATTCAGTAGCTATTAGTTTCCTTGTCTCCACACATCAGCACATCTACACCTGCAGCTCTAACTTGCTGCTTCTGTTGCTTTCGTTGCCCTTAGACGCCACAGGTTGGAGTTTGGAGTGGAGCTGCCGGCCTAAAACTGCTTGCGTTGCATCGTTGAAATTCGAGGATATTGGATGGGCCTCGGTTCAAGTTTTTCATATCAGTGACATTGTGTGTCCTTGTTATAGCTGTTATGAACGATATTAAACCAGCTTTTAAACTGAGAATAGACAAAGATGGATGAATGACCGCTTTAATAAATGCAGCTCCACAGATCAGGACATTCAGGTAATGCCCACAACATTGAACCACCTTTATGATTCACTTTTTTTTTTGTGTACGCAGCAAATATTTACATGGTTTTTCCTTCAACTTATAACACAAGCAAGCTGTACAGGATATTTGACTCTGTAAAATGACTCAGATAACATTTGGTCCTTCTCTAAAAAGAGTAAAAGTTACTCCTTGGGTAGAGCTCTCAAAACTAAAAGCAGACATTTGCTGAAAACTAAAAGCAAGCATTCAAAAAACTAAAACATACAATAATGTGTTTTTATAACTCCATCCATATAAAAAAAATCATTCACACCCGCCCACTGATCCCACTGCAGTCATCACACACACTCTAAACACCTTTATAATATAGAGCAAAATGTACTCTTTTTGAGGAAAATACTTTTGACTCTGTGAAAAATGCTCAGTAATTTTTCCTGTGTATCAGTGTGACTAATATGTCATGTAACTGTAGCACCAAAAAAGCAGGTTTAACAAATCTGAGACTTAAAAAACCTGAATGAAAATGAATGTTGTATAAATATTCTAATTTCTTTCATTCTAGATATATATTATAATTATTATATTGGCAGATATAGACATAAATATATGATATATTAATATATATTGATAGAAATTGTGTGTGGTATTGTACTAAATGGAATGGATTACTTCTCCCCACTCCTTTTCAGATGTGTAAATAACACTAAAATACACAAGAAAAATTACTGAACATTTTTTTTTCAGAGTCAAAAGCATTTTCCGCAAAAACAGTAGATTAGAGCTCTACCCAAAGAGCAATTTTCACTCTTTTTTCGAAAGTGACCAAATATTATCTGAGTAGAGTAAATATCACTCAGGAATATTTCTTGTGTGGATAAAAAAAAATTGCATTTGTTAAAACTTCTGTTCATTCAACAGGAATCTTAAAGTTTCACAAAACAGTCAAGCCAACTGTTAAATTAACAACAGCATGGTATTTATGAAGAAATCAATATTAATGCAGCAACTGACTTACAGCATCTCAGGCAAATTGCATAATTTTGCGGTCTAGAGCTCCTTTCCATAGAGAAATCTACAATCCCCACAGCGGCCCTCCTTAACAGTGATGGCAAAGTGGTGAAGCTGAGAGTCAAAACAGTTGTGTTTAGCAGCACACTCGCCTATCATTTTAATTGCTGTTGAAATATGCAGCGGAATCACAGCAACCTCCTCTAACCAGTCTACCTCTTCAATTACTATCATATCACCCCACTTTGTTTCCCTGACTATGCCTCAGCCCTGTCTGCTCTCCTGTCACATATCAAAAAAGAGCACTGACAGCCATAGACACAAACAAGAGCAGCAGTGGTTAGTGTGTAGGAAGATTTATGAAGGTATGTGGGTATCCAATGGTCAAGGGTGATAGAGTGAATAATAATGGACTTACTGTACAGTCTAGTATAGTAGAGAAACAGCTCCTAACATGACTAATAAAACTTGATTTTCATACATTTTCTGAAGGAAATGTAACCGGTGTGTTTGCCTTTTGCCTCTGGTGGACTAGTGGCTAGGTGCGATGTAAAAGCAAGAAATAATACCAAAGATAGACTAGTTATAAAGTCTGGGTCTGAGTAACATTGAAGTGAATGAGAGAAAAATGGTCACTATGCACTTAGAGGTCTGTAGATAAAAAACTGAACATTTTAAGATTAAAATTTGAATAGTTTTTGAAACAAGAGTTTTTACGACATTTTAATGTATAAATTGTTGCCGAAACCCCAAAAATGTGAGAGTTATGAAGAGATAAGACTGAAGGTGTAGATTTTCTAACATAAAACCCAACCCTGTCCACACGATAGAGTGGGGAGGATTTAAACCAATCAGCTGTTGCCATTCTGTTCCCATTGTATGTAAATGAGGTTTGGTGTTCTTGTGTGGAAACCATGTGAGATATCATTCTGACGTGTCACATACATAATCTCTGGGCTGTGACACACATTTGATGTATTTCAGAATAATTTTAGGATCAATTGTGTGGGAATAGTAGCCATTTCAAAATGGTCCAATTAATTTCAGATGGTCATATTTTGCCTTTTTGTTTTTCAACTTTAACAAAATTGGTGTATCAGAATGTCAATCCAGATAATAGCAGATATTCTGAGACCAGTCTGCACATTTTTGTAATAATATGTTTTAGGCTATTTCCAACACTCTGGGCCACATTTTTTCCCCAAAGATTTTGTTTAAGTCATAAGTCAGTCTGACGAACAATAGGCCTCTGTGCTTTCCATTACCTGCAAGCACACGGGGAATAATAGCCGTCCAGTCTGTGAATATTATTCACTTCAATGGACATATACATGCAGAATTGTAGTTACTAGTGCAGACAGACTGATAAATGGGTTTGGTGAATTATCTGTGCAGGTAGGATATTTTACAGCCCACTTTGGGTATAATATTAGCCTTCAGGGGACAATTACTGACTTAGCTCAAAAAATATAAATCATGCTTAGAATCATGTATATTTTTTATGCTTAGCTCCAGATTTACTGCTGTTTTTATCCTTGTGTTTATAGCATTGATATAAAGTCCAGTTCAGCAGTTATCCAGTTTCAAATAAAGTCTGTTTTTGATGGGGTCTAATTTTTGTAGGGGTTTGGGGATGATAACATCCACTTCCTGCTCTTTTTTGATTATATCAGCTTTTAATCCACTATCAGGCAACATTTTGTTCCTGGTAACATTGCTCTAAGAGGCTCAGTGTGTGATATTGATCTCAACCAATGGAATACCACTTGATTCAACCCAAGGAAAAAAAACATTAAAACTGAAAAAGGAACCAAAAGTTTGTTTTGAGTTACAGTGAAAATGCAGAGATTATCTCCATTAAGGAGGGTCCTGTTTTCTGGATTATTATTTGCTTATGCAAACATAAGTATAAATATTATGTTTTATACTTATATTTTGGCTGTTACATCCCTCTTTAATCTCAGGCTCTTACACTTTAAGAGAAGTTATTTGTTGCATTTACATAAGCTATCTTACACTCTTACAAAACCAATACAACTTGCAATTTGTTTTCAGCTTTCTCACTTTTCTCGTGAACTCCTTACAGATGTAACCTACTAAATGCATACATTTTTATCTGCAGATACGCCTCCAGACATTTTACAGAGTTTAATCCCTTCTGAAACTGGCACCCGAGGTGTAGAAGACACCTTGAATCTGTAGCCTTGACTCTGAAAGCAGGCGCTCCTCAACCTATTACATTTAATCTCAACAAACGGTGAGCCATTTTTCTTCCTGAAGACAAGATATTGCCAATCTCTCTCCCCAAGAGGACTGCTTATATTAAAACTGATACCTAGGAAGAACCAACTTAATCAGAACCAGCAAACTATAACCGACCTTCACAGGGACCTGTCAAAGACATGTGAGAGAAGAAACAAGGCCAAAAGTCTCAGCGAGAGGCCAGTGGGTGAACGCAGGAGTACTTTGATGCTCCACTAAAAGAGGCATCAGGAAACCGGGGGAGTGAAATTGCTTCAAGTTCCTGCTTCCCGGTAAATAGCACATTGTCGTTTCTAGTTGCAGTTAAACCCAAGTGATTGATCTTGAGACTGTCCAGTGTTTTCTCATACTTTGCTCCTCCAATGAGGAGATCAAGAACCTGCGGGGCAGTGGGATAATGCCCCACATTCCCTGTAGATAGTGTATAATTACACAGACAAATTGTAATCCTGATTAGCCCCAGCAGCCTTTCCAGCCTGTTTACATAATCACATTGAGAGAAAGTCTTCATCAAGGGCTCAGTGGCCAGATTACTGTCTGAGCAGAACCCACCTGATTACCAGCAATTAGTAACTACCTTGTATAGCTGAAAAAAAAAAGCATTTTAATAAAACATGAGAGACAGAAAGAAAATTTGAGAAATATAGTGGGACACACAACAGATGGACCGTTTTGAACAATCTGTTCACTGTCATTAATTGTTCGCTGTCACTCAAACCGTTAGTGTCTGTGCAGAAAATAAGCCATTACCACTGTGTCCTCCACTTATTTCCTCTCACCTTCCTTGATAATAATGCCTGTTTTTATTTTTGCATTTTTCAGACCACCAATATACAATTAAAAAATCCAGACAGAAACTATCTTAACACTACAAATGTAATAAACCATAAACATAATAGAAATTAGCAGCTTTTAACATAATAATCCCACAAATGTAACAAGAGTCACCTGCCACAAATGTAATACCTCATCTTCCCACAGTGTGCTCCTACCCTCCCCATTGTTCTTATAATCAGTATCCAGCCAATATATTTACAGTTGCGGACAAAATTATTAGACCATTCAAAGTCATCAAAAACAATGGTTGTGCAATCAAGTAGTAACTCCTGTGTGTATCATGTGACTAAACAGACAGAAAAGAAAAACATGGAATGCCTAAAAACACTGTTTTTGTCAGTACAACACCATAAATACTGATGTAAAAACATGTGGTTTTTCGTTATTATCAAGAAAACCAAGGAAAATGGATAGATATCAGCTCCAAAATTAAACTACTATGAGATATCTTTGTTGTTATCATTATATTTGTCCAAACAAATGTACCTTTAGTTGTACCAGGCATTAAAATGAACAAGACGTTGAAGAAAATGTAGGGTGGTCTAATGTTTTTTTCCGTGACTGTACATGGTTCAAACATGGGCCTCCATTAACCTTAATAAGAATAAATAAAATCCAGTTCATACTGATGCTCTTATAATAAAACCTTTAGATCATTTTTGTCCATTCTGTTTTATTCCTCCATTTTGTATTTGTAATTAAACAACTATTAATTTGGAATTAGTACTATGTGGTGGAACTGCAACATTTAATTATTCTAAAAAAGGCAAGAAAGATGAATGAATATTCATGCATTCATTTCTTAAATGTACGTGCCCATAAATTATTACATTTATGGGGGTTATTACAATTTTAGAAACTGAAGATTTTTACCGTCCAAAAAAGTAAGAATTATTATGTTTGTGGGAAATGAGGTATTGCATTTGTGGTAGGCAACTGTAATTACATCTGTGGATTATTACATTAAAAGGTGTCAATTTTTATTACATCAGTGGTTTATTACGTTTGTGGGGTTAACCAACTGTTTGTACATTTTTAACAAACTAATCCATTATTATAAAATGTGAAATAACCCGGTATCTCTCTATTTCAAAAACAACTACTGCAAGAGCTGAAAATAAAAAGCCATGAAGCTGGAGCCACAATCTCCTACTCAGTTGTTTTCAGTGTGACTCTGAAAACATCACCAGCCACATCACAACATTCTCCACTGCTTGTATGATAAACGACTGCCAGATTTGTCACAGCTTCAATATTGTGAACTGATTGTTGTTGCATTGTTGAACCAACAACTATACTGTGATTGAAAAAAAAAAGGCCAACACAACTCTTGTACTGAAGAGAAGATAAAGTAAAGCGCTCACTGTCACTGTATAAAGGAATCCAATTTGTATTTGACCCAAGTCTTTTGCTGTGTTTAAAAAGTCCAATCCTTGCAATTTAGTTTCCCAAAATTGTGTTTGTGTCAAGCAGTTCTGTCGAGTTCCCAGAGGATTAGGTGACACAGTTGCAGTGGATGTCCTCAGTTGTTTGGTGGATGGCTGTAATTATGTTTTTTTTTCATCTAACAACTCCATTATTTAATTCCCAAATTCATTCAATTTCATTTTTAAAGAACAGTACCCAGAATTCAACAGGTGACTGCAACAACTTAGACACTGAGGATCAGCACTCTGCACCCACGCACAGAATCCTAGCTTAAATATTTAATTAAACGCTTTATCTTCAATGGAAGACCACAGCAGTGATGAGCAAAACTTCCACAATGTTCAAGGAATTTTAAGCATCATTATCTTAGCGGAAAAAGTGAGTCACAGGCCAGATCTCGGTATCTTTTTCCACTTTGTGCAAACATCGTGCCAACTGTCAGAGCAGAAGAACAACATCTCCTCCATGATTCTTTCCTTCCTGCCCTGCTCTGTATCATTACAGCATCTCCATTTTCCAAGAGAGGACCTAGACCTTCTCCTTTCCTTTCTCTCTACCCAATTCCTGGCTGGCTGGCTCCCTAATAAGTAACAGAACTAGGAGGATTGGCAGTGGCCTCGAGGTTTGACATTGCCACAATGTGGGTGGTGATGAAACAGCACTGTGCCCGACTCTGCTCGACTCGACTTGGCTCATTCTTGGTGGGCGCTGCTACTCTGCATGCTGCACATTTCATCCACCCCCAATAGACAGACATGAGAATTACTCATAGGGTGAACAATCTGCATGTAAATTGATATCTGCGAGTGCCCATACTCAGAGACGTCCATGCATTAAACAAATAAACAGTTACACTAACACAGAATTTACATGGATGAACATATTCTGAAGATTTGCCTGTTTCCTTACAACTGAGAATGAGAATTTTAGACTGTATAGTTTAATCCACATATGTTTGCTTTTAAAATCAACCTGCAGGAGAAGTAAGAAACTGTTGTTTTTTAATGCTTTGTGTTTTTGTGAATGCAGTATTAATCTAACTGGATGGTTGAATGGATGACAACATATGTGTAAATATGGTAAATATGCAACAATTGCTTTGACCAGAAATAACATGAAGCAAATTAGTGTTTATTTTTACTACTACAATTATTATTATTATTATATTATTATTAGTGGGATTCAGAACAGAAGGGATAGACTATGGGATTTTTCTTGCCTCTTACAGAATCATAAAAGTAAGAGAATGCAATCCTTATTGGTCTGATTAAATTTAGCTGATTCATATAAGGGTGGGAGAAAAAAAAAAAAAGATGGAACCAGCGGTTACTTCAGCAGCTAGGGGGAGAGTATTCAAATAAGCAGACCCTGAGAAAGAGCCAGTGGAATACTAACAAGCCCACCTTACACCTGCCTGCACTGGCAAGTCCGATAAACACTAGTCGACAAATTGGTTCCACACTACTAATTGCCAAGGTCCCTTAAATGGTTCTTGCAACATTTCTAGTGAGAGCCAAAAAAAAAAAAAAAAAAGAAAAAAAAATGGCCTGACGCAAATTGTACATAAATACTTGAAAGACACATCCCCGTTGCTTTCACTTAAATGAAATGCAATCTGTGTATACATCCTATAGGAAATCTGCAGTGCATGCACTTGAGCCTCAACAATTCACTAGTTAGCCTACTAAGCAAAGCAGCTCACGTAGGCGATTAGAAGAAGCGTAGGCTACTGCAAGAATATCTATTGAGCGACTCAAAGCCTGCATTGAGCGCTAAACCGGTCAAATGCGTGCCTTAAAACTCCATCCAGTAAACAGTGGTAGCCTATTTGACGCACGTCTGTAACGTTAAAGCTTTGGATCTCTCACACGCACGTACACACGCACAGAGAGAGAGAGAGAGAGAGAGGCACACCATATGAGAAAAAAAAAAAAAAAAAAAAACAGAATTGCTGCAGTGCCTCGTACCTTTCACACAAGTGAGCATCAGTGAAAAGATGAGATTCCAAAAAACAATTCCCGTCCTAATCCTCATCGCTCTGGTTTGAACAAAGTCCCCTCGGCCACATTTAACGCATCTCCTGTTGAAAACGTTCCGTAGTTCAATAGATCCGTCGTAGTATCCGTCTCTGTAAATCCCCTTCATGTTCTCAACTAACACATGTAAAAAGCCTACACTGGGCTTGAAGTAGAATCCCTGTGTGTGTTTTTTTTTTCTCTTCTTCTTCTTCTTCTTCTTCTCCCCCTCTTTCTCAGAGGAGAAACAGGCACAGCCGCCCGCCGCGTTATGTCAGCTGATAGGAGAGAAGAAGTGAGAGAGACTGGATTTTAGGAGGAGAGGACCACAGCAACCTGGACGAGGGCTCAACCATCTCTGCTGAGAGGGGCATCAAGTGTGAGCATCTCTGCTGGTGCGCTCTTGCATCTGCTCTTTAACATCTTTTCCATTCTTTAGCGTCACGGGATGGAGTATAGCCTACAATTTGACTGCTGCCTTTATCGATCAGCAGTTCAACCACACAGTGAGAGGGAGAGAGAGAAAGAGAGAGAGAGAGAGAGAGAGGGAAAAGAGAGAGGGAGGCGGGTGTAGAGAGCGTCCTGTGTAAGTATGATGGGGGCTGCTGTGTGGGTAACAAATCATGAAGTGGTGAGGTGTGGGTGGCAAGGGAGAAGGAGGCGCGTCTTTATGGGAAGAATGTAAATCCCAAGGAAGAAATGAACACTGTTAATGACAGCATGTGGTTTATGTGAGTGCATGTGAGAGGGATGGAGAGGAGAAGGGAGGAGGAGGAGGAGGAGGTGGGGGGTGGGGGGTCGGAAAGGAGGGTGTTAGGTGAGACTCAGCCAAGCAGCATCTCGCCCTGAAAGCTGATGAAAGAAATTCGCCTGGTAGGCAATCCCACCATAACTCTGATTTTCATTTTGGAGATCGAGCGGACCCGTTATTGGGAGTGATGGGGCTGGGCAATTTGCAATGCAAAGACGGGATGATGACGGCGCAAAGTGTAGCTCAGCTGCAGTGGGGCTCTTCTGCCATCTAGCTTCGGAAGAAGAGCCACCGAGTTGTATTTGAAGGGGGAGAAAAAAAAAAAAAAGGAAAAAGGAACGACGGAGTGAGAGGCCGTGATTGCACGAAGAATGAACATCGATATCTCTATAAGTCACCTTTAGATGGGATTTCTGAGGGAGCCTTTGACTCAAGTGTGGATTGGTCTGTGCCCTTTTTCCCTCGATTCCTACAGCTTCTAGAAACCCAGGAGTTGAGGGTGTTATCATGTCAGATCATCCACTTGGAGGAGAGCTCCGGTGTCAGGTGGAGGTTCAATCAATGATGTGCATAATCTGGGTTTTAAATATGATTCAATTAATAACTGCGGTTACAGTGACCTCTGTAGAAATCAATATCACATGTCCGAGTGTTGGCAAGATTTATCAGCTTGGAGTCAGCGGGGTTAGTTCATACCGAAGCCTTAATAAATTAACCCGGAGTCTATGCGAAGAAAAACCCAAAAGGCAGCGCTTTTCAATATGAGAGCTGTCCAAGGTGCTGAAAGTTGGAACGAATGCAACAGCGTCTGGTCTGGACTGCAGGAGGATGAGTCTGGTCCACACTCAGGGCCAAAAGTTTTAGGAATCACACAAATGGATTTTTTATTTCGATGTGATTTTTTTTTCTTATTTTATTACTATTTATTTTATTTTATTAACTCCACGTATAATACTAATTATATATACATGTACAATACTGATCATATACATCTTATTATCTGTACACTGATATACATTAAGAGTTTGCTGTAAACACAATATACATAGAGCAGTTTACATACGCAAATATTCATAGAGGAAATATACATTGAGAAATATTTATATTACTCTATGAAAACTCCTATTGTTCTTCATTGTACCTCAGAAACATGTGGATATTTATTTAAAAAAGAAAAAAAAAGGAAAAAACTTTCCAGAAAATTTTGAAACACAAAACTTGTGTCCTTCACAGGATTTTTGGCCACAAATTGCATCAGCCATTATGACCTGAAGTGGGCCAGATCATTAAAATAAAAACAATAATATGTAAATATGTCATTTCCAAAATTTATTTGTCTAACTTCTATGTTTTAAAGTGAAAAAAAATAAAATTATATTATCAAAATGATTGCATCTACATACTATCCCATAAACAATGTGAAAAACATGAACAACCAATCAATAAATTGAAAATTATCAAGGAAAAAATGTGTAATATTGATAATTTATGTCCCTATTTTGCCTCAGCTTGACATTTTCACTTCAATTCAATTAAATTTTATTTATAAAACCCAGTATCACAACAAGGTTGCCTCACAGGGCTTTAGAGCATTTGGTGAATGTAAAAACTAAATAACAATCAAATCAACAGTCATTGAAGCAGATGGATTAATTTCCCAGGCATCCCCTGTCCTTAGACCCACCCCACCCCCCACTCCCCTGGCAAAGAAAAACTCCAAAACCCAGTGG
>JAPTGZ010000009.1:20259670-20273522 GCA_029814645.1 Fowleria isostigma
GAGTATTTATTTTTCTGGCAACTTTTTACTTTTACTCCCTACATTTTTGCATAAATATCTGTACTTTATACTCCTTATATTCTCAGAATAGACTTGTTACTTTTTCAAATTGAACAGACGTGATAGTACATAAAATACATCACTTAATTCACTGTGGAATTAGAAAAAGGACATTTTTATGATTTTGTCTGGTTAGATAAGTATTGTTTCATTCATAGCAAAAAATTACAGTTTTACTTTTGTACTTTATTAAAATTGAGAAGTTGTACTTTTTTTACTTTTACTAAAGTGAAATAGTTGAATCAGTACTACTTTATAAGACTATTTTTTCAAACAAGTAGCTGTACTTCTACTCAAGTACACAATGCAAGTACTTTTGCCACCTCTGTTTGTAATTCAATTCATTTTTTTAATACCTAGTTACTTTATACTTACACTGTAAATGGGTTGTTGGTTGGGTATTTAGTGTGACCCCTGACCCCATGACAAGAAGAATCCCAAACAGAAACATCTGGCATGTGTTGAATGAAACCTGGCATAAAACATCAGAAAATGTATGAAAAAACTCTCATATTTTCTAAAAAAAAAAAAAAAAAAGAAAAAAAAGAGGGTTAAGACATGTTAGATACAAGGGGAGGTCACATTAAATACTATCTCTTTGGTTTATAGATGTTCTTTTTATAAAACTTTAGTTTTTACTGCTGTACATACTTCACATACTAGTATATCCAGATTGTTTCTTAACCCATACACACCCAGTGCTATTTTTGTGACAGTTCCCAATAGATTTTTTTTCTCAATTTTTAGTTTTTTTTAAGTGATTTATAACCATTTATTTAAATATTACGTTAAGTATTGAAGGACACTTCTCTGTATATACTCTATGTATATTTCTACATACGTAATTCTATGTATTCCTGTATGCATATTCCATGTATATTTCTACGCATGTTCTCTGTATATATTTCTCTATGCATACTTGCTTTGGTACATTTTGTGTATATGGTGTTTTTTTGCAATCTTTCCATGTATATCTGTGTACACATAATGAGATGTATATGAACAGTATTGACTATTGTACATGTATATGTAATTAGTACTGTACATAAAGTGCATAAGCTCAAAATAAACTAATAAACTAAGTAATTTGTAGTCTTAAGTGAAATGAATGCATTTTCCTATATTTAATTCACTGATCATGTAGATGTTCATAAAAGCTCAAATTAAAGGTGGGGGTTTTTATATGAGAAACAGAGAACAAGTAAGAAAAAGTGTCTTATTTAGTAAAATTCTCATTAACTGACTGTGTCCATCCACTGTCTTTTGTCCAACTCCATGGGTTTTACTGGTGAATCAATGTTGTAAAAAAATGACAGCGTTTTCACGGTAACTATGGAGCCTCTGAACATCCAAATGGGTCATATCTGATGACCATAAAAAGACGACAAACTGTATTTTACACCCAATTATTTACACATATCAACAGGATTAGTGGATCAACCGTTATCTAACTTTTCATATCAGTAAATGATTTTGATCTCCAGTGGCTGTTTTGGTCTTTATGGGTTAATAGAGACTGAGAAACACATGTGTGATGATTATAACTTTATCAAATCAACAAATCTAATGTTGCACAAAGACTTTTTCACTGTACTATATGTGCATGAAATCCATTTATCTTAGAAAAAAACCCAAAACTCTTTCCCACTAGCTTTAAATGCCTCCTTATAAATATATTATAAAGACTGGCTCCGAGTGTTTGACGAATAACACGCACGGAACAGGTATTTCCTGTATGAGGACATTTATTAGCCGAAGAACTTTGTAGTATCACACGGAAACGAGCAGCTGCCATCAGAAGGACGTCAGGTTAGGTGTGCGACAATCAACAAAGAACAGGCGAAGGTGAGACTTGTGGACAACAGCGTGTCTTCGTGGAGGTCTCGCTGTCCAGACTAGACTTTGCTGTCCTCCGGGTCCTCAGAGTCTTCACCATCCGTTCAGTTAATCTGCGATGGGAGCATCCAGTTGCCAAGGAGTAGTCTATTTATACTCCAAGGCCACACCCTCTGGTCACCTAGGAGACTGAGACCGAGACAAACATCCAAAAGAGAGAGAGGGAGAGAGATAGAAAGGGGCATGCCCTATGGTCGTTACAATATGTTTGTCTAAAGCTGCAATTTAAAGGCAGTATCTGGTATTTCAAGACATAATGCACATTTTCCTTCTTGTATTTAGATTATACGTTGACCTGGAGTGACTCGAAAACAACAGCGTAATAAACCTTAATTCTCCAATCCCCACAAGAACGAGCAAACAAATTTTTACAAGAGCAAAGGTTGAGTCTTTTTAGTTTTTACAATACACACGGGACAAGAAGTGATGCTTTTGGCTTTGAAATTGCAGGGAAAAATAGAATAAGCTGTGGACAGGGAGGCCGGAGGGATATTTTCAGGGAGCAATTAGAAGCAGTAGGGGAGCGGATGATGTGCAGTCCTTCTTCAGACTTGTTTTCAGTCTTGCAGTGAGAGACAATCTTTCTTCTCTGATGAGAAATTTTCAGAATTATATTTTGTGTGAGGACATTATTTGTGTTGTTGCAGACTTCACAGTTATCCAGCTGGGACTTTTCTGTGGTATAGAAATAGACTAGACATTGATTATAAAATGTGATTAAATGCCATTTTAATGTAATTTAAGGGTGTTGTATTTTTGTTTTACATTTGCCTAATTACCAAATTGTGATAATCAAGACCTGATCTCCACACTCCCACTGTGATTGCCATTTAAAAGGCCAATTAAAATTGTTTTGCTTCATGAATAAATACCTGTGTGCAACACTCTGATATATTTGTTTGGATTTTATCTTCGTCTGGTTCAAAAAGTCAAGAATTGAAAACTTCACAGTACCATCGGAGAGACTGGAAACAGAAAAAGTTCTTTGTGTCAGCGTAACTGAGTCTTAGAGCTATGAGTCAGACCCTGACTTCTGACAGCTGATTTCATTTTCAGGGGGAAGAAAAAAAAAAAAAACTGGTAAGATAAAGAAAATCCATAACAATGGAAATAAAATGTCACATTTATAAGAGCCCACGTAACAATGTTAAAGAGCCAGACGCGGTCATTTAAAGCAGAAGTTTTGGAATATTTAGAACATTTATCCAAATAGAAACTGAGGAGGGCATTTACCATTTTGCACTTGAGAGAAAGTGAGATTTTAGACCAATTATTCATGGCTGTTGGGTCAGTGAAAGGCGTGTCGCAGCATACACAGCCAAGGTTTCATGGATGAATTTGCTGAACTTGACAGTTTCAGCCCTATATTCCAGACGTTGTAGCCCGATGCCTGGAATAAGAAAAAGAAAAAAAGGAAAAAATACACTAATTCACAGTGGAAAAAATCCTGCCTGTGAGCAGCCTCTAAGAACTAAGACAAATCCTGCGCCACGTTTGGGTGTATACGACCTTGCTTTGTTGTTGTAATGGGGATTTTCTTTATTCCATGATCACTCTGGTATAAACTGGTTTTCAGTTTTTTAGCTTTTCTTATGTTTTATTCCAAGAATCCCTCAAATCTCGCAGTAAAAACGATGATAAGTTGTTTCTGCTTAGTGCCTCCTTCTCTTTTGCCTTTTGTATTTATTATTTTTCTGCTGACTGCTGTGTTTTGCCTCATGTCTCTAGTTTCACTCCTTTCTCCAGAGTGATTGTGTCCGCCTGAATAAATGCAACGCCCTAACTCTTTCGCTTCCTTACAAAATTCCCTCCTCATTGCGCCATCCCTGTGAAGAAATGCTGTTTAACAAAAGCCTCCTTCATCTATTTTACAGAAATATCAGTAAAATAAAGTACACCTCACGGCTGGATATTCTGTGTATGATAGATCGAGACTATTTTGCAAAATAAGAAAAAAATGCAAAGTACTCATAATAACATACTGCGTGCTAGTGAGTGTAATTCACAAAGTTGGACAGGTGTTAAAATGTGTACCCTTTGCAAAGCAAGCATCAGCAATAGTGAAAGGATCTGTTTAACTTACACCATGATTTGTGTATTTGGAGTTTGCAGACCCTCACCCCTTTAGATCAAATCCACCACGTTGAATAATTCCACTATACGGGGAATAGACTCACAGAAACACATAGACGATATAAATCAAACCCCTTAACGCATCCTCCATACATTTGGTTTCCTGTCCCTATCATCAGTTGTGTTGAAGTTTCTTGTGGAGTGGATGCACAACTGTGAACAGCTCTTATATAAAAAAGAACAAATTAACAAATTTCCAAACGGAGGTCAGGAGCATATATTAAATATGGAGGATTTAGAAATGAAATGAAAACATGCAGTTTGGAAATGTCCATACAGTATATCACTGTGTGTTGGAAGATGATTGAGGAAGTACTGGACCAGGTAGTGGGGTATTCACTTCCACTGACTCTGGATTTTCTATGTCTTTGCAATCTCCGGGACACTACCATTCTTAAAGAGGATGAATATTTGATTAAAATGCTCTTAATTGCTGCAAAAGAAACCCACTATAACAAGAAAATGGGGGAAGAGAAACAATTCCATCAAAAGACCAGTGGATATCTACATTCTAAGAAATATTTAAAATGAAAAAATTAACTGACTGAGACCGCAAGAGCCACAACTGGACAAAAAGTGGAATACATGGACTATATATCGACACAAAATCAATAGACTGATAGTTTATACCCAGGCACATTATATTCATTATCATTCAACTTGGAACCTTGAAATTGCAGGATATTGCATATATTAAAATATTGGAGGTGATTTTTAATTAAGAGGGTATTATTTCAGAGGTCTTTACCTTTTTTCTAAACTTTATATTATTGAAATTTTACATCAAATACATGTATAACATCATACAGTTGTATCTTCTATATAAAGTCAAAAAGCATATTGGTGAACACCTTAATAGGAGGAGTTTTTTTTGTTTTTATGTAAAGTGAGGACAACTGTGAAGTCTAGATGGTTTTGGGTTTGTGGGTGTGAAGTTGTGGGATGGACATGATGAACTTAGTGGTCCACTTCTCTGACTATGCCTAAAAATGCCTTAAATATAAAATTATTCAGGAATATTAAGTTGAAATGGTAAATATAAATTCTGAAGAATTCAAAGAAAAATTTCTGTCACTGTTGTGTTCTGCAAATGTTATTCCACATGTTGTCGCCCTCTAGTGGTGGTGTGGACGCTTCTATACATTAATATGACAGAAAGTGATGCAACGGTGTCATAATCTCTCTGCTGCTGTTCTTGCCTTTGTTCTGTGTCCAGCATCTTCTGTATGTTTCTCATAATTACAAGTTTATGTTATTAAGTAATGAGCATCTTTATTTTCAGGAATGTGCACAGTTTAATGGCTTTTCAGTTGGGCAGTGTTAGCTTGGCTAACTTAGCTACATGGAATTGTAGCCTTAGCCTTTCTTTAGTTATTTTAAATGAGCTTTAAACTTTATGGATCTTTAAACTTTATGGAGAGTAATGTAAGATGTATCCCTCTTTTTTTGCAGTTTTACCTCTTTCTATCTATAAATCATCAGTCTAATCCAGTGTTTCTTAACCCTGGTCCTCGAGGCCCAGTGTCCTGCATGTTTTTGGATATTTCCCTCTTACACACACCTGCTTCAATTAAGGATCAGCTCATCATCCAGCTCTGCAGAAGCTTGATAATGACCGTCAGGTGTGCTGAAAGAGGGAAACATCTAAAACATGCAGGACACTGGGCCTCGAGGACCAGGGTTAAGAAACACTGGTCTAATCTATATCTTGTTGATTGGGAAGGAGTTTAGCTGCCAGTCAAATCACACAGTGTGACAGAGGACAGAACAGTCACTTTTGACAGTCAATAAAATTGATCTAATGCAATACAATATAATATATTTTTGTTGTTGTTCTTTTGTTATAATGAGAATGCTCAATGCTGTACACATTTAAGCTAATGGAAGTAGTGGATCAGGGGGAAAGGACAGATAGAAAATAACCCTTTAACCAATATAAACCATTTAAAAAAAAACAAAAAAAAAAGCATGCAGTTCTGGATTGACACAAAATTCATCATGTTGATAGACTTTGCCATGCAGTATGTGTTTGTCCCTTTCCAGAGCAATAACTGCCTTAAATCTGTAATTAATGTTTAAAAGGATTCTCATTAGCTGCCAACACGGTGACAGGCTAATCTTCCTGGGGTCCACACAAAAGTACATTACAAAACACAGAACATAATAACAATACATGATATACATGACAGTCACAATTCACATGATTAACAATGCAGTCTGAAAAGCAATAACCATTATAAACATCATTAAAAACATAAATCATCATCAGAAAATTTGAGCTTTGTTATAATATTCATGACTTGTATCCATCAAAGAAAACAATATTTCACTCCCCTCCATACAGCACTTGCTCAGATATTTAAGTAGTGCCTTCTCGGGTGAAACTTCAAAGATGATTTACCTCAGTTTATGTATGTTCAAGGGACAATGATTCTAATAACTGATGGTATGATTAAATAACTGTCCTATTTAAAGCACTTGATTTTGGATGTGGCCTCATAATCCTTATAGGTTACTGAGCAAATATTCCATAATTACACCTCAGGATGTTCATTTATGTGGCCTGAGAGGAAACAAGAACTCCTGGGAAATCTGTCTCTATGCCATGATAAAACTAAACACTTGAATTTTCAGGCAAGTATGAGGGTTAAATCCATGACTGCCAATTGTAATAATTACCGATTACTGGTCAGATTCAGTCAGACATGACTCTACTGGTCTGTTCCATGTCTCAGAGGCTTGGAAAGGTGTCTTCTCTCACCCACAATGGCATGAAAGTGTGTCAGGTTGAGTATTTTCAGACTCCGGTGTTTCTTCCTGCTAGTTTTGGCTCTTGCAAATTTCCAGGAAAATTACTAAAAATGTCAAAAAAGTGCTATATCTCTCAATGCTGAAGAATCCTTTAAAAAAATTTGAGAATCCTGATCTGGATCCAGATCTGGACCATCTTCTAGGACAGTGGTTCCAATCTTTTTCTGTGGAGTCTCCCTTTTGGTGGACAAAAAATCTCCAGGCTGCCCTAAACCTCAACAACATTGTAACAGTGGTAAAATTATAACTTTTATTGAAAGAAACATCAATATCATAACAATAGTTTTTGCTTTTCCTTAAATAATTTGTTGTGCAAATTAAAAATAACTTGGATTTTTGCTTGAATAATACAAATAAACTCAACCAGACTGTTCCCTGAGATAATATCTATAAAAATAAAAAATAGATGTAAGATAATTGTACATTTCCTATGACAATAAAGTTAAGTTTTTAGAACAAGAAAACAATTTTGGTAACAAAGAATGAGCCTGTTTACATTGCACATCTCAGAACATTGATGTGCAAACTCTGCATGCTCAAACCTGAAGAAAAAAAAACACCCAAGAGTGATCCCATGCCCCCCTGGCAAGCCTTTACGCTCCCCCAGGGGAGCCCACCCCACAGTTTGAGAACC
Source organism: Fowleria isostigma (assembly GCA_029814645.1). Classification (NCBI taxonomy): domain Eukaryota; kingdom Metazoa; phylum Chordata; class Actinopteri; order Kurtiformes; family Apogonidae; genus Fowleria; species Fowleria isostigma. The sequence continues at coordinate 20,267,205 of JAPTGZ010000009.1, forward strand.
ACTGTTCTAAGAGGATTTTCAAACTTTCATAAACTAACAGGGATATCTGTCTAACCAAATATCATCTTACTAAGGAAATTTTTCTTTTAAATTCTGCCCACACAACGATGCAAAAATGACCACAAACCAATACAAATGCTCAGATAAACCCTTGTTTCTGTTGGACTTAAAACATTTGACACCCTGTGGATAGTGAACGTAGCAACACAGAGGCTGTAATCTGTCATGAAGATAAGCAGCAGAATGTGGCTGATTATTAGTGCAGCTAACCTTGGCAATTTAGTCACATATTTATCGCATTGTCCATGTTTATATCCTACATTAAATATCACACTAAGAGTTCACCAGGGGAAGTAGCCAAGATGCATTTTTTTATGCCATCTTCAGGATATTGTAGTTTTACCACGGATAACCTATATAAGATCCATTTTCCACTGAGGTCCAGGAAAAGTGGTTAAGAAAAGTATATAGGAGGAATTCTTTGGGCTTTAATCCCCCTTTACACATGGGTAGCAATTGTTGATAGATCACTGAGCGATGAAAAAAATGGCCAGATCTCTCACCATCTTGCAATGAGTGCCCATTGATCATTAAGATCTCTCAATGATCTTCCAGTGACCTCCACGGTCACCATGGTCTTCTTAAAGTTTTGACTTGGTCCAACACAATCTCTCAACAATTGCCAAGGGAAGCGATCTCTTAAAGAACGCTCAAGGAGGCCTAGACGATCTCCCAATGATCCCCTAGCAATCTTTCAATAAATGCCAAATTTTTCCACCCTGAAGTTAGAGATGGTTGAGAGATCAGTGAGGGAATGGGCACAACTATTTCGATGACCTCCCCCACCTGACCCAACTGACCAGACAGTTTAAAGTAGGGGCCAAAGGCACAACAAGTGCACAGGATCTCCCAAAGATTTACACAGAAATTACTTTTCGAGGATTAGGAGATTATTGAGTGATGAGGCCAATTTTTGATCGCTCAATGGTCACCCAACAATCGCTGCGCTGTGTAAAGGGGTCCTAACCTGAAGTGTTGGATGAGGTTGTTGAAACGTTTTCTTTACATGATGTGAATTTATCCATAACACTGGTGTGATCCACCTCAATCTCCTACAGGTCATACAGATTTATACACCAGCATTTTCATGTTTCAGGTGCAACTTCAATACACAAATAACAGATAAGCACAAAATGGAGTGTGACACCATCATTTTCCAATCAATTGTCACAAACTGCAGTTCATAAAAATAATATCATTGGGAAGATCTCATTTTTGTGATCGAAAACACAGTGTACAAGTAAACAAAATAGCTTAGAGGAAAATATGCAATTTGTAAAATATCTGCTTTAGTACAAGATGGAGCAGGAGATACAGGAAAAAAAAACACATGAGGATTATTTTCAGTTGTAAACGTTCCAGACTTTCTGAGTTACAGATGTAGATAGACCTGAATAGAATTCCATCTTGGCTGTGAGGTTAATAAGGTGCAAAGTACATTTCATCACACTGACATGAGAATGAGACATGAAAATACATATTACAATTTATTATGTAGACACAGGCACTGCATTTCTGAGACAAAACAGAAACATTTTTCACCCTCTGTTAGGGCTGCACAATATTGGGATAAACTGACATTGTGATTTTTTTAAACCCTGCAATATATATTATAATTTTCTTCTTCGTTTTCAGTGATTTTCTTCTTCATTTGCTGTGATTTTCTTCTTTGTTTTTGGGTATTTTCTTCTTTGTTTTGGGGTATTTTCTTTGTAATTGGTGATTTTCTTCATTTCTGTTAGTTTCTTCTTTGTTTTTGGTGATTTTATCTCAATCATTACTCATTTTCAGTGTTGTTATCAGCAACTGTGTCAGGTACCTTTGAAATTAGATGAGAACACATTAGGTTCATTTACCTCTTACATTGTGGGACCTGCAATGTGACTATTGTACACACATACATTGCGATGACAATGCTTAAATTATATATTGTGCAGCTCTACTCTCTATCACAGTACACAATTGTGCGGAACCAATAATGAATTAAAGAAGTAAATTAACAATATTTACATAAGATTTCTGTTGGATGAGATGTAAAACATAAAACATTATTCTAATGACATCAAATGTATATGGTGCAGTATAAATAGCTAAAAAACAACACCTTAGAATAGTACATGTGTCAGAGGGGAAGTATTTCAGAGTACAATAATGGAAAAAAATATTGTGGTCTGTAATAAACAGAAAAAGAGCCTTGAGATGGATGCCATTAGTCAGTGATGGATAAGCTTCATTCAACACATTTGCTGTGGTGCAGTGAAATGATACCAACTCAAATGTTTTATCAAGTTCATTCTGAACAGCTGTGACTAGAGCAGCAAGCTGTAATGTTTTGGTGGGAAACAGCAGGCAGGTTGAGGATGGTTCTGTGCAGTTTGAGCAAGAGTCTTGATTGAGGTTAGATTTCCCCTCGACTAAACTTAACATCGCTATTTTAGAGGCAGCGGGCACCTCTCCTGTCTGCAAAGATTTGTGGATGCACGCCGAGATGAACTGAGACACGATGAGTGACGGGATTTAAAAGAGAGGTGTAGGTATCGAACGATGGGGGGACAAATGGTGCGGCTTGAATTAGATCCGACGGCCTGCAGAGCCCAGACTGTGACCTCAGAGAAGGGTGGAAGCGGAGGTGCCATTTATAGATGGTACATCCGTGTTTACTTAAATTTTACAATACATAATGCAGGAGCGGTGAACCTTGATTCTTCCAACTCTTTTTTTTAACCGGGAGGAGGTTTTGGGCTGTTTTGATGACTGTAATTTCAATAGATTTATCAGAAAAAGAAAACAACAACAGCTTTTTCTGCCTCAAGTGCATCCAAACAGCACCAAGGACAGTCAGGAAGGCACATACGGCTTAACAATCACTAAAAGGATGAACTAAGGTGCATTCATTGCATTCCAGTATACTGTACACCAGTGACGTGCACAGACTCTTTGAAGGGCAGGGGAGAAAAGAAAAAAAAGGGCACTTTTGAATGCATTTTGACTCCCAAGAGGACACTTAAGCACATATTTTGGCTCCCAAAAGGGCAGATTAGCAGGAGTTTTGGCTCCCCAGAGGGCATTTAAGCATGCATCTTGACTCCCAAGAGGACACTTTAGCACATATTTTGGCTCCCAAGAGGGCACATTAACACGTTTTGGCTCCCAAGAGGACACTTTAGCATGTGTTTTGGTCCCAAAAGGGCCCTTAAGCATGTGTTTTGTCTCCCAAGAGGATACATTAGCACATGTTTTGGCTCCCAAGAGGACACTTTAGCATGCATTTTGACTCCCAAGATGGCACTTTAGCACATGTTTTGGTTCCAAAGAAGACACTTTAGCATGCATTTTGACTCCCAAAAGAGCACTTTAGTGTGTGTTTTGGCTACTGAAAGGACACTTTAGCATACAACAACAATTGGTCCCCTCCTGTGCACACCACTGTGCACAGTATAGTGGAATATTAACATACAGCAATAGACAGGCCAATACTTTGTGTGCCTTATTTTGCAACAAGAATGTGCTGTAGTCAGTGGTGAGAGAGAAATTATTCTTTTATGCTATTTGAATCATGCTATGAAACATGTTTGTCACGTTAAAAGATAATGTTGCATATCAAGAAAGTCACATATTGTTGTAAAATGAAGATTTGACCTCTTTTAATACCCTTTCACTTGTTGTGGATGGTGAAACATGGGGAGGTGATGGCCCTTTTGGTGAACTGAATATCGCACAAGATGACAGATGCAGTTCACTGAGCCATTTCACATGAAATTAAATGAAGCTTTGCTACCGCTGAGACAAACCTTTTTGCAAAATTATCTTTTAAACCGACAAACATGTTATGTGTACATGATGGCAGAACTCAAAAGCATCAAGAACTGATTTATCTCTTGCCTGCATGGTGGGCCTCTGGAAGGGGTGGGACTCTGTAAATAAAGGATGAATGAATATTTTTTTTTAAAATACTGTATGTTTATCCCACAAATATACAAACTAGGAATACACTATAACCCGATAGGACTATAATGTAACTAGATTCACCCTTTCTTGTCCTTGTTTAGCACTTATCATTGGAGAGTTATGCAGGGCTGCTTCTGCTCCCACAAGTGAAAGGTCACAGGTTCATCGCAGGACTGACACATAGACACAGCCTTTCACTCTCCTACTCATGCCTACAGGCAATTTAGAGTCACCAATTAACCTGTTCACCCGTCATGTCTTTGAACGGAAGAAGGAAGCCAGAGCACTTGGTTAAAACCCATGCAGACATGTAGAGAACATGCAAACGTCATACTTAATGAACCAAAGTATATGCGCATATGTTGGAATAATGGCCGTGCAAGTTGTAAACATGTAAATTATGAGCAGTGTGAGAGTACATAGTGAATGCAGAATGTGACAGCCATCCATTCATTTAATCCTTAACAGAGTCACAGGGGATGGACCCTGTCCCAGCTGACGCTGGGTCATCAGTTCACTACAGACAAACAACCATCCGTCCGTCCATCCATCCTCACATCCACACCGAAGGGCAGCTTACAGCTGCCAATTATCTGTATGTCTTTGGATGGGACACACACACACACACACACACACACACATCCACACACAGAGGGGTTGGACCACAACCTGCTTTTGACCCCCCCCTTACTCTACATTAGTCTTTCTCAAATGGGGGTACATGTACCCCCAGGGGTACTTGGAAGAAGCCCAGGAACACTTAAATTTTTTTGGCGAAAGATACATTAAATAAGTCATCACATACCCAAAACAAAATAAGTAAAAACAATGCAATGAAATATAAAACACAAAAAATACATTCATATAATAGTTTTATTGTCAATCATCTTGTTTAAGCTTTGGTAACTTTTGAAAAACATTTGTGATGAATCAGTTTGAGTATTCAGTAATTATTTTTTTGTTGATGAAAGGTTCATTTATTCATTAATGACTAATTTAATTTTCTTATCAATGAAAGAGGGCACTTTTCAATTTATATTCCACATAAAATTTACTTATAAAGAGTTGTATGGAAGTGGGTTAGGGGCACTGGAAAAAAAACTTTAAAAAATAAGGTCTAATTTATTAAAATGATTATTATTATTATGAGAAAGATCTCAGAAATCTCACTTCAATCTTGAAGTTCTGACTTTTTTTTAAACAGAATTCTGACTTTAATTGTGGAATTCTGACTTTTATTTTTTAAAATATATATATTTGAATTATTGTTCTGACAAAAAAGTCAGAATTCTGAGATTAAAGTAAGAAATCTGACTTTTCTCAAGATAATAATATACTCCACTGTAAAAGGTTTGAGAACCACTGCTCTACAACATGGGGTAAGATGTAAATAGAACAACAACTTACACAAAAACAACCAATAGAAGATCATTCACAATACAGTATTAAGAAAAAAGTAAATGATAAAAGAGACAAAAAAAAGAACAAAGGGGGGAGGAAAAGAGGAATAAATGGAAGGAAAAAGAAAATAATTGACTAAATGTTGTTATAACATTATTGTCTATGTACATACTAATGGTCAAACAAACATACATATGCATATACATCCACATGCACGTCTTGTATACATTACTTTTATGTCTACTGCTGCATATTCACAGTCATGCACAATTCATGTAGTACATGTATATGTGTAAATGTGCATTTATTGTAATACAATGCACTACTAATTCAATTGCTTTTAGTTGCTTGTTTTACATAAAATTAAAAAATAATAATCATTACAACGAGGAATATTCTCCCCTTGGGTTGTTTACTCTTCACTATTGTGTTTGCTGTACACATTCTGTTTAATTTTTGCAGTGCCATTTCCTGTTTCTGCTTCATCTCCTATATTTTTAATTTATTACCACTTTTCATTATTTCATTATGACAGTATGGAACATGATTGCTGTGAGTCAACAGTATTAACCACTAACCAAAAACTGATCCACCATGCAGTATATCTGTGCACGTACAAGCCTTTATAGATTTAGATTTGACCTAGAAATCAAAAAATAAACATTCAAAACCATAAATATTTTAACATCTGTAATAAATGAAAACCCCAATTAAATGTGCCTTGTTGACTCACGGAATTTCTTGTGACTCAGAACACATTTGCACCTATTTTAAGTGTGAATTTATTCCATATGTTACATAATATACATATTATTTTAGTGCCATCGGTACAGCGTCTGCAGTGATGCGGTCGTTGTATCGGTCTGTCGTGGTGAAGAAGGAGCTGAGCCGAGAGGCGAAGCTCTCGAT
>JAPTGZ010000009.1:20295790-20310223 GCA_029814645.1 Fowleria isostigma
AAATGTCCAGGGTGTACCCCGCCTTCACCCTTCAGTAGCTGGGATAGGCTCCATGCGACCCCTGTGACCCTAATGAGAATAAACCGGGTTCAGAAAATGAATGAATGAATATTATTATTATATATAATTATAAATAGATGAATTTAAAAAGCATGCATCATTGAGGAAATAAAAAAATAAATATAAAAGTATGGAAATAACAATATAAAATAGAAGAATTTAATTGATTATTCATTTATGTATTTATTTGTGCATTTATTTATTTCTTAAAGTATTTATTTAATCATTTGTTTATTTATTTTTGTATTTATTTATTTATTCATTTATACTTATGTCATTTTTTGTCCTTCATACGTGTGTGATGGTGTCACATGTATACCGCATTGTTTTGGTTCAGAACGTAGCCAACATGGCATCAAGGCAGAAACGCTTCAAACGCTTCATCTCCCATGTCCCTTAAGGGGCTCCATAAAATGTTGTTGGCAGTACAGTGTAAACCATTTTGCTAAAACAAAATTCTTCCTTGTCTACTTAATTTGGTGAGATACCCCCCCAATTTCCACTTTCGTCACATTTATGTACCCCCTTAACATTCCCGATTGCTACCTCATATGTGACAGTCTGGAACTGGGTTCGGTTTCATTTGTTATTATCATTTGTGCATTCTGTATATGTTATATTTTCTGTGCAGAGATAGAAATATAAAATACAGTTAGTGCAAATAAACCTGTTTGTACTCTTTCATTCCCTCATCCAATTAGAACTGATAAGAGAATCGATAAGGAATCGGACTGATGAGCAAAAATGATAATGGAATCAGAATCATTATATCCTTATCATTTCCCATACCTATCAGCATGCCACAATTGTTTCAACCTTTTTTGCATGATTCATTCAAAGACTCTTGAACAGACATACATTGCAATCAATATGACATAAACCTGTAACAATGCAGAAGGCAGCATACAATCATATAGAATTCTTTGCATGAAGGTGGCAGGAAGAATGAGAAATTGATTTTGGAATATGCAAACGTGACTAGATGATGTAGATGCTGAAAAAGGAGATTTGAGATATTCAATTCTGATCTGGGAAATGCACCAAAATGACTGGAAAAAACTGCAAAAATATATAAATATGCAAATATCCTGTATATAGGTGCATTGAGCATGATTTAGTGACATTTAGAGATGAATTGCCTCTGACTCCACTTGCTCACCTTCCAAGTGTGTAGGCGAACGTACCGAGGAATTAAAAACCCCATAAATGTAAAAATCACTGGCTGGAGTCAGTGTTTGGTTTGTCTTTTTTGTGCTACTACAGATAAATAGTAGATGGACGATGACCTGCTCCCCCTGTAGGGGCAAACGGCTCATTTAAATCAACAAAAACACAATGACTCCTATTTTCTATAGTAAGTGTTAGGAGGGTTACTTTTGAAATGTATTCCTTCACAGATTACAGAATACAAGCCCAAAAAAGTAATCTGTACTGTAATGGTGCTGATCCACTGGCAAAGAACGTGCCACCTCTATTTATTTCTATGGGAATGTGCCTGCCCGTGTGAAGGCGCTCCTGCAAAGCATTGTGAGAACGTGTTGAAATTGACGGGGCGGTCGCGTGTTGAGCAGAGCCCAACTTTTTGCAAATGAGTGCGCCTAAGATGATGCGAGTATCCAACAGCAGAGCAACACCTGGGCGGTCCATCTGAAGCAGAACGGCCGCACGCTGATGGAGTCCTACAGGGAATACGTAACAAGGCATGGAAAAAAAGAGTCTGAAGTTGTTGCTGTCGATAGTAAGTGATGACACCAATACATTCACAAAAATAAAGTTTGTAAGTGGTTATGTGGGAAAAAAGAAAGAGCCAAGTCACGCCCATCCACAAACAGGACACTCCCACAATGTGCTCTTGCGGTGGGCTATGACACGCCAGGGCACAATTCGGGTTCTTTGCTAGTGGATCAGCAGCATAATCCGTTACAAAACTCAATCCAAGTATCACGATCTGATTACTTGGGTGACTTTCACTTTTTTTTTTTTTTATTTTAATACCATAGGAATGTAGTAAATCACACCATGTTTATTCCGTTGTAAATGTTACTAGTACAACGTAAAGTAACTTGTTGGTGTTTTGTCTGGTTATAGAAAAAAGTCCCAATATTCAAATATTCACATCTGTATTTTTCTTGTTGTACTACATAGTAATGTGTACAGATTCTACATGTCTATTTTTATATGTATAATTCCATATGCATAATCACTATGTATATTTCTCTATGCATACTTGCTCATGTAAATTTCTGTGTATACTGTGTACAGCAAACTTTCCATGTGTATCTGCATACACATAGTGAGATGTATAGGAACAGTATTGAATATTGTACATGTGTATGTAATTGCTGCTGTACATAGAGTGCATAAGCTCAAAATAAACTAATAAACTTAACTAAACACTAATCAGCAGAATATTTACATCACATACTGTATCAAGGGATGATGGGAAATGTGTAGGAAAACTGGATTTGTGAAATGATAGAAAATAGCAGAAAGTAATCCATCGATCCAACTGTATTCTGATTCCCATGTTTTAAAATTGTAACTGTAAGGGAATGTACTCATATATTGTATTCTAATTACATGATCTTGTTACATGTATTCTGTTACTGTTACTGTCTATAGTAATGAACATATAATTATGAACAGTGGCTCCTATCTGTGGAGATAGATCCTACTAAATCTTACATCTCAGTCATTAAACTTTAATAGATTTTAATGGTAGGGGGATTAAATGCATGACTGACAGCTGTAATTACCAATCTCTGATCAGATATAGTCAATCACTACTAACTGTTCTGCTCTGTGTTTCCTCTTCTTTGACTGTTTAGATGTAGTCTTTCGGTTTGTACTGACAGGATGGAGCTAAAGTGTATTTTTTTTCTCTCCTTGATTTCAGTCCCTGCAGCTTTAATGAATATACTGAATCTGAATAATTTGGTAATGATCTCCTGCTGTTTTGTAGAGGTCAGCTTCATAACCTCCAATATATCTAGTAATTTCTTCATAAGAGGTCTTTTTATTCCATGGGTTATTTAGACTTTCCATTTCCTCCACTGGTGAATTTCCGCAGACACTTTCCTGTTTAGACCGGTCTACCCGTATGATCCACTAAGTCGAGCCCTGCTGGTGCGATGTCGTGCCCTGACCCGCGCAAACATGCAACTACTGACGCATATCTCCATCTGGGTGATAGCACCATTCATGACAGCTCGACTCCATCCTCCAATAAGGAGCAATCAGGCTGAATCTCAGTCCTGGCCGACTGTCTGTGGAGTCTCATCATTGTGTCAATGGACTGTGCTGCTCCCACATGATTACAGGTGTGACCTTAGCCATCGCAGCACGTCTCCACCAGGGACAAGTATGAGGCAGTTATCGACTTTCCTCTTCCAAATCATAATTGCATGATTCAGCAATGTCCTCAAGTGCAAACCCAGCGAGCTGTGTGGCAATGAATATTTTCAGGGTCTTCTTAGCGAGAGTATGATAGTCTCACAGCAGGGGTAATGTCATCACTGAGCTAAAGCATTTGATTAAACCCAGAATACGTCCAATTTGCTATTGACTCCTCTCACTTAAAGCACTTCAGATACTGACTTGCAAACAACATCGGGGCATCTGAGCATCAAATTATTCCGCCTGAGCGCAAGAGATGAGAAATATTGTTAAAAATAACGCATTCGACACTTGCATAAAAGCATAACTTGTGAGAATGATGAAATCCAGTGAAATCTATATCATCACAGAACAGCATTTTCACGGTTACATGTAAAAATACCAGGCCAATAGTCTTCAGATGTTTGAGACTATAACTCATGTTTGAAGTTGGTGACATTTGGACAGATTTTCTTTTACAAAAGGTCTCATTAGTGAGGTCATTTACTACCGACTGGTGCATACAACGTGGGTACAGCCTGGGATTTCTCCAAACTTACAACTGTCTCAGACACTCCGACGAGACCTAACTTGATATAAACACAGCCTGAGGAGTAACGAATGCATGCTTAGTCATTGCTTGTTGACCTAACGCCTTACGATAAAAACACAGACTACCAAACTTGACATTGCTTTAAGGCAGGGCATTCAAAGGGTGATCTTATGCTGGGACTCACATATTCATGAGTGTGTAATAACATTCTGGTGGATGTATTCTAGAGCTGCACAATATATCGTTTGAGCATCATCATTGCAATGTCCGTGTGCACAATAGTCACATCCATCGCAGGTCCTGCAATGTAGGAGGTAAATGAAAATGTGTTGTCATCTAATTTAAGGGTACCTGACACACACTGCACACAGCAATCCACTAATCAAAAGATTCAGTTTGCTGAAGCAGACCACGCCCCTGCACATGGAGTGAGTTGCTGGTAACAACATTGAAAAATGAGCAACGAACAAGAGAAAATCACTGAAAATGAGGAAGAAAATTTTTAAAAATGAGGAAGAAAATCACAGAAAATAAGGATGAAAATGAAACAGAAACAAAGAACCAAAAATAAAGAAGAAAATTACTGAAAACAAAAAAGAAAATCTCAGAAAACAAACCAAAAAAATCACCAAAACAAACCAGAAAATTACAGAAACAAACCAGAAAATCGCCAAAAACAAACTAGAAAATGACAGAAAACAAATGAGAAAATTGCCAAAAGCAAATAAGAAAATCACAGAAAACAAACCAGAAAATCACCAAAAACAAAGAAAAAAAATCACCAAAAATAAACCAAAAAATCCCCAAAAACAAACACGAAAATCACAGAAAATAAACCAGAAAATCACCAAAAACGAAGAAGAAAATCGCAATATATATCACAGGGTTAAAAAAAAATCACAACATCAGTTTTTTTCCAATATCATGCAGCCCTAATGTATTCATATATGTAAAACGAGAGCTTTTGAAAGGAGCTGCCTTGTGAATGTTGGCATCCCCTTCATGCATGTCACTGGTGTGAGTTTAAGGGCATTCTCATTTCCACCTTTCACATGGAAATGGGAGCCCGACTGTACTTAGAGGCAAGAAGTTTTAGAAAAAGCCACAAAAGGTCTGCCAAATGGCAAGAGGTCTTTATTATTCACTAAGCCTCCATGTGCTGTGTTATATCCCAACAATGCCCCAATGACAGTAAGCTGCTACAGCATTAAGAGCAACAACACCAGCTGATAAATATTTCATCCAGAAGTCAATATTTCTACACAACCAAAGAAAAACAAACTTGTTTAAAGACATTGTTAACCCAGAGCCAGGCGATTACAGGCGACAGGTCTTTTAAAGCAAAATATGCTAATTTATTCCTGTGGCACGGACGGGAGTAAAAGGTAGGTAACATACTGAGGGCTGCTGGTGTCTTGTGGTGATCAAAGCGTTACACAGACGGGGAGCATCTCTCCCCTATGGGCCCAGTAAATTCACCATAACTGGTCGTGCATATGCAATCAGCCCAAGCCAGTCCCATTTAGAGCCTTTTATTGAACGTTTTATAGGAAAAATGCCCGTTCAACCCAAACCCAGGCAGAGTCTGGCGAATGTAAAGAAAAGTTGGTCTTTTCTTCAGGAGTTTGATCTTTTCAGAGAGACATGGTCTGACTTTTGGTCAGTTCTGTTAATACAGTCCAGCAATGTCCAGGATATTACAAGAGAGCACTAAAATGAAAAAGCACTCTGATTTATCACTGTTCATTAGTGAGAAGTGCTGCATGTGTAATTGAGATTTAACAAACCTCCCAGGGGTCTCTGTAGTGCAGACCAAACTAAAGGTATTCTTCTTACAGAGCTTCCTCAAATTTAATTTAAAAAAAGATGTTAAACCACTGCTCCTGAGTGATTGTAATTTTCATGCATACAATTCTAAGCATGGTAAATTGGGGAATTTTATTTGTACAGAATATTTAAGTTTAATAGTTTATTTCGAGCTTATACATTCTGGGCCAAATTTACTAAAGGTTTGCATCTATCAAAACATGTGCAAAACTCATTTCACACACAAGAAAAAGTACAATCTGATTTACTATCAGTGCGCAATAAGGTTGCATCTCCATAAGTACCGCAACTCTTTCTCTCTCAAAACTCCTGGCAACTTTCCATATCCTTGCATCTGGATCATTATTGAGGACTGTTTCCATTAGCAGGGCGGCATGGTGGTGCAGTGGTTAGCGCTCATGCCTCACAGCAAGAAGGTCCTGGGTTCGATCCCAGCACCATCCACGGTGGGACCTTTCTGTGTGGAGTTTGCATGTTCTCCCCGTGTCTGTGTGGGTTTTCTCCGAGTACTCCGGTTTCCTCCCACCATCCAAAGACATGCACTGATAGGTTAATTGGTAATTAAACACAGCAGATTACAGACACCAAAATTGATGGTTTAAAAAAAAGTAAGTGATGTAAACAAAAGTAAATGAGAGCAAAAAATGTACAGAATGTACTTGTGTGCTGCTTGTTTATATTTTCTATATTTGTTGTAATTGCAGTTACAAATAATCTTTGAAATTTGGAGTTTGCCACTTGTTAAGCTCCTTGAGGCAACCACCCATCACAATTTTTAACCAAGATGTGTTTTACTATGTGAAAACAAAATAAATAAGTAAAAAATAAATAAATAAAAAAGGTAGCAGCCCAAAGAGCAAACACACAGCTTAAATAAAAAAAAACTATATAATTAAAATTATCTAATATAATATGACAGAGATACATAATATTCATCATACTGCCTCTCTTCCAATGTCAAAACTCATCTTTTTAAAATTAGATATATATTTCAATGGCATAATTTATCTCTGTTATTTATTTTCTTGTACCATTAATAATGTTGTTACTTTTTCCTTCTTATTTTCTAGCCTTGTAATTTGCATATCCTATTTACTGTGGTAAATTATTCTTGCACATACCTTTCATTATTGTTGTTTTTAACTATACCCTGTAAAATATCCTCAATTATTCTGAAAGGCATCCATGAATAAAATGTCCTATTATAATTATTTATTATTACACTGGCCTTCATAAAAGAACATTTTTATTTCTTCATTCAGTTACATCTAAGGCACTTCTTTTTAGCTCAATAGCCTCTGCATGATTTTCATACTATGCACAAATGTGTCATGAATGCAAGTATATTTCTGAATTTCATGAAATTTTCGATCTTAAATTGCTTCAATACAATGAAATATAGAATTTAGGGAGAAATGTAGTTAGAATTACAGCAATCTACATTCAACAGATCTAGAACATAGACTGAAAGATTGTGTTGGAAATGGAAAATAAGTGGTTCCAGGCACAACAAACCCCGCCTATTGCACATAATGTAGTTTATTTTAGCATCAATCCAGCTGATGTCATTATGTATACGCATACGGTGATGTCAGTATATCAGTTGCCTCTATATATATTTTAATTGATTGTTGGCATCAGAGAATCTGGGGCAACTACACTTCCTCTAAATTCCAAATTGCCTGGTGTACCGCAGGGTTCAGTTTTAGGTCTTTTTTTGATTTATATGCTCCCGCTAGGCTAGATCATTATGCGCCATAAGATCTCTTTCCTTTGTTATGCGGATGACACACAGATATACCTGCCCCTGAGACCGCATGACCCCAGAAGTCTTGCTGCGGTGTCTGACTGCCTCTAAAAACTGTTGGATGGCCCAGAATTTCCTACAACTCAGTAACTCCAAATCTGAAGTGATTCTGTTTAACCCTCCAAACCCCCACCACCTCCATCAATAAAAGCCTTGGCCCTCTCTCCACCAACATCACACCCACCGCCAGAAACCTGGGAGTAATATTTGACTGAGAACTCACCTTCCAATCCCATATCAATAAAACCATCCAGTCCTGCTTTCTCCATCTACGAACTATTTCAAGAATAAAACCGATGCTCCCTCACTCCGCCCTGGAAACAGCTATTCGCTCATTCATATTCTCCAGACTCGATTACCGCAATTTCTTCTGTCAGGAATTACCCATAAGTCACTGTCCCGCCTCCAACTGGTCCAGAACGCAACAGCTAGGCTTCTCACTGGTTTTAACAGACAACATCACATCACCCCCATCCTCACTTCCTTAAACTGGCTTCCTGTGTGTTTTAGAATTGATTTTAAGATTTTACTGATTACTTTTAAAGCCCCAATGGGCCGTTGCCCCTAGCTATATATTCGACATGCTTGTCGCCTATGAGCCAGGACGCAGCCTTAGATCCTCAGGAAGGGGGCTCCTGGCTGTTCCAAAGTCCAGACTTAAATCTAAAGGTGACCGTGCTTTCTCCATCATGGACTTTGGAATGATCTGCCTGAGGATAAGGCTCGCAGAATCAGTCTCATCCTTTAAATCACTTCTTAAAACACATTTTTATAGACTGGCCTTTATGTGATGTTGTCTCATTCTAATGTTTTAATGTTTGAGTATTCATTATTTTTCGCATGTTTTTACTTTTCTGTTCTTATCTCCTTACTGTGTTGTGGTGTCTTTGCTTGTATTTGGCTTATTTTAATTGCATCCTGCTGCTGTGCCTTTTACTTTGTCAAAGCACTGTGTAATCTCAGTTTTTAAAGGTGCTATATAAATAAAGTTATTATTATTATATTATTATATGTTGCCAAGTTTTAAGTAAATTGAAAAATAAAATACCAAAAAACCAAGGCACTCTCTTATAACTTTAAAATGCCTTTATTAATTGTAGCTTGTAATTAAATTTTAAAGTTAAAAAAGATCGTCTTGGTTTTTTGGTACTATTTTTCATCACTATTTTCTCATTTCTGCATGAAGAGCCATGAAGCATTCCTCTTCACTATTTCTTCCAAATTGAGACAAAATTGATGTTTTTACAGACATTTGAAATTTTCCTCAGTAAATTGGGGGGGGGGAATCATACACAATTTTAACTAACCAACTTTTCCCAAAATGTAATGACATCTATTCTGGGTCACTGGCAATCTACGTATATATCCAATCTGTTAGAAATTCAACCAATAGTTTTACTGCTGCAGGCATGTAAAATTTCACTCATAAGTAATTAGGGAAAAAGAGATTTGAAAAATTGATTTTAAAAAATTTTGAACTTGACCTACTTTTCTCAAAATGTAATTAAATTTATTCTGGGTTACCGACAATTTATAAACCCAGTTTGGCATGAATTCAACCAATAGTTTTGCTGTTATATAGTGTTAACAAACAACGACAGAAACAAATAAACTGAACCAAAAACAATCCTGCTGCCTCCCTTTTTGGGGGGTGGGGTTAAAATGGTGAAAAGGGCTAATTTATCTGAATCACCCAAACTTATTTGTTACTAAAAAAAAATTGTCCTTGTGTTTAAAATGTAACTAAATTTCTGCAGGTACAAGAAGCTAAACTGTATGCTGTAGTTTGGCAAATTTTTTAAAAAAGCTATTAGTATCATAAATGAAAAAGGATATTTTAAAGCAACTAATAATTTATTCAACTTAAAACCTTAAAATTGCAGGATATTAAAAATGAAAATATTAGAGATGATTTATAAGGTAAAAAATAATATTGTTCCAAATACTATTCAAGATTTCTTTAAATTAAGAGAGAGTAATTACGATTTAAGAGGTCTTTGTATTTTTGAAAGTATACAAGTGAGGACATATGTGAAGTTTAGATGTATTTCAGTTGTGGATGTGAAATTATGGAATGGACTAGATGATGAAATTAAGTTGTTCGCTTCTTTGACAAAGTTAAAAAATGCCTTAAGTATAAAGTTATTCATGAATATTAAGTTGAGATGGGAGCTCCATTTCTCTGTTGTTGGTTCTTTTGTCATAATGAGAATGTTCGATGATGTTCACATTTAAATTAATGCAACCAGTGGATCAGGTGAACAGGATGGGCATAAAATAAGCATTTGCTTCTGGTCTATTTCTTTCTTGTTTTTTGTGTTTATGAATGTTGTATTGAGTGGAATGAATATTTGATGTGCAAACCAAAATAAAATAAATTGATAATAAAGTTTTTCTGTGTGACAGTCATGTTTCTCTGTGTTCTCAGAGTATTTTATGGACCAAAGGTTTTCAGAAGAAAAGGTAAAGATTATCAAAAGGAGGTTAGGGGGGAGATTGTATATGATTATAAGCCAGTGAGGTGTGGAGAATCGTATAACTACTACCAATTGATATGGTCATAAAGTGGAGAACACTCTCCCTTTTCATGTAAGAATGCATGCCATTCCATCCAGGAAATCATTCATCACCATGCAGAACATAATAATTCAGCGTTAGACTGCAGTGAAAGGGTTGAGTTACAACCCAGTGTGATTATTTTAATACACACACCATCAATACAGGCTGCTAGTTTTCACAGTTATGGTATTATTTTTTTGTGGAGAATACACACATGACTAACTACACACTTATGATGTTACCATGGTAATGATTTACACAAATAAACTGTGTATCAGTAGGAGATGGCTTCAGTCAAATTGCTGCAGGAAGGCCTTTCACATATAAAAGACAGGATCAGGGTTATTGATTTTAGAGGTGGGGAAGTGACAGCAGCACATTCTGGACTAGACTTCCAAACCTTGGCCTTTATGCTGCAGCTTAGTTGTCTTGAAATTGTGCTCAGCCTTGAGTTCATGCTCTTATTTCCCAGTCGCAGCTTGTATTGCAGTATCTCTGGTGGGGCAACACACATTGCCAGAGACAATTTGAAGCAAAGAAGAAAACAGGGACTCGCTTGACATGAGCTGCTCCTATTTAATACAAGTGTTTGGTGGCTTCAAGAGGAACCACTCGCCATATTTATTAGAATCAGAATACTTGAAGGATCCCTGGGGGAAAGTGAAGAAATTTTTATTCATTTTTTTTGTATTTATTTACATTTTAAATGTAGAGAAAGCCTTACTTAAAGGGGTGATATTATGCTAAACCCCACTTTTTTTAGTCTTGGTTCATTTAGTTATGCATTTGTGGACCCTAATAGATAAAGTTTGAATCCTCCAAGTGTTGCAAATCTATCTTTATATATATATTATATATTTATATCTTTTATACTGCTCCAATTTCGTTGCTCTGAAATATGTGCAATGACAATAAAGGCTACTCTGATTCTGATATTTCTATCTTTATATTCATTTTGGCAGAACTCAAGGGGATTTCTACAACCCCTTTTAATTTCTTATTAGTTTATTTCCTTTTAGCAGTAATTATGCCGCTACATTTGCACTAACAAGGTCAAGACCTCGACGAACATCTTTCCAAGTACAACATCAGCAGTGGTGGTTGTAGTCTGTACGGCTAAGTTTCGGATCAGTTTTTAAACACATCTAAAGCATATTTAGACCTAATGTTTCTACATACCAGTCCACTAAAGACATGTCTAGACCTATAACACCTTAACTGGTCGGTCTGATTTTGAAGAGATTTACACGGGTGGTTCTGTAATTGAAAATACATTTGGCATCTGAAATCTTTTTTTTTTTCTCTTTTGTGAAAATTGTGATTTTTTTTTTGTTTTTATATATTTTGATACTTTGTTGCTCATTTGCATTAATCAAAATATTTGGTAGGTCATATGAGTATAATAAATTATAAATAAATTATTTATACATGCGAAAATCATGATTTCTTGTTGTCAGAACTTAGTCAGTTTTTTTTCTGTTTAGAAATCTGTAAACGTGTGCAATATTTTTTATATTTTTTTTTTGTAAATAGGTAATATTTTCTATTTCTAACATACCCAAATATTCATTTCCTAACCCCACAGCATAAAATAACTAAAAAAAAAATAACTTTTCTCTTTAAACAATGTGTGTCCAAGAATCCCGCGTCAATTCTGTTACCGCAGCGTACTTTCCCTTTAAATTTCTGAAATTGTCTCCCACATCTATATAAGTTCATTGAAATGATGTCACTTCCTCTAACGGACACGGACTGAAGCAGTGTAAGGTATGTGCATTCTTCTCTGTGGAAATATTTAAGCCTAAATGTTACTTGCACCAAGAGTGTATTTTTAGTATGTCAATTCCGTTTCAGTAGTATCATAGGGACAGCGGGAATGTCAGTTAAGACAATATGTCACTTAAAAGTCTTTAAATCATGATGTAAGAAATACCATGTGCTCTTAGCCATGGTATTTGGTACTTATGAGGTATGAGGTAGTGCTCATACTTTATGCTAGCATGCGGAGTTTTAGCCTGAAAAGTTAAAAATGTCAATTCTGTTACCGTCAAACTCTGTTACCAAAGTAGGGTAACAACTTTGGCAGTGGATAACAGAGTTGACAGATGTGAGATTTTTTTCTCAACTTGCGAAATGCGAACTGTATCTCCAATTATAGAATCACCCACTCGTATTTTTTACTGCTGGTGGTAGATGCTACACTAGCTTGTTCAGTAATTTCTGGTTTGGTTTTAAACACATCTAAACATTCTAAAAAAGCAAAATATCACCCCTTTAAGTTAACACCTACAGACACCTCTGCCCATAGACAGGCCAAGGCTCAGGTATTAAATGAAGAGATGAGTGAGGGGTTTTGGGAACAGTGTCTTGCCACTGTAAATGACTGTTTAGTTAACACCAGACATAACTTTATACAATTTAAAACTATACACTGTCTGTGTTATTGTACAACCAAAATTCATAGTTTTATTCCAACAAAATCACCACTCTGCAACAGGTGTAAGATGGCTGAGGGGACACGGGTCCACTGGTCTGGTTTATGTCACTACTTCTCTAGGACCTTCAGGAAGGTTTAGACTACTAGTTGTCTGATAGCTGTCCTAGGCGGGAAGGGTGTTTTACCTTTGTCTACTACAGGGATTCCCAAAGTGGGGTCGGGACCTCCCAGGGAGTTGTGGGATGCCGACAGGGGTCACAGAATGATTTGGCTGTGGCTGAAGGTGCTCTCCCTGAACACACCAAGGCCAATAAATATTGTAAAACAGACACATTAACCTCAATAAACATTAACATAAACCCTCTTTGAACCCCTGCACATAAAATAGAACACAATGTGTAAAATGTCTAGTACCCACAATGCAATGTGACAGATATATGCCACCATTATTTTAAAATCGTGTCATGGTTGTCAGACTTTTCTGTTCTTTTGTGTTATTATGTCCATGTTTGGATACGCCTTTTAGAGAGTGAGTTGTGTGCACAAGTTTTATTTAAATTTTTTTTATGTTTCAGTCACTTTGCAGATAGTGGGAGTCCCCAGTCTCCGGCATCATTATTTTGGGGGTCGCGAGTTTAATAGTTTGGGAACCTCTGATCTAGTACATATGAAGTTCAAATGGTATCTATGGGAATGGTTGTGGCAAAAAAGATAATTCTGTATATGTGGACTTCTGACTCTGCACCAACTTATGAAATGTGGCTGATGGAAAAAGGGAATGTACAACACCTTGAAAAGATTACATATAACAACAAATCAAGGCTCTTTCACAGGATCTGGGACCCTTCACTAGTGTTTATCAACAGTGAAGACTGATTCACCCCTGCTGCTGAGTACACTCATACTGTTTCTGAATTATAAATTATAAATTATAAACTGTTTTTAGGCATGTGATCATATGCTTTGTCTTTATTATAGCTGAAATCATAAAAAAATTGGATATTTTAAAATTTTATTTTAATCTAGTAATTTCAGCTATTTTTATTGTCATTTTATAGCAAGATAAAGAGAATAACAGAGGCATCCTGCTGACATTCTCCAAACAGAAGCTTCAATATGCATGTTAACCCAGATCTGTTGTTGTCTGGTGTACTGTAAATGCTCATCCCTATGTGGATGTATTTACACGTGCACACACATGCACACGTTCACCTCTTTAATTTTAGTGTCTTCCCAGTGAGAAACCTGAATTCTAACCTTTTATATTATTCAGAAATGAATTAAATATTTAAAAAAGGAAGTGGAGGTTAATGTGCTCTGTTCTGAGTGTTTATCCAGCAGGGCAGAGTGGCACCACTAGTGCTCTTTTCACTTGGCCAAGATTCTGTTGAGAGAGGCTTTCCAATTTGTGCAGAAGCAAAGGTGGAAAAGCAGAGAGCGCCCACTTTTCATCTCACACCCTCATGAGTTCATGATGGATGGGCGGATGCACTAAACCATTGGTGAAGAATGGCTGACAAAGCATGTCCCATGATGCTACTTGTTGCCTCTAGTGGAACACTGTGAAGACTACGGCAGAATAAATGTGATCTGGGAGCAACAGGCAAAGTTTAGAAAAGTAAGACAGACAGACAAAAAGACAGACAGATAGACAAAAACACAGAATGATAGAACAATAGATAGAACAATAGAACGATAGATAGAACGATAGAACGATAGATAGAACGATAGATAGAATGATAGATAGATAGAACGATAGATAGATAGATAGATAGATAGATAGATAGATAGATAGATAGATAGATAGATAGATAG